>JAURSC010000049.1:0-489906 GCA_030788265.1 Drosophila americana | reverse complement strand
AATGTAAATGAAATGTAAATGTAAATACTATAGCATCTCGATAGGCATGAGACTTTAAGGTGTGACCATGGGATGTGCTGGTAGATAATAGTTCTGGTAGATTGGGGACTCAGTTTGCGAACTGAGGGTGTGTGTGGCTTCGTATGCGTTTCTAGAACTGGTCTCTCTTTTGGCTGCCCTGTGTTTCCGGCGTGGCGTGAGGTGGTCACGTGTATGTATTAAGAGGCATTATTGAGCAACAAAGGCAACGAAGACTCGCTGCATCCGCCAGGACTGAGTACGGAACTCCAGAATCCGAATGACCAAGCGACCAATAATGACGACCCGCAGGGAGATGACTTTAATTCTCCGACATCAGAAGTGGGATTCGGCTCTTACCAAACTTCTTCAAGGGATCTTTTCGCGAAAACAGCGCGTTGTCAGAGCAGAAAAACTGTAATTTTCTGGAACTGGCTAAAATGGTACAGATGCCGATGAGCGAGTTACAACAGACTAGCGAGATTTGCTTGCCGAATATAATCCGGACATTGCTGGGGTGGATGCCACGCAGTGGTACGCTACGGTCGACATCATTTTACGAGCAAAACCGTTAAGTGACAGCGCTCTTATATTAGCGTTGAGTAAAGCTTTGGAAGGCGCAGCGGCCCAATGGTTATCACAAATATGTTACCTGGAATAACTTGGCAACAGTTCAGGCAATTGTTTGAGCAGACATCGGAGACGCCAGCCGCTGTTATTTGAATCTTCCTAATAGTCGTCCAAGCAACGGTGAAAGCTTGCCTGTTTTTGCGAGTCGCAGCATAACGTCACTGTGTACAAAATTGCGTAATTTGAATTCTGAACAAATTTCCATCGCGCTGGTTCTTGGGCAAATGGCTAATTTCGACCGGTGCTTGCAACGAATGATACACACAACCATGTAAACAATCGATGTGACCTGCAAACGGAGCTGCAAGTATTCTCAGCGCTTAAAAAAAGAGCGCCCTATTACATAAAATAGGGAATCAGAGATCAAGCGCTCTAAAACTGTGGAACTCAAATGTTATCAGTGTGGCATCTGGAAATAAGTGGCGTTCTGGGCAGCCTCGTCATGGAAGGACAAATGTAACTTGCTACAGATGTCAGGAGCCGGGACATATTGCCACTAATTGCCAAAAAAAAGTTCAGAGTACCAGATTGGGAGTAAGATCGGAAAAAGAGTGGAGCTGTGCGCTATAGTCGAGTATGCTGGTCAATGGTGAGAAATTTCCGATTTACCATTGGAATTAGTTGCCACTTATGAATTAAATCAAATGTTTTGTATAGAAAGATCAGAGGATTTCAAGAACTCGTTGTTTACCGGTAGTTCCTCGTGCATTCCGCTGGTCAGTTGTAAATTAGGTACATGAGTCTATCATGCATCTAGGTGGGAGGAAAACGCTTAACAAGGTGTACGATCATTACTGGTTTTCTGGTATGACAAAATATGTTCGAAGATTTGTGGAGAACTGCATTACATGCAGAGTTTCTAAGGGTACGTCAGGACAACCTCAAATTGAATTACACCCAATTGAGCGGAAAAAGTGATTGTAAAAATATATCAATGTACAAATCGACGCTTTACTAAATACATTTATCTGTTTCACACCTTTTCTTTGGATGCTAATGCTTGTATAAAGGCAATGATATCTTCGATTGCCATTTTTGGCGTGCCAAACACGTTTATTTGCCGATCAGGTGCGCAGCTTCACGGGCGCAAAATTTGTGCAATTTTGTTCTAACCAAAAGATACAATTACATCTAATTGGAACAGGTGCAAGTCGAGCCAACGGTCAAGTTATAAGTACACTAAAGAATCTGTTTACGGCTGTTGAGACAAGTGCTAGATCGATTTCCACGCGAGCCAACACCAAAAACGGCCCAAAATATGACAGAAGTTTATGGTGTCACTGAGTCAGTTGTGGGACAAACTCGGATGCCGGTTCAATGAAAACCATTTCAGTCATGCAGTCCAAGTACGACTATTGTTACTCGGTATATGAGAGATGCGCCGCTAAACTTAGCGAGCAAATCGCCACTGCTAACGCCCAAAATAGACCATCCGCTCACTCCGCCATTCCGACATATGTTCCCCCGGCTGTCGCTTACCTCCTTGCGATTCAGAAATCTTCAGCGGAGATAATATTGGCTTTCCTTCCAAGCCTCGTATCCAAATCGAGGCATCAGCCTACATCCTGCGACATTTGGCAGGGAATCTACCATCATGTTCGATCCCCAAAGTTTATTGACAAGCCTGCCGAAACTTTAGTTAGCCGACCCTAATTTCCACAAGAGTTCGCAGATAGAAGCGCTGATTGGCGCTGGTATCCTATACTTATATATGTGGCACGTTGCTGGCCCAGTTTTAAAGACCGCATCCACTGCAATCTCGTCATTCTCGACTCGAATATCCGTCTCTCAAGAAGAGCAATAAGACATCATTCTGACAGCATTTTGGGAGGTGGAGGACATCCCAGTCAAATGGTAAAGAGCTCAGACTCTTTCTGTGAGAGTAATTTCATCCGAACAGCAACAATGACGAGAATGGCAGATATGTAGTCTCCCTATCTTTCCGGGAACCTAATCAAATAGACTTAGTAAATTGTGTGGGATGTCTTTACAAAAAAGCACATTTCTAGGGTAATATTTTTATCAAGATTGCGCTCTTATTTCACTGTAACCTTAGCAGTAGCATAAATGTACTCCCCAAGTTTGCAATAGCAATTTCAATTGGTGTTCCAGTAAATCATATTCCACAAACAGATTTACATTATTATCATATGTGGTCCGAGGCTCCTGAATCCAATATGAATGAGATATTACCTGCTTCAACATAAAAGCAAAACCTCCGCTCGGCTGAGTGGTTGCTACTTGGGCTGTCTATTTCATTCAGTGTTTTTCAAAAACATTTTAGTATTCTGATTGGCCCTTTTAATTCGAATTTTGTACTAGATATTAAAGATTTAAGCCATAGAACTTCTCTTACTGCTTCAAACAACGCCATATATTCTGCTTCAGTAGAAGAAGCAGCCACTGAGTTCTGTTCTTTGTTTTCCAACATATCAGGCATGTCCCAATCATTTTAATATATACCCAGTGAGCTTTTTTTTATCAGTTTCACTCCCAGCCCAATCAGAATCAACATATCCGATTATAGTTGGCTTAAAAATTTTTTTTACGAATGTAAGTTCTAAAGCAATAGTACCTTTAGATACCTCAATACTCTTGTAAGGCATTGGCATAACTCTTGATTTTTTATTTGAATATCTACTCAATATATTGATTGATGTTCTTAAGTCGGGACGAGTACATAACATTATGTACATTTAACAGCCAATTAGATTTCTTCAAGGCAATATAACGTCGACATTTGTGACGTCTATTCAACTCATGCGGAACTCCAGTTCATGTTGTATCGAATAACTATCGATATCGCCGTGTTTATTGTGCTCATAAAAAATCGTGGAAAAAAGTGACAAAAAAACGGACAAGCCCACCTAACAGTGGCATAATAATACATCTAAAAGTGAATTGAACCCAAAAAAAAATCAAAAACTGCGTTAAAGTGCCTAAAATAAAGAAAGACCCAAAAATCAAAACTGCAAATGTGCAATTTGCACAAAAGCAAAAACTGGGAGCTGTCAAAGACAGTGCTGCCAATGACAAGTTGCCTACAAAAAAAGCAGCCAGCACCGGCAAATAAAAACTTAAAAAAACGATTACGTCCCTGCTAACTATGCATACAACACACGCAACAACACTGCTCCAGTCATGCAGTGTTAAGCAATATCCCACCGCCAACTAACCCCGAAGTCAACAGCAATCAAGTACACGGTCTTCTAGCCTCGCTCACTGAAGCAAGTAGATCTTCACCTGATTACATGAACGAGGTTCACGTGTACACTCCTGAGGGATGGGGACAGTCGCACCAGCTACAACTACAACAACACGGCATTGTGTGCACAACAGCAACCACAACAACTACAACCACCGGTCCTCAAGTAGCGGCTGCAGGACCTCTGCCTCCAATGGTACAAGCTGTGCCTCACTGGAGCCCTCTGAAACGCACCGCAAAAGCACCAATGAAGCTTTCCAGCTTATCCCGGTAGAAACATATAGCGGCCAGAGCTCTTTCCGGCAGCTGCGTCTTGCAGCGGTCTTTGCAGCCAAATCCCTGCTCTGCACCCTTTAAAGAGCAAATGTAATATGCCAGCCTTCCAAGAAGCGCTGGTCAATTGGCAAACGACTAAAACAAAAAAACGATAAGGAACAACACTAAAGGCCCGATGCATCAAAAAAGGAAAAGTACCCACAAAAAACGGGGGAAAACCAGCAAGGCAGGAGAAAGTTCAACTGCTCCCAGTGCCTCCTGACAAATGGGAACAGATATGGTCCACTTGCGCCTCTGGAAGAAGCCTCTGACATCGAAGACGACGAGATAGAAATTGCAGAGGATGCTCCGCCAGTTCGTCCCGAACCTCATCCTGCAAAAAAGGTCCATAACACTTCCTGGAGTTAACGACATCATCGCAATGAAACAGACACTTGACCAGGCAGGTCTCCCTCCGGCACGCTGAGAATATACGCGAAAGATTCCGACACTCATAGAGCCATTATTCGCAAACTCACTGAGGTCAGGGTGCAGCTCACGCCAAATCGAAAATGCCTTTGCAATGCACGGCCACGTTGTAAAAAATCTATACAACTCGGGGACCAGGATACATATAAGTGACGCTGATACAGACCCCGCAAACGATTCGCCAAATCGCAACTACTGGTTCGTAGATCTTAAACAGGTCCCAAACAACAGGGACGCGCTTCTGATTAGCAAGGTTGGTCGTCAAAGGGTCCAAGTTGAGCTTCCGAGAAAGAATAAAAGCATCAGGCAATGTTATCGCTGCTATGAGTTCGACCACAAAAAAACTATTGCCCACTGGGCGATATCGGAGCAATGTCAGGCCAAAACGGTGGCAGACCTGCGATGCTCAAACTGTGATGGGAACCATGCTGCTTATTATAAAGGATGCAAAGCATTCCAGCAGCGCTTGAATGCCCGACAACCGGCCATCAATGTTGCCCTCCCGGCACGACACAATCAACAGCAATCTGCACGGCGCATCAACTCGCAGTTCGTACCCTCCCGAATTGTGCAACAAGGCCTGTCGTATGCTAATGCGTTGCGGCCAAGACGCAACACGTACCAGCAAAATGCACAAGCGTGCCAACTCCCTGTCTGCAATCAGCCCAAGAAACGTCCCTCGCAGCACTTAATGCAGCAGTCACAAGTACCCTGGTCAGCATCAAGGACCTGAAGGACGCGCAAGCTCCACAGCTCGGTCTTCCCACTCAAATAATGGCTGCCCAGACGCGCCTCGGATCGTGGAACGCTCGCAGCATCATACAAAATGCAAACGAGCTCAAACTGTTTTTGAGAAAACATGAAATAGACATCATGCTTGTCTCAGAAACCCACCTACACGCCGGCCTGTACTTCGCCATGGAGGGATATGTTTGCTACCGTGCGGATCACCCAGCAAATCGAGCCAGAAGAGGTGCTGCGGTGCTTGTCAAGCAGAACTTGGTGCACTACCAACTACCTCAGGCGATTTCCAGCGCAACACAAATGGCTGATATTATGGTGGGGACTCCTTTGGGCGAAATACCTGTAGCTTCAGTGTACTTACCACCAAATCTATCCTGGAGCCAAGGTGGATTCGATTCTCTCCTTGATCAATTTGGTCATAAATTCATCGTTGGAGGTGACTTCAACGCCAAACACCGGCTGTGGGGAAGCTACAGAGCTGACAGCAGAGGCATTGATCCATCCGACCATCTACCACTACTTGCAACGGTATCTACGTCTGCTCAAAGGACTGTAAAAAATCAAAGGCTTGTCACTCCCCAGTTGAACATACAACGCTTCAAAGCTGAACTGAATGGCATGATTGATCTAAGCATGCCAATCTTGACAGCCGAGTTCAAACCCTGCTGTATCACCTGGGCCAGATCGCCAATGGAAAGAGCCGAAGCCTTCGTCTGTAACCTGGAGGAGCGTTTCAACCCGTTTGAGACCGCAACGCATAGAAGGATACAGCGAGTCGCGCAAATCTGGAGGCGCCGCTCCAAACGGCACTCCCTTTATCACCAATCACCTTCCAAGAAGTAAAGCACGAGATAAAGAGCCTAAAAAAACAACAAAGCCCCTGGGGAAGATCGGTTGGACAACCAGACAATTAAGCTATTGTCATTTTTAATGCAACTCTTCGGCTAGGTCATTTTCAGTAGCCTGGAAGAAGGCGCATATCATTATGTTGCATACCATACCAAATGCATAAGAGCGGGAGTTCCACAAGGTAGCGTTTTGGGTCCCACTCTTTACAGCCGCTTCACGCACGATATGCCCAAGGCAGCGAAATAGCCCTCGTCAGTCGGCAGGATCTCCTGGTGGCTACGTTTGCTGATGACACGGCAATCCTTGCCAAGAATAATTGCGTCTACGAAGCAACAGGCATCCTGCAAGAGTATCTGCAACGCTTCAAAAACTGGGCTTGCAGGTGGAATATCTCCATGAGCCCCCAAAAATGTGCTACGGTCACTCACATCCTGCGCAAGGAGGGAGGAGTCCTAGACTTTTTCTTCATGGCGAGCTCTTAGAGCAGGTGCGTGGCCATAAATACCTAGGGATTACCCTCGACAGACGACTTACGTTCAAAAATCATGTCACCGAGGTAACCAACAACTTAAAAAGCAAAATCAGGCGTCTGAGCTGGCTGCTAAACCCAAACAACAAATTCTCGCTCCGGAATAAAGTCCTAATATATAAAGTAATTCTTGCCCCTGCATGGCGATATGGACTCCAGGTATACGGAATTGCCGCGAAGACGCACCTAACAAACTTCGCATCATGCAGGCCAAGATCTTGCGAAAAGTCTCTGGAGCCGAATGGTATATTCGAACACGAGACATTGCAAAGGACCTTAAGGTTACTATGGTAGGAGACCATATTAACCAACAAACAGCAAGTCACTTATTTAAGCTTCGCAGCCAACCTAACATCTTGGCAAGAAACCTGCTAAGGAGGCGAAGAAGGAGGCTTAAAAAGAGTTATTCTATAGACCTGGCCAAACGCCGACTATAATGAAGCAAAATTAACATGTACATATATATACACATTGTAAATATTTAACTTAAGCTTTCATTAACCAAAACTCACGCTGATAAAAGTTGCTAAAAGTAAAAAGTAACAGAAAATTAGCAATATTAAAGGAACTTTAAACCAAAAAAAAAAAAAACACAAAAAAAATGCGGAACTCAGCTGACAAATTTGTTGATATATTTGCACTATTGTTTAACATTTTTGTCTGTGAATTAAACTCGAAGTCGCTTCACCTCCAAACAAAATGGAAATAAATAAACAAAACTCAACACCTAAAAAAAAAAAAATTGACAATATGCGAAAAATTACAATTTATAGCGACGCGATCGATAAGAGATCCGATATAGCGAATATACGAGACAAGAATGCATTGCGGCGTCGCTAGCATTGATGCGCTAGCCGCTTAAGACAAAGTGCAAAAGGTAAAAGAGCGCGATAACAGAAACTACAATGAGCGCAAAGCGATAAGCACTAGATAAATAGCAGCAAATAATATTGAGTTATTTTATAACATGCGAGAAGCGCCAATCAAAACAAAATAGTGACATTGCTTGCCTCGCAGGGCAATACGTAACTGAATTGTTATGCTAACATAATACTAGTTTAATTTTTAGCTGCTGAGCCGAACATACTCCCCTCGTTGAACGATTGAGCTTCAACAGAATCGTTAAGGGGAAGCAGACGCAGCTTATTAGTTGCTCGCCTTATGATTCCATTCGCTGTCTTGAGAACTGCAACGCGGGTGATGTCATCAGTTCCTTTGACCAATTCTCTCTAGCTAGTGGCCATTTCAAAGGAGGTAAGTTCTCGTCTTTGACAAGAACGATGTCATTGAGAGCCACACCTGGAACTGTTGCAGAAGATTTAAATATTCTTCTCGCCAGCAAAACCAAAAGACTTGGTGCATGTGCCAGCTATCTAGACGATTATAATTGAGCCGTGTCACACCTGGTTCTGTGAACGTGGCTTGTGGGTTACCAACCAAAAAATGAGCTGGGGTAAGAACATCAAGGTCTTCTGGATCTTCTGAAATGGGAAGCAGTGGTCTAGAATTAATGACTGCTGTTATGTAGCACACAAGGGTACGAAGCTCTTCGAATCCCAAAACAGTTGACACCACAACCCGGTAGAAGTGATCTTTTGCAGTTTTTTCCGCCGCCTCCCAAAGGCCACCGAAGTGAGGGGAGCGCGATAGAATGAAGCGCCAGTCAATTGTTTCCGCCAAACAAACCTGGAGCACAGCCTCTTGCTGACAGCTACTAGGGAAGAGATTATTTAGCTCCAACAGCTCGTTTTTGGCGCCGACAAAGTTGGTGGCATTGTCAGACCAAATTGACGTGGCTTGCCACGAGTGCATAAAAAGCGCTTTAGAGCATTGAGAAGTGTACACGATATTGCAGACGAATTGCTCCCAACAAGGCTCGTGGTCCAGCATGGAGACTCTGCTCTTGAAAGTGAGTGACAATATCGATGGTGTGTATGTATAATAGGATGACGGGCCTCATAAGAAAGGGTTGACTTTTCGAGGCGCCAACCAAATCGAAGAATACCAAATTCATCCTGAAAGGGCAATAATGATGAGAGTATACTCCCAAAGAGAGCCCTTTTGAATGTTACGTAAAAGTATGAAGGATCCAAAACTTATGTCGGAGATCAGAAGTCCGGGGCGCCAAATACAATGGATAAACTTGTACACATAGGCAAATACTCGTTGAATAGCAGAAAAGGAATTCACATATTTGCACCTTAATTTGGCATCATCTGCCGATCTGTGATGGGCAAAAATTTTTGCGTAACTCCAGTATTGGTTTTTCAAGCAGACAAGTTGTATAATCTCGTCGGGAGTGGCCCCTCTGGAGAGAATGTCAGCTGGATTACTGGCTGTTGGAACATAATGCCACTGGATGTGAGTTCCTGAATGATGGCTATCCGATTTGCAACGAATACGCTGAGCTTCGACGATTCATCTCGGATCCATGATAGACATATTGATGAATCTGATCCACAATGGGATGTACCGGTAAATAATTTCATTTCAGCTACTTCCTTCATCAATTGGGCTAACAAAAGTGCGCCACAAAGCTCGAGTTTTGGTACGGTAACAGTTTTAAGTGGAGCCCTCGTGATTTAAAACAAAATAGAAGTCGCGTCGAAGAATTTTCGTAACAATTGGAAATGAATGTTGCTCGTCGACTGCCAATTGCTGCATTGCTCGAACGACAAGAAAGGAAGCTGGTTTTGTGGCATACGTAACTGTGTCCAACTTGAAGACAATTAAATCAGAATCAGTAGAGTTTCGCCACAAGATGCATTGTAGGTAGTTATCTGGGTCCTTAATTCTGACACAGCGATACATGTCAATGTCTCCAGTAAGGGCAACAGGGAACGTGCGAAATCGCATTAAAATGTTAAACAGCTTCGTTTGTAAGACGGGCCCAGCCATCAACACTTCATCAAAGTTTAGTGCTCGTGCTTTGTTCCTTCATCACGCAATGATGAGGGAGAAAATATTTGCATAAACGTAACGACTCTGGAGGGACAAGAGTCATATGTCAGAGCTCCATATACTCTTGAATGAACGCAATACTGGGATTTAAGGTTGGGATGACGATGCAACTTTCTCTCAAGCGATATTAATCTGGGAATGCCTGTTGATAAGATTCACCTTATTAATCCAGAGTGAGTTTGAGAGGTAGTCGCACGGAATATGCTCATGTTGGCAACCTTTGGAAATTCTTAACAAAATGCTCCTCGCAGTCAAGCTCTTCCTTTGTTGCTTTAGCAACAGGGTCTGGAAAACTTTCTACTTCCCAAAATCGTTGAATTAACTCATCGGTTCGGCCATCAGAATTAGTGCGGGCATCAGACGATACACGATTGGCCAAAAGAGAGGTACCGCCTGCTGGGAACCGCCACCTGCAAATATCCAACCAACGCGTGTCTTCTGCAGAAGAGTCAATCCTGGTAGCAGTTTTATTTGCCCGACACACATAAGCTCGTAGAAAATACCAGCTCCGATTAATAGGTCAACTCGCTGCGGCTTGTAAAAGCAGGGATCAGCGAGGCGTATATTTCCAGGCACATACCAATTAGTTGTATTAAGGGCGATGCTTGGCTGGGGATCTGCCAAAGCTACGCTGACTGTGATGATTGCAGAGCACTCTGACGTTTCCCAGGCCAGCAACTACGGCTGAAGATCGACTTTGAAGCTGTTGAGCGAATCGAGATGTAATTAAATGTAGCTGTGACCCACCATCCAATACTGCACGACACGGAACTAGAGTCCCATATCGATTTTTAACTAGTATAATGGCAGTGGCCAGGAACACAACATCGCTGCTGAGGTTGTGGGCAACAAGAGAGGTAGGGGCGGTGGCTGAAGAGCCTGCAGTAGGAGTGACAGAGCGATGAATCGAATGCAAAATGTCTAAATGCGAAGTGTGTGATGTTTGGAGCCACATGTGACGGCAAGTTCCGGATTGCATGTTCGTAAAAGATGTCCCCTTTTAAGTCATTTGAGGCATAAAGATAATCGTTTTGCTTCTTTGACGCGCCTCTGGAGACAAGTTGCCAAATCTTAGGCATTGCCATATATTATGCTCTTCACCATTACAAAATACGCAAACAGCAGCCATTGAGTTAGTAGCAACGAGTGATGTCCTACTGAGGTTAGTCTGTTTGTTCTTGCCCACCTGAGAGCTCGGCGTATAGGTTGCCATAGCATAATCCACACTCTCTAGGGTTCTGTAGCGTTGCTCCAAAAATGTGGCAATTTGTGCCCGTGATGGAAAATTTGCAAAGGCGGGATCCTACAGCTTCTCTTCCCACTTCGCATGCGTAGCAGGATCCAGTTTTTGCAGAAGCACCTGAACAAGGATGCAAACAGCAATTTGCTCCTTGCTACGCAAACTGGTGAGAGCACGATTATGGGCATTAAACTTATCCGACAATTCACGCCACATGCCAGCGGAGCCATTCTCTACCTTCTTGAGCCCAAGAAGTTCAACGATGTGTGCCTTAAATACTAATCGACGGTTATCAAATCGTTTTTGTAATAAATTCAATGCTATGGAATAATTAGCCTCTGATATTTCCAATGACCGAATGGTATCAAACAGAGCCGCAAATGCTGCATATTTTCAATGTTTGTGAATTCGGGATGATTTTCGATTAAAGTTGTGAACATTAAAAGAAATCTGACCACTCTGTATAACCTCCAGAAAACGTTGGCAATTGATTGGCGGTAAGGTCGGTAAAGGTCTGGATCTAGTCATTGACGCAGCAGCAATAGGCTCATTTACAAATGTGGAGCTGGACGACAATCCTCTACTGCGCATATCAATTTAAAACCGCACTGAAGTCTCCAAAGTTACTGAAAGCTCATCAAAAGCCTAGCATAACTCACTGCCAATTTCGTCAAAGTCTAGTTCTTCCAATTTGTTTTGAGTGTCTGCGAATACAGATTCCATTTTTCAATCCGCTTGAGCAGCACCGACAATGAAATTTCATCATTATTGACAAGGGGCGTTTGGTTGAGGCTAGATGAAGCACCTGCAACCGCTCATACGTGGACGCCACCTTGGGCTGGGCCAGCGATTCAGCACTAGAACTTTCCAAGGCAACCGAAGAAAACAAACCAAGTAAGAGGTTCTACTCGGGAGCTACCGACTAGGGGATACCCTGAACCCTCTTCTTCCAACATCAAATGTATATATATTCTATTTTAGAAGCTATATGTTATGTTTGGTGACTTTAGCTCTTATTATTTACCAAAATTGCCCAAAAAGCAGGATATCGATACCGATTTTAATCGATTGCTTGGAA
Organism: Drosophila americana; assembly: GCA_030788265.1. Taxonomy (NCBI): domain Eukaryota; kingdom Metazoa; phylum Arthropoda; class Insecta; order Diptera; family Drosophilidae; genus Drosophila; species Drosophila americana. Next base: position 477,908 of record JAURSC010000049.1, on the reverse strand, counting down.
ACGGAGTAAGTTATCGATTATCGGAAACAAACTCGATCTGCGCAGGCACTAGGAGCACCTACATCTAAAATTTCAAGTCTCTAGCTCTTATAGGTTCTGAGAGCCTTGCGTTCATACATACCGACGGACGGACAGACATGGCTAGATCGGCTCGGCTATTGGTGCTGATCAAGAATATATATACTTTATGGGGTCGGAGATGCTTCCTTCTGCCTGTTACAGTGCACAAATACAATATACCCTTATGCCCATTTTTAATGGGTTCAGGGTATAAAAAGGTCAAAGAAAACCGAATTAAACTGCTCATGAAAGTTCGTTGACCGTTGACTTATTGTCAGTACTGTACTTTTAAGCGCGCCTATCAGTTAGTCGAATAAAAACACAAGTAAAATGCAGATAGCGAGAGCCAATGCGTCAGTATGTAGGGTATATATGCTTATGTAGACAGACTCCTTTTTACTGCAATTTACCGCATGACACTTGCTCGTACATATGTATGTAACAATTAGCTCAATTTTTATTTAATAATTTTATGCAACACTATTATCTTAAATAGAAGATTTACGTCGGGGTCACCAAAATGTTGCGCTAACAACCTTTTAGCTTTTTAGCACTTAATAGCGAGAAGTTAAGGATGTTATAAAAACTCCACTTTTCTTATAAGTTCATGCAACGGATAGATTTATTTATATGCTTATAGGAAACGTATTGACAATATGCGAAGCGATCGATAAGAGATCCGATATAGCGAACATAAGAGACACAAAATGCATTGCATGCTCTAGCCGTTAAGACAAAGTGCAAAAGGTAAAAGAGCGCGATAACAGAAACTACGATGAGCGCAAATCGATAAGCGCTAGATAGTCAACAGCAAATAATATTGAGCTATTTTATGATATGCGAGAAGCGCGAAACAAAACAAAATAGTGACATTGCCTGCCTCGCAGGGCAATATGTAACTGAAATGTTATGCTAACATAATACTAGTTGCATTTTTAGCTGCTGAGCCGAACAAGCAATAACAATAAAATTATCGAAAATTACTATCGCAATTCTTTATTATTATTTTCTGAATTATATAAATAATTATATTAATGTAATTTCATCAAACCAAATAAATGTATTAATTAAATTTATCAAATGATTAAATTTTATTTGAAGTACAAGTATTTTAATTCTCCTCAGTTGCTATCGAATTATAAGGTCGATTACTTACTTGTATCGGCATTCCAGTGTTTCTTTGTTTCAAGCATCGCACCTCTATTAGTAGAAGCGAGCTCCCTGTTTTTCTACCCAATTGCTTCTGCCTAGTATGCCAACTGGCAAAGGGGAAGAAACAAAGCACCAATTAGCACTTTCAGAGCTTTTCCGTCCCCAACAATAAAAATCAGTCTCGCCGTCCAAAGCCTAAAGCGAAGTATCCCTGACCACTGCTGTCGGACGTACTAAGGCAACCTTTAGCACAAGAACTAGTCCGATTTCCGCGCGAGCCAACACCAAAACGGCCCAAAATATGACAGAAGTTTATTGCTGTCACTGATAGGCTGAGTCAGCTTGTGGGACAATGCTGAAAAAGAGTACGTGGTCGGCTCAGCAGTAAACTCGGATGCCGATTCAATGAAAACCATTTCAGTCATGCAGTAAGTAAGTACGACTATTGTTACTCGGTATATGAAAATAGAGTAACAAGAGTAGACCATCCGCTCACTCAGCCATTCCGACATATGTTCCCACCGGCTGTCGCTTACCTCCTTGCGATACAGAAATCTTCAGCGGAGATAATATTGGCTTTCCTTCCAAGCCTCGTATCCAAATCAAGGCATCAGCCTACATCCTGCGACATTTGGCAGGGAATCTACCATCATGTTCGATCCCCCAAAGTTTATTGACCCTAATTTCTACAAGAGTTCGCAGATAGAAGCGCTGATTGGCGCTGATATCCTATCCTAATAAATGTGGCACGTTGCTGGAAGAAACTATTTTCGGCTGCATTTTAACAGGCCCAGTTTCAAAGACCTCATCTACTGCAATCTCGTCATTCTCGACTCGTATATCCATCTCTCAAGAAGAGCAATAAGACATCATTCTGTCAGCATTTTGGGAGGTGTAAGACATCCCAGTCAAACTGGTAAAGAGCTCAGACTCTTTCTGTGAGAGTAAATTCATCCGAACAACAACAAGGAACGAGAATGGCAGATATGTAGTCTCCCTACCTTTCCGGGAACTTAATCAAATATACTTAGGACACTCAATACCCATCGGACAGCTCAGTTTCTAAAGAAGGAGAATCATTTAAAGATAAACCCTCCTTAGAAAAAGCAGTACGACTCCGTGATTCGGGAGTACTTCGACTTAGGTCATATGACACACGTCTCTCCATACAGCAACCCCAATAATTTTACTTGCCGCATCATGCTGTTTTTAAGCCCGACAGCACGACAACGAAGGTTCGCGTGGTGTTTAACGCCTTATTTATTTATTTATTTTTTATTAATTAATGGTCGACAAACCGAGTGTCTTCCTCATTATTCAATAGGGTATACAATAGATAATACAATTATATCCTAAAAGCCTAGTTAAACACAACAATTTTCTAAATAGCATCATCTAAGATGTATCGGCAAATCCAGGTCGATCCAAGTTATACGCCCCACCAACGATTACTATTTCGCAATGAGAACGAAGAACTTTGCGACTTCGAACTCAACACATTTACCTTTGGGGTAAACTGTGCTCCATACCTTGCAATCCGGGTCCTCCATCAACTTGCTCGTGATATACGAGAAAACTGTCCCAGCGCATCTGATATAATTGAAAATTATATGCATGTCGATGGTGTTTTAGCAGGGGCACACACGAAGCCACAAGCAATTTTAGCCATTACAGAATTCCGCATGGCACTCGACAGAGCCGGGTTTCCTCTGAGAAAGTGGACATCCAACAGCCAGCGTCGCCAAAACGCTTGGCATTCGTTGGCAAGCCACAACAGATCAGTTTTTCTTTGCTCCGTCCAAAATGGTATTTCAGCCTTCGCTCACTAAACGTGAAGTACTATCACTGATTACGAAATTGTTCGATCCTGCTGGCTAGCACCTGTGATAGTTCGAGCAAGATTTTCATGCAAGAGATCTGGCTCCAAGAACTGCGGTGGGATGATTTCCAGCCGGAAGATATCGTCCAACGTTGGCATGTCTTCCTAACCGACTATCCCTCTCTCGAAGAGATCCGTATCCCAAGATGGGTCGATTTTCAGCAAAAGGCAAAGGTGCAGATACATGGCTTCTGCGACGCGTCCCAGTGCGCATATTGTGCTGCACTTTATTTGCGCGTCGAGAATAACGGATGCATCTCTACTCACCTTCTCGCAGCACAAACGAGAGTCGCGCCAGTTAAGACGGTATCACTACCACGCTTAAAGCTGTGTGGCGCCGTCCTTCTTTCCGAGCTCACCACGGCTCTTATTCCTCAGCTCCCCATCCAGAGTAGTGAAAATTTCAATTGGACATTGACATTGTTCTTGCCTGGTTGGATAAACCTCCATGCAAGTGGTCTACCTTTGTGGCTAACCGGGTAGCTAAGATAACATTAGCCAATTGTAAACGGCCCTATGTTCGATCCGAACATAACCCAGCTGACCTAGCTAGTCGGGGGGTTTCTCCTAGGGACCCATTGTGCAGCACTTTGTGGTGGCATGGACCGGAATGGTTACAACTACCACAAAACCAATGGCCAGTTCCTGTTACGGTACTTAAGACAGAGATTGAACAACGCGCAGTGAAGTGCTCACAGCTACCCTCCTATAACCTTCTGGAACGATTCTCCAGATTCGACAAGGAATTGCGAGTTATCGCATATGTCTGTCGATTTATCCAGCGCTGTTTAAATTCAGCGATCCACTTTCCGCGAGCTCCGTAATGAAGAACTTACGAGAGTTCAGTTCCGACTTATCGAGTATTCTCAACGCCAAGCTTATCCTAAGGAGTATAGCTGTTTGCTCGATAAGAAACCAATTCAAGGATCAAGCAGCATTCGCAATTTAACCCCTTTCATCGATCAAAGGGGTATTCTGCGATCCTGTGGACGGGTGAGAGAGTCAACCTCGTTAGGCTATGATGAGCGACACCCCATAATCATTCCGGCCAATTGTGATTTTTCACGCCTCCTGTTCCGATTTACCCACCTTATTTGTTTTCACGGAGGCAATCAGTTGGTAATGCGCCTGATAAGAGCGAAATACTGGATCCCAAAGCTCAAGGTCCTGGTAAAATCTGTTATAAACTTCTGGAAGCTCTGTGTAATACACCGTAGACGACTCCAGACCCAACTTATGGGCGAGCTCCCAAGGGCGAGATCAATCACTGAATAAGTTCAGTAGTTCCTTTTAATGACCCTTTCAATCGAACTTGTTCTGAACTAAACGACACAGCTGTAATCCATATTTTAGAGCTTATAGCCGACCTAGGTTCATTATATCGGATAGAGGAAGTTGTTTTACTGCAAAGGATTTTGAGGAATTTTAAAATAATGAGGGAGTAACACATATTAAAATAGCAACAGGATGCCCGCAAGCAAATGCGCAGCTGGAAAGATTAAACAGGGCTTTGGGTCCGATGCCACACGTTGCTGTAGAGGAACTGAGAGTTCAAATAAGCCGGGAGCAGACAATGAGGCCCAAAATGCGTTGAAAATCGCAATACAACAGCAGCGTAAAGAAATAGCAAATGGCGCCGAGTTGCTTAAATCGATGCATCTCGAATTTGAGGCGTCACGAAAATTCCTGGAAGAACTTCAAGTAACGGTGAACAACAAACATCAAGTCGACGGGAGCAACGGTGGTGGAAGCAGGAAAGTGATGTCGGTGATTTCTTGCAGCTAGAAGATGGTCACACTGAAGAAAGACCAAGGTCGACAGATGGCAACGCTGGTGCAGCTGGCAGCGCTATTGCGGCTGGTCACTCTGGTGCGGCCGGCAACGCTGGAAGAATCGACAAAATTGGCAAAGCTATAAATATGTTTTTAAGTGGGAGGCTGAAGGGTTCCGATTTATTTGAATCCAAGATTAGAACTAAAGTACAATTGTGAGCTTATGCTGCAAGTCAGCTATGGTTATAAGGCTTATTATCTTAAAGCTCAAAAGCTCGCGGTGATTTTATGCTGCGAATCAGCTGTGTTTATGCTAAAGCTTCTTTCCTTAAACTGTAAAAGCTCGCGGGGTGGCTTGCGTAGCTTACGCTTTGAGTCATGTTTACGTTAGCAATTGCGTTCTAGAGACTGGGGCTTTAGTTTACGTTATAAATTGCGCATGTGAATATGAATCTTTATGTTAAGTGGTTGCGCTGTTAGGTTTATGTTGAGCCGGGAATCTGGATATTTATATTAGCAGAGCTGCAGCTGTGCGTTAAGTGGACGTAGTGATTGAAATGGGTCTAATAAGTCGGAAAGGGCTAAGTAATTGGGATAGCGACTTATACTGAAATGTTGTTTATGATTGCAATAAGAATTGCCTGCGGGCTGGGTGATAACTCCTCCCTTCTTAAAAGAATCGTCCCCGATTCTTAATGATTTCTTTTTAAAGATTCAATTTGTTCGTTTAATTGGTTTAATATGTTAAGCTCTGTTTCTGTAGTTGAGTGTTATGGTAGATTTGATTACTTGACGATTTCAATTTCAGTATTTTGAGGGGATTTAGATTTATTATAGGGTAGCGTGTAAGAAGCTTTACCATAATAAAAATAAAAATTAGTATAAATAATAAATAGGTTATTTTGAATGATTACTTTGTAATTTTATAACAATTTTGATAGTATATTTGTATTTTCTAATTGAAGTTCAGTATTATAGTAACTGATATTCACTAAGTAAGTAGTTTGTGAATTTATTGTGTTTTACATAATATAGAATTTTTTCTTTTACATTGGTGTAGGTAACATTGTTATGGTTACTATGGTTTTAAATGTAACAAGGTAAATGCCTATAAGCTAGGTTTCGTTAATACAGTTTGTGCCTGATACTAAAATAACGCCGTCTGTTATAAATTCTATTGGTTTATTTTTTTCGGATAATTTTATACAGTTTGTAAATTTTTTATTAAGAAGATTTACAAAACAGTTTGGTTCAAAATTAATGTGGGCAAAACTATTATAAATTTCTCTTTTAAAGTTATCAATGAGGTAAAACGTGTTATTACATTTAGCAATTTTGTCGTTAACGAAAAATTTTCCATCTGTTTGGGATATGGCATTAGCGTGGTATAGCTTACAATTGTAACTAATTGTAGGGTATTTTATAAAAACTATGATTAAACCTTGGTATGAAACGATCGAAAAAGAGGAAATGCCTAAAAGATCAATTACAGTGATATTGAGTGAATGAGTATTGAGCTTTGGAAAATGTGATAGTATCCAGCAGATTTTGTAGGTCAAGTGATAACAACTTAAGTCGATATTTTTCATAAGTAATTCCTAATTAAATTTAATATTCTTAAAAGATTTGTGATTTTAGTGACTTCTTTGAAAATTGCAGAATTGATTTGATTTGCTTTTATTGTATTGAACAAGTTCATGATTTTAGTTTGGATAGTTATCATGTCATCATGGTCTGGTGTTCCTGTGATCCATTTAAAAATTGTGCATAGTTTTTTGATACTACGTTTGGCAATTTTGTGAGGTGTAAGTTCAGAAAGGAGTGTTTTGATTAAATTCAATTCCAAGGTTACTTCCCAATCAATTGTATTGTTTTTGTTTTTAAAAAATTTAATTCGTTTTCAAAAATATCGTTAGATTAGTAACATGAAAACTTCTCCGTATGCTTCGTATAAAAAAGATTATCTGTATCCTCAAGTAGGACATCGTTATCATTTGAATAATAATTATGTCTGCACCGAAAAACGGCAGTATAACAGATAAGCTACATTAAATGTGCATTCTAAAAATACATTAAAAAAACATAAAATAGGTTAGAATTTGATATTGTCTTTGTGAATAATACGATCCCTATTGTTTATTTGACTTTATTTCCTAAGTCTTCTTTAACTACCTGTTTTTTAAATCTATTTTGTTAAATAATATGTCACATGGTTTTTGTTGAGTTGTCGATTGAATTGTGTTGTTATACATTTTAACTGCTCGCTATACGACTTCGGAATGATCCATTATATTGTATTCTTCTTGATGTATTCCTCGACACAATTCAAATCGCCAATGTCTCGTTCAGGTATAGCGATTTATCATGCAGACCCCAGACACAGTTTAAGCAACGGTTAGGTTGTTGTAACGAGAAATTTCGATAATTGTTGAATGAACTCTTTCTACCTAACTGTGTCTGGGGTCTGCATGATAAATCGCTATACCTGAACGAGACATTGGCGATTTGAATTGTGTCGAGGAAAACGTAGGTTCGTTGTCCATCATTATGGATTTAGCGAAAGGAAAAGTTTGAATAAGTTCCAACACTTTGTTTGCCATATCTGATTTGTCATTGATTTCCTTAATCACTAAAAATTTAGAATATGCGTCTAGGCATGTCAAGAATGTTAATTTTTGAGCATAAAAAATGTCAATATGTAATTGTTCACCTTCTCTCTCCGGAATAGGGGCTTTAGAAATAGGAATTTGCTTAGGGTTTCTGTAATATTTATTTTTATTACAAATTTCGCAGTAGCGCATGTGTTACTTAAGGGTTTTATATAGTGTTGGCCAATAATAGTATTGAGATTTGCTTAAGATTTTCGTCCAAGCCTCTATGAGCACGAGCATGTGTTTCTTCTATTATAATTACTTGGTCATTTTTGTTTTCGAAGTCTAGGATAAACTTTATAGTAAATAAAAATTTGTTGTTAAAACTGTTTTTAATGAGTTTGCATTCGTATAAATCTTCGAGACTGCAATGAACTCCTGTAGTCAGATTTGGATGAAGATTATTAAGTATGATTATTAAATTGTGTACTGTGTCGTATTCTATAATATGTCCTGTTTTGTTTAAAAACTTCTTATTTTTCATGAATTGTTATGTTGTTTTAGAAACAAGTAATTGTTGTTTAAATTGGTTCAATGGTTTGTGTGTCTCTTCAATTACGCTTTTATAACTACTGTCGGCTGAATGGATGGTTTCATTATCGGACGCGGTTTCTCTTCGGACACGAGATTACTTTCATTGGAAATATGATTAATCATTACCCTTGATAACGCGTCAGCGACGACATTGGTAGATCCTGGTTTGTAAAATATTTTAGGGGAAAATTCTTCTATAAAAGCATGCCATCTTTTCATTTTGAGTCAGGTTCGTGCAGAAACAGCAAAAGAAAGTAGTTGATGGTCTGTTTGGATTTCTAAATTTGTAACACCAAGGTAAGGTTTTTTAAAGCCCAATGGCCTATAGTTCCCTTTCATTTGTGGCGGAATTTCTTTTGTTTTATTAAGGTTTTTGAAACAAAGGTGATTGGTTTGATTTCCTGTGAAAGGACGGCGCCGATGGCAATGTCGGAAGCATCTTTGGTAAGGACGAACTTTTTTGTATAATCTGGCTGATTTAGTTCGATGTTTGCAATCAAGTGTGATTTTAAGTTTTCAAACGCAGAGATTGCTTGTTCGGGGTATTTGAAAAAACTATTATGTCGTCCATATAAATGTGACAAGTTTTTCCGATTTTTTCACGTAATATATTGTCCATTGTTCTCGGAAAGATGCTTGGCGCGTTCGCAAGCCCAAATGGCAACGAAGAAATTCATATCTTCCATTGTTAATGGAAAAAGCTGTTTTTCGATGTCTTCTTCTCATTAGAATCTGATGAAATCCCGATTCTAAGTCAATTGTCGAAAACATTTTGGCTTTGCCTAGGTTGGATAGAATGACTGAAGGATCAGTCATTGGATACCTATCAGGGATTGTATCGTTATTCAGTTTCTTAAAATCTATACCAATCGATTCTTAGGCGTTCCATCTTCATTAAAACTATTTTCCCTATACTCATACCGGGGTATTATAAGGACTTCTGCTGGGCCTTATTATATTTTCATTTAGCAACTGTTTATTTCCGACTAACAAAATTGTTAGCTGAATGAGGATAAGGATATTGTTTACTATAAATTGCCTATTCGTTTAATTCTTATCTCTCCTCTAATATCGGTTCTAAAAGGGAGACATGTTTGAATCTGAGAATGCTTTGTTTCTATTTGTTAACGACTTGTTGCTCAAGGTTATTCAAATTATCCAGTTCATTAATGGAATGATTTATTTTGCATAAAGAAGAACTTGTTGTAGAGGATACCGACATCTTTCGACGTCTGCTCTTTTGAGTCTTAATTTCATTATCTTTTCTTCATTAAGAATATCGTCAACCTTAGTTTTTTCGATACGTGGGTTATCAGCGTCACTTAAAGACGATGATTCTGTATCGGATACATTAAATAAAGAAAATGATTTACATTCCCACTTTGGTATTTCAAATACGAAGCAACGTTATAGGCTTCATCTGAACTTTTTAAATGGCCAACCGTTTCTGGAAAGTTTTGTAAAATTAAATTTTTCTTTTTTGTTATTATAAAACAAAGTCCCTTTGACAAGTCGATTACTGCCTTAATCTTCTTGAGTAGATTATAACCGGCTAATAGATCTGCGTCTAGATTATTAATTTCATAAAATCTTTGGCGTTTGCCAAATATGTTTATGTTATGAAAATGAGTTATGATACTGTAGCCATTTACAGTTTTAATTCTTTTTTTTTTTTGGGGATACGTATAAGGTGTATTCTGTAGTTGTATGGATTGTCTACATACATGGGCTTCGGTCGAGGTTGAAGAGTCTTGTTGCTTTGCGTAAAATTTGATTTTGTGGAACTGATTGAACCTTAAGTGATTGTTATATCTTTTATTAGGTTGTTTTGGGGATTCAGCTTTCTTTTGCTGATTGTTATGCCCTGGGTTTAGATTGTTACGTTGATGTGTATTTGCGAAATGGTGGTAAGCGAAGTTAGCCCTTGGTAATTCCCTTCCAGTTCCTGAGCTTTTGCCAAAGCATTAGGCAAGTTTTCAGGTTTAAGGGAGAACAAAACTTCCGAGAACGGATAAGTTACCCTGTCGTAAAATACTTAACTCCTGTTCTATTATATAGATTGGTTGTCTATCACTGTAGGCGAAATCCAACCTTGCAAGTAGAGCTTCAAAATTAAGAACGGTACCGTGATTAGTAAAGGTGTCATTAGCTTTACCTGTTATTTATTTCATAATATTGTTAAAGCACCTACGTACTTTCTACTTCCTTCTTTATACATTCGCATCGCACAGCAAGTGGCTTCGGGCCAACTAACATATGCATTATAGCTGTCTGAGAATTCTAGTATGGACTTGATAACATCAAAAGATTCATCGCAACGAATAAGGTGATTTATTTCAGTAATCTTATATTCTTGTTCATTATTAGATGAGAGAGGGATTTGTAACTTAAATTCGGCAATTTGCTCTTAAAGCGCTCTGGTCTGAGTTGCAATCAACTGAGCTACCAAATCAGCAGTCAAGTTATTATTGTTAGCCATTTTTAAATTTTGAAAATCTTCAATTTAACTTTCTATGTGGTTATCAAGTTTATAACACTTATTATTCTAACAGATGCTTACACAAATTTAGACTCTAATTACTTAAGTAAAAAATGTCTTTTTAAAGTATATGATGGCTCACGTAAAAGGTCTTTCTTTATGGGTGATTATACATATGTCGTTCAAGTCTTCCTTCCTTCCTTCCTTCCTTCCTTCAGGGTTTTAGGGGGTTCTTTTTAAGGGGGTCTCAGGTTGACGTGATATTTTATTTGCTTAAAAGTTTTTGATTGGTGAAAACATTTTTGTTGGCGAAAAATCTGTTTCGCTTGTTTGATCGATTAATTTATTGGAATGTTTTCATTTAACTTGAATAGGAAAATTTGATTTCACTTTTAAGTCTTGTGAACAGTCAATATTTTCAGTTCAGGGTATTTCACTACTCATCAAGTTTTCAGAAACAGGGTATTTCCGTTCGTCGGAAATTTTTAATGTTTCTTTTAGAGGCACTCTATATTTTCGTTCTTAGAAAATTTTTAATGCTCTTTTGAGACAATCATGGACTGGTAAATCGGCACTTTTGCTCACTCGCGAATCACTTTGTTTCTTTTAATTATCCTTTTTTGTGTTTACAATCGCAAGAACCACGTTGGGCGCCAATTAACCGATTAGTGGCTACTAATTGGAAAAATATGTTTTTAAGTGGGAGGCTGAAGGCTTCCGATTATTTGAATCCAAGATTAGAACTAAAGTACAATTGTGAACTTATGCTGCAAGTCAGCTATGGTTATGATAAAGCTTATTCTCTTAAAGCTCAAAAGCTCGGGGTGATCTTTTGCTGCGAATCAGCTGTGTTTATGCTAAAGCTTCTTTCCTTAAACTGTAAAAGCTCGCGGGGGTGGCTTGCGTAAGCCAGACGCTTTGAGTCATGTTTACGTTAGCAATTGCGTTCTAGAGACTGGGTCTTTACTTACGTATAAACTGCGCATAATCTTTATGTTTATGTTAGAGCCGGGAATATGGATATTTATGTTAGCAGAGCTGCAGCTGTGCGTTAAGTGGACGTAGTGATTGAAACGGGTCTAATAAGTCTGAAAGGGCTAAGTAATAGGGATAGCGACTTATACTGAAATGTTGTTTATGATTGAAATAAGAATTGCCTTGCGGGCTGGGTGATAACTTGCATTCAAACTGGAGCGATGAATTTGGCCGAGGAAATCCTATTAGAATTTTCTGGAGAAAATGAATTGCATAAATAGTTAAAAATCTACAAGCCAATGTGGCGAAAATCTACAAGCTAAATGAGATGTAACAGCACTTGCTTTGTATAACTTAATTTCAAAAGTGTTGCTTTGAGATGGTTGCATGCAGACCCTATGCGCATCATTGTTCTAATTAACCAGTTGCTAAACCAATGGTTTTGGCTTTCGGTGTTGGAATTTCAAAGTCGGAACTTTGACATAAGTTCGAGGATTGGGTTTGGAAACCAGAAGAGGTTTTCGCATAGGACATTAATATTGATGTAGAGAAGTTAATGGAGGTAGTATTCGGGCAATACCTTGCGAAAACTTGCGCATTCAAGCTGGTATGGATTGTTTTTCAAATCTGACTCAAATTGTACGTGCGTTTGCATCTATAAAATTACCAATTAAACGGGCACGAAAAAATGTAGTGAAACAAGCTGCACAGTAAGCACAGGCGGACAAGCAACAACGTTGCTACAATTGCAATGTCAAGGTCCATAAAAATTGTTAAAAGACTAAACGGGAGCCAGGATCTTGCTATGCGTGCGGTTCAAAGGATCACCTAACAGCAGAATGTCTAAATAGGAAGTCTGCTATAGAAAACAAATATGTAAGATACTTAAGAATTCATTTTAGTAACTTATTTAAGAAATCAATAATTGCAGAATGCCTCATAGACTTTGGCAATCCTATTTAATTTTGAAAGGAAAACTGTGGGCCATTAGTATTTAAGCGTATGCCAGATGAAGTTCGTATGTAGGTTTGATGGAAGTAAACTAAAAATGTTGGAAAAATCTTATCATATGAAGAAAAAGTTAATGTTTATTTTAATGTTATAATTGTGGCAAATGAGTCTATGAGGTATGTGGCTGTGCCTGCAGAGATTTTATTGATGCTTTTGATTTGAATATTGATTTAAGAACATTGAAAATTGTGAATGTGGTCAAAGTTGATTATCAGAATAATGTTAAAAATGATAACATAGCTACAAGCTACAAGAAAGAAGAACAGGAAGTGGAAGATGAAGTTACCAAATACGAGCAAAGTGAAGATATATTTTCAATGATGAAATAGTTGATAACGAAACTCTTAGTGATGAATTAGTGATAAAATTGTTAGTACCAAAACTCTTAGAGATAAAAATGTTGTAATTGGTGATGAAATAGTTAGCAATGAAGTGATTATTAGTATCGAAATGTTAGTGATGAAATAGTTAGTGATGGAGGGGTTAGGCTCGAACCTTATAGAGAGGAAATTTGTATACCCTTGCAGAGGGTATTATAATTTTGTCGTGAAATGTGTAACGCATAGAAGAAGACATCTCCGACCCCATAAAGTATATATATTCTTGATCAGCATCAACAGCCGAGTCGATAGAGCATGTCCGTCTGTCCGTCCGTCCGTCCGTCCGTCCGTCTGTTTCTATGCGAACTAGTCTCTTAGTTTTAAAGCTATCTTAATGAAATTTTGCAGAACTCCCTCTTTCTGCACCACATATGTCAAAACCAGGTGGATCGGACCACTATATCATATAGCTGCCATAGGAACGATCGGTCGAAAATTAAGTTGTTGTATAACAAAACATTTTAATTTTCAAGATATCTGACCAAACTCAGCATTAGTTGTTTTACTATACTCCTCATACGCATGCAAAATCCTATTAAGATCGGACCGCTATATCATATAGCTGCCATACGAACGATCGATCGAAAATTAAGTTGTATGAAAAACATTTTGATTATCAAGATATCTGAACCAAACTCGGCATTTAATTTTTACTATACTCCTCATATAAATGCAAGATCCGATTAAGATCGGACCACTATATCATATAGCTACCATAGGAACGATCGGTCGAAAATTAAGTTTTTGTATGAAAAAACATTTTGTTTATCAATATATATTGACCAAACTCGGCAATTATAAGTTTTAGTAAGCTCCTCATATATATGCAAAATCCTATTAAGATCGGACCACCATTTCATATAGCTGCCAAGAGAACGATCGGTCTTTTTTTTTTTGGACAGCTTTATTTTAATTTTTCTGTTATTATCTGGAACAACTTAAATTAAATTTGTATGAATATTTACAATCTACTTATTCTATTGGTAAGTCTAATATACAAATTTACAGTGTCAGCTATATAAATCGATCTGGGAGATCTATTGGGTGAGACCTTCGTAGTCTCCTCCGCGTTCGGAGTCCTCCAATTCTGCGCCTATTCAGAAGACGCCTAGCCAGTCGATTAGGATGACTTCTCGTCGCGCTATATAATTTGCGGCCTGTATATTTATTATGTCCCCGACTTTGGGCACTCCTAAGTCTTTTTCCAAGTCGGAGGTTCTCATATACCAAGGGGCACCAGACAGATATCGGAGCGTTTTGCTTGGAGCACCCTGATTTTGAAAGACTGGACTTTGCAGCAATGCCATATACCTGGATACCATAACGCCAGGCGGGAGCTATGCAGGATTTATAAATGGTGACTTTATTTTTCAATGACAACGCATTTCTACTCCTCAGAAGCCATCTTAGTTTCCTATTCTATTCTTTATGGTTACAGAGACACTTGTGATGTGCTTGTTAAAGTTCAAGCGTCTGTCTAGGTGCACACCTAAGTATTTGTGGCTGTTGACGTGCGTCACCAATTGGCCCGCGCAAGAAAACTCCCGGACACATGTCCCTCCGTAGCGCATAGGTCACATTGGCGCATTTATTTAAATTAATGCCAATATTCCAGCGCTTGGTGGAGATATTGCTGCAGGACGTCGGTAGCTTCGTAGACACATTCGTTCTTGACAAGATGGCTGTGTCATCTGCAAAAGTGGCGATTGTAAGGTCGTGGGGATCCGCGACTTCAATTGTAGAGCCAGTGGGCATATCGTAGGTAAAGAGGGTGTAGAGCGTGGGCCCTAGCACACTCCCTTGAGGAACGCCAGCCCCGATGGCCTTCATGTTGGACTCAACTGCATCGAGTACTACCGAAAATGACCGGTTTGTCAAATAACTTTGCACAATTAAATATAGTTGAGGTGGCAATAAGGGCTTAATTTTGCAGAGTCGCCCATCATGCCAGACTCTGTCGAAGGCTTGTTTTATGTCTAAGTACGCTGCCACTACGTACTCTTTGGCTTCGAAACCCTCGAGGATAAAATTCACCACCCTATTTAGCTGTTCCGGTGTGCCATAAGATTTTCGGAAGCAAAACTGAAAGGGGGGAATTTTTTCTTTAATTCTGTCCAAAGACAGCAGTCTCGTAAGCAGACAACGTTCGAATAGTTTTTCGATCGTGGGCAACAAACTAATAGGCCTGTATGAGTCTAGGGACGAGGGGCTCATTCCAGCCTTATAGATCATGCATATTCTCGCCTTTTTCCATTGGCTTGGAACATGACCCAATCTCAATACCGCATTAAAGATTAACACTAAAAATAGGACTGCTCTGACCGGCAATGCTTTTAGTGTTATGTTGTCGATGCCATCATCGCCAGGAGCTTTTCTTGTCTTAAGTGCTGCTATGTGGTCTGATACTTCGTTGGCAGTGCTAGGAGCAACTGGGAGGCTTAGCTGGCCTGGGCTCTCCAGTGTGAGTTGAACCCTTCTGTTCATGCTTGCCGAACTTGTATTAAAAGGCTTGAAGCGATCCTCCAAGTCTTCGGCAAATGCATCAGCCCGTTCCTTTGGGGATCTGGCCCAAGATTCACCAGGCTTTCTGATCGGAAATTTGGGGGACACTTGCTGTTTGTATCTTCTCGTTAGTCTCCATAGGGAGTGTCTTGAGGATTCATCTGGAGAAACATTTTCCAAAAAACGGTCGGTTTCCCTTTGTCTATTCAGCTGCAGCAGCTTTTTGACACGGTTCGACACTCTACGGTAGATCCTGTCCACAATTGGACCTCCGGTTCGACAGTACTGCCTTCTAATCCTTCTCTTAATCAGCAGTAGTGTATGGATTGCTGGTGGAAGTCTCACTTGTGGTCGTGAGCTTTCTGATCGGCTTACTGGCGCAGAAATGAGGGCTGCCGAGTGAACCTTTTCAGGAATAGCGCATATACATCTTCGATGTCTTCTGGTGCAAGTATTTCCAAGTTTAGGTCTAGAGTTTCCTCTAGATCTCGTCGAAAAGCAGCAATGTTGGCTCCAGGAGGCAGCAGACGACCTTTAATTGTTTTGCCCTTTGGAATACAGTCGTAACCAACTACTAGTGGGATATGATCAGAGGATAGCTGAAACTCAGGCCTTATACTTAAGCCATCTGGGTGAAGTCCGTTATAAATAAAGAAGTCAATGGCACTCGGCGTGTAACTTTGGGCAAACGGGAAATGAGTGGCTTGCCCAGTCGCTAGTATTTCAGATGATGAGTTTCGCACCGCGTCCAGTAAGCAGGTGCCTCTTGCGTTAGCTCTAAAGCAACCGCAGCATCTGTTTTTGGCGTTAAAATCGCCTCCTATAAGGAACATTCTTCCTAGTCCGCTGAAAAGTTGCTGGAATTCCATTGCTGACCACGACAGTTGCGGCGGGAGATATGCCGAAGCAATGGTTAATTCACCACTGCTAGTTGCAATCTGGATGCTGGCCATTTGCAATTTCTCCTTCCTTACCGGTTCATTTTGGAAATATTCGATCTCCTGCTTAATAAGCACCGCCGCTCCTCCTCTTGCTCTATCGCTAGGATGATCCGCTTTGTGAATTTTGGAGCCTGGAATAAAGATGGATACACCGGCCTCATACAGTAGTTTTTTGTATGTCCAAATCCTTGGCATCTGTGGCACAGGATGGCATTCAAATTTTTCTTGGTATTTCAACCAAGACTCTTTGTCGCCCTATTTGCTTGATTTTCAGCGCATCCTTATTATTAGGCTCGCGAGCCAAATCAATGAAAAAGAAATTATTTTGTATTAGTTCCTCAATAGCTTCACCGTTTTCCTGTTGTTGGGCCTTACGAGGACGAGGATTGTGGATACGAAGGACATTGTGTCCATATCGCATAAACTCCTCTTTAATGCTATCCATTTGCTATTACCATTTGCTTTTGGAAAGCTTGAAGGCAGCTTACGTTTTATTTTGGTCGTCATCCAGCTGAGTGATTTCACTAATGACTTTCCTAGTTCACTGATATTATTTTCTGATGCGCCTGCAACTACACTTTTGTAGTTAATATTTGGGATGGTGCACACTCCTCCACTTGAAGTTGTGACAGTGTAGGTAGACGCGTAGATGGAGTTTGTCGACGTCAATGTGCATGTCGTTGCTGCAAAATTGCTACTACTGCACTTAATTGCAGTATTTGAAGCACTTACAGTATTTAAAGAAATCATTTCACGAATTTCCGCAGGTGTAGCGCCAGCAATTCTCATCATTTTAGCGAATTCTGGTCGCAGCTCTCTCGGTTGAGAGGGCGTGGATGCACTAACATCCATGCCCAATATTGTTTGGCTCAATGTTGTTTTTTTCTTATTAATTTTTCACGAAAATAATAAATTTAATGGTACACAATTTTTATTTTTTTTTTTGATGAAAATTTTCCTCTACGTTTGACTAGCAGTGTTGTAAAAGTGAACGATCGGTCGAAAATTAAGTTTTTGTATGAAAAAACATTTTGTTTATCAAGATATTTTGACCAAACTCGGCATTTATTAGTTTTACTAAGCTCCTCATATATATGCAAATTCCTGTTAAGATCAGACCACCATTTCATATAGCTGCCAAGAGAACGATCGGTCGAAAATTAAGTTTTTATATGAAAAAACATTTTGTTTATCAATATATATTGACCAAACTCGGCAATTATAAGTTTTAGTAAGCTCCTCATATATATTCAAAATCCTTTTAAGATCGGACCACTATATCATATAGCTGCCATAGGTACGATTGGTCAAAAATTAAGTTTTTGTATGAAAATACATTTGTATCTTGAACAAGCTCGGTATTTATTAGTTTATTACACTCATTATATATATGCAGAATCTTCTTAAGGTTGGACCCCTATATTATATAGTTGACATAGGAACGACCGGCCGAAAATTAAGTGTATGAAAAAAAATTTTTTTCAAGATATCTTGACCAGTCTCGGCATACATTAGTTTTACTATACTCATCATATATAGGCAAAATCCTACTAAGATCGTACCGCTATATCATATAGCTGCCATACGAACAATCGATCGAAAATTAAGTTGTATGAAAAAACATTTGTTTATCAAGATATCTGAAGAGAGAGTTCTCAGTTGAAGGTTATTGGCGTGTTTTACTTGTGCTCCAAGATTTTTATATATTTTTGCGCTTTTATCCTGCTTTTTATTTCAAAATTTGCATTTTTCGGTGCTTTATTTAAAAAGCTTTAATAAACTGTGCAAAGTGTTATCTGTTGTGCAGCGTAAGTCGGTTAATTATTACATTTTATAAAACGCGGCATCAGTTCCGTGTTGTTGTTATTGCCTGTTTTGATTCTTTTGCTTTGGTGCTCCCCTGTGCATACACTTGTTTGTGCGTGTGTTCACTGCATACTTTCTGCTTGTGCATCGCGCTCTCGCAAACTTTTTCTATTGCTTATCGCTGCTATTGCCAAGAAGGGCTGTGGTGGCTTGCGTTGGTCGTGCCCAGAATGCATCGACAAGCAAATTGATTTCTCTAGAATGTATAATTCTGTGAGAAGTCAATTCTTAAAATTAAATAATGTGGCTAAGCAGCTCTCGAGTAATTTTGACTCGAGTTTCGAGTTGCTTGGCAAATATAAATTTGAGTCCCCAACCAATCGCCGGTTGGAGCCTCAACTTTTGCAATTGCCCTCTACGTCTGTTCAGACACCTACGACTTTCTTGTCCCTTCCTAGCAACTTGGAGGTATCTCCAATGTTGTCTTTATCGCCTTCTCCAAGCGACTGTCCAATTACCCCTGTTTCAACCCCTGTACTAGTCCCAGTAGAGCCCGTACCTGATCCCGTCCCAATTAATCAAACTGCCTCAGCCCCGTCAGCTCATGGCCGCAAAGGTAGACCTGCGCGCAATCTTGCCCAGGTTGTTAGCTCCCCCAACTCCTGTATTACCTACAGCCCCATCAGCGCCTACTTTAACGGTAGTTGCCCCTCGTAGGCAAGTCTTTGTGTCTCGACTTTCGTCGGACACCACTTCTGAGTCATTGGCAGCCTATATTGCTAGCAAATATTCTGCTAGCGTGTCAATAACCAAATTTAATTTCTCCACCCCTCGTGAAATATCATCATTCAAAATAAATGTTTCACATGATATGTTCCCAATCATTTGTGATCCTAAATTTTGGCCTCCACACATGATTGTTCTCGAGTTCAAGCCTAAGAAGCGTAACCAGCCTGTCACCCTTCCAGTCCCTTCAATACAGGGTACCATTTCTGCCCCAAAAAACTAGCTTCATCTTGTGACCAAATCTTTATTCATTATCAAAATGTTAGGGGTCTCATTTCAAAACTTACAAATCTTTTCATGGCCAGCGATTCCTTCAATTCGGATATAATAGCATTTTCAGAAACATGGTTGAACTCAACCATATCTGATTTTGAGATTTTATCAAATAACTTTATTTTGTATAGAAATGATCGGCCGACTCGAGGTGGTGGGGTGTTAATTGCCGTTAAAGCCACTCTCCAGTCTGAACTTTTCTGTTTTAGTACGCCTACTGACGCTGAGATTGTCTCAGTTAAGGTGTCTTTTCCTACACGGAATGTCTATGTAACATGCTCTTATGTCCCACCTTCTTCTGATATTCAAGTTTATATGAAACATATTACTTGTATTAAAGAAGTTTTTTCACACGTGCGTGATAATGACCTATTTATGGTGTTGGGTGATTTTAATTTGCCCAACATCTCTTGGTCATTATTTACTGCCAAAAATGGTCTAGTGCTCTCAGCACAGCCCGATTTTATAGACTGCATGCTTGATCTTTCGTTGTTTCAAATCAATTCAATTTCTAATCATTTGATTAGAACACTTGACCTTGTATTTGTTAACGACTACCTTATTTCTAATGTGTCTAGGTCCCCTCCTTTATCTCTTCCTGAGGATGTCTATCATCCAACTTTAGAGATTGCAATGCTAAATTGCAATCCTTTCATTTCGTGCTCATCAGCCAATAAGCCCCGCTATTGCTTTCGCAAAGGAAATTATTCTTTGCTGAATCAGCTTATTTATTCAACCGATTGGTCTTTCTTATATGACTCAGTTGATATGAATACAGCCATTAATTTTTTTTACATCACCCTAATCTCCCTCTTAGATGTGTGTATTCCTAAGTCAATTCCTTCGACTACTTTTTCAAAACCACCCTGGTTTACTACCAGATTATCACATCTAAAAATGTGAAATCCAAATATTTTAAAAAGTTTAATAAGTCTGGTTCGTGTACAGACTTGGCTAAATATTCCATAGCCAAGTCGAACTTCTTTCTTCTTAATTCTCAATGCTATGAGAATTATCTAACACGTTGTAAAAGGTAATTTGCCCAAAATCCGAGTTTTATAATTTTGTAAACTTGAAGCGTAAATCTTCAAGTTTGCCATCTTCTTTTTTTCTTGGCTTGGATAAAGCTAGCAATGACACTGATTCTGCTAACCTCTTTGCTAATTTTTTCCAATCAACTTACTCTTCAGTCTGTCCTAATACTAATGCTTACCCTTATACTATTTCATCCGCAAATTATATACCTCCTCTAATTATTTCACACTCCTCTCTCCTATTAGCTATAAACTCTTTAAAGTCTTCTTACTCTCCTGGGCCGGACAATATTCCTAGTTGTCTTCTCAAGGAGTGTAGTTCGTCCCTTCTTTATCCATTGCTAAAGCTTTTTAATCTATCCCTTGAAACTTCTGTCTTTCCATCTCTTTGGAAAGAATCTTATATCATTCCTCTTCACAAGAAAGGTGGGAAGTCTGATATACGAAATTACAGGGGCATTGCAAAACTGTCCGCTATTCCTAAATTATTTGAAAAAATAATCACTTTGAATTTGCAGCATTTCTGCAAATCAGTTGTTTCCCCTGTTCAACATGGATTCGTAAAGAATCGGTCAACTACGACCAATCTGCTTGAGTTTACTTCCTTGGTAAACGATGCTTTCCTTTCGAAAATGCAAACTGATGTCATTTACACTGACTTCAGTAAGGCGTTTGACTCTGTGCACCATGACATTTTACTTTTTAAACTTGACCGAATAGGTTTCCCCCTGTCTCTTCTGCTTTGGATTAATTCTTATTTAAAAGGTAGGACCCAAAGAGTAATGCTGAGGCTGACTACCTCTAAACGGGTTCACGTTACTTCTGGTGTTCCTCAAGGTAGTCATCTTGGACCTTTACTCTTTACTCTTTTATAAATGATCTCCCCTCTGTTATATCACATGCCCGTGTACTCATGTATGCGGACGATGTCAAACTTTTTCTATCATACACTAATCCCCTACATCATTCTCGTCTACAGGACGATTTGAACGCTATGCAACTATGGTGTTCGGCCAATCAATTGCATCTAAATTTTTCAAAGTGTATGTTTATGACTTTTAATCGTACTACGCCTTATCTTGTCAGTTATACAATCAACAATATCCATTTGCAACGTATACTAACAGTTAAGGATCTAGGCGTAATTTTTGATTCTAAACTCTGTTTCAATCTTCACATAGATACCATCGTTAATGAGGCAAAAGGTGTACTTGGATTCATTAAACGATGGTCTAAAGAGTTTAACGATCCTTTTATAAGAAAACTTCTGTACATCTCTCTTGTTCGCCCTATCCTTGAATACTGCTCTTGCATATGGTCTCCACAGTATAACAACAGCCAGGATCGTATTGAATCTGTTCAGAAGCAATTTCTGCTTTTTGCCTTACGAGGTTTAAATTGGGACCCTAATCTTCGGTTGCCGTCCTACTCCAGCAGACTGCTTCTTCTCAACGTTCCGTCGTTAACCAACCGTAGGACAAATCTCTACATAAGTTGATTATTGGCGACATAGATTCTCCTTTTCTGCTAGGGCGTCTTCAATTCTCTGTTCCGGCTGGAACAACCAGAAATTATAGCCCCTTTTTACTATCTACGTGCACAACAGACTACGCTATGCACAATCCTTTTCGCGTGCTATGTAAAAATTATAATAGTTTGTATCACGTTTTCTCTACAGAAGTGTCTCTACCCCTAATAAAATCGTTGCTTTCAGGATACCTTCGGTAGGTCGCTGACCACTCCCAGCTATGAGGAGGGGCATAGCTTGCCGGATAGGCTGAAAAATTTTCCCCCACCGGGTCTGTGATTTACCATTACTTTTCTCTTTGTTCTATCTACTTAACACTCTTTATCTAACTTACATTGCTTTACTTTATTAACAATTTCTTACTTTCATTTTTCCTATTTATTGTATTTCTTTATTAATATAGCAAATTAAGATTATTTTAATGTTACTTGAGAACACTTTTTTCCTACTGACAAAATTAGCTGTGAAAAGGGGCACAGCTGGCCGGACTGGCAAATAAAACAAGTAAACAAGCATGTGGAGCAGTTTTAACTCAAAACATGAATCTTCTTACTTTCGTATTTCCTATTTATTGTATTTTCTTTATTAATATAGCAAATTAAGATTATTTTTAATTTTACTTGAGAACACTTTTTTCCTACTTACAACCTTCTGCTTAGAGGTAGGCTCTAATAGCGTCACTGACAAAATTAGCTGTGAAAAGGGGCACATCTAGCCGGGCTGGCAAATAAAACACCTCCATCGGTCGGTGATGCTATTTAGAAAATTGTATTCTTTAACTAGGGTTTTAGCATATAATTCTATTATCTATTGTATAACCTATTGAATAATGAGGAAGACACTCGGTTTGTCGACCATTAATAAATAAATAAATAAATAAAATTATAAAGGCAAAATCCTATTAAGATCGGAATACTATATCATATAGCTGCCATAGGAACGATCGGTCGAAAATTAAGTTCTTGTATGAAAAAAATTTTGTTTATCAAGATATCTTGACCAAACTCGGCATTTTTTAGTTTTACTATACTCCCCATATATATGCAAAATCCTATTAAGTTCGGACCACTAAATCATATAGCTGCCATAGGAATAATTGGTCGAAATTAAGTTGTTGTATGAAAAAACATTTTTTTTATCAAGATATCTGAACCAAGCTCGGCATTTATTAGTTTTACTATGCTCCTCATATATATGCGAAATGCTATTAAGATCGGACAACTATATCTTATAGCTGTCATAGGAACGATCGGTCGAAAATAAGATGTATAAAAAAACATTTTGGTTTTTCAAGATATCTTGACCAAACTCGGCATTTATTAGTTTTACTATACTCCTCATATATATGCAAAATCCTATTAAGATCGGACCATTATATCATATAGCTATAGGAACGATCGGTCAAAATTAGGTTTTTGAATGAAAAAACATTTTGTTTTTCAAGATATCTTGACCAAACTCAGCATTTATTAGTTTTACTTTACTACTCATACATATGCAAAATCCTCTTAAGATCGGACAACTATTTCATATAGCTGCCATTAAAACGATCGGTCGAAAATTAAGTTTTTGTATGAAAAATTATTAATTTTTCAAGACATCTTGACCAGACTCGGCATTTATTTGTTTTACTATACTCCTCATATATACGCAAAATCCTATTAAGATCGGACCACTATATCATATAGCTGCTATAGGAACGATCAGTCAAAAATTAGGTTTTGTATGAAAAAACATTTTGTTTTTCAAGATATCTTGACCAAACTCAGCATTTATTAGTTTTACTTTACTCCTCATATATATGCAAAATCCTATTAAGATCGGACCACTATATCATATAGCTGCCATAGGAACGATCAGTCGAAAATTAAGTTTTTGTATGAAAAAATATTTTGTTTTTCAAGACATCTTGACCAAACTCGGCATTTATTTGTTTTACTATACTCCTCATCTATATGCAAAATCTTATTAAGATCGGACCACTATATCATATAGCTGCTATAGGAACGATCAGTCAAAAATTAGGTTTTTGTATGAAAAAAAATTTTGTTTATCAAGATATCTTGACCAAACTCGGCATTTTTAGTTTTACTATACTCCCCATATATATGCAAAATCCTATTAAGTTCGGACCACTAAATCATATAGCTGCCATAGGAATAATTGGTCGAAAATTAAGTTGTTTGAAAAAACATTTTGATTATCAAGATATCTTGACCATCCTCAAAATTGATTAGTTTTACTATGCTCCTCATATATATGCAAAATCCTATTAAGATCGTACCACTATACCATATAGCTGCCATAGGAACGATCATTCGAAAATTAAGTTTTTGTATGAAATTTTGTTTTTCAAAGAAATCTTGACCAAACTCAAAATTTATTAGTTTTACTATGCTCCTAATATATATGCAAAATCCTATTAAGATCGGACCACTATATCATATAGTGCTTCTTAGATACGGAAAAAGAACTATAAACAATATGAAAAGGTTGGGTCTGCAAGGGTATTAGATCTTCGGCGTGCCGAAGATAGCCTTTCTTCCTCGTTAGTTTTACTATACTCCTTATACATATGCAAAATCCAATTAAGATAGCACCACTATATCGTATAGCTGCCATAGGAACGATCGGTCGAAAATTCAGTAGTATGAAAAAACATTTGTTTATCAAGATATTTAAACCAAACTCGGCATCTATTAGTTTTACTATACTCCTCATATATATGCAAATTCCTATTAAGATCGGACTACTATATCATATAGCTGCCATAGTAGGGACGACCGAACGAAAATTAAGTTGTTGTATGAAAAAACAATTTGTTTTTCAAAGATATCTTGACCAAACTAGGCATTATTAGTTTTACTATACTCCTCATATAAAGGCAAAATCCTATTAAGATGAGACTACTTTATCATATAGCGGCCATGGGACCGATCGGTCGAAAATTAGGTTGTATGAAAAAAAATTTTGTTTTTCAAGATATGTTGACCAAACTCGGCATTTGTTAGTTTTACTATACTCCTCATATATATGCAAAATCCTAATAAGTTCGGACCACTAAATCATATAGCTGCCATAGGAATAATTGGTCGAAAATTAAGTTGTATTTTTTTTTTTTTTTCTAATTTTCTGTTACTTTTTACTTTTAGCAACTTTTATCAGCGTGAGTTTTGGTTAATGAAAGCTTAAGGTAAATATTTACAATGTGTATATATATGTACATGTTAATTTTGCTTCATTATAGTCGGCGTTTGGCCAGGTCTATAGGATAAAACTTTTTAAGCCTCCTTCTTCGCCTCCTTAGCAGGTTTCCTGCTTAGATGTTAGGGTGGTTGCGGAGCTTAAATAAGTGACTTGCTGTTTGTTGGTTAATAAGGTCTCCTACCATAGTAACCTTAAGGTCCTTTGCAATGTCTCGTGTTCGAATATACCATTCGGCTCCAGAGATTTTTCGCAAGATCTTGGCCTGCATGATGCGAAGTTTGTTAAGGTGCGCTTCGCGGCAATTCCGTATACCTGGAGTCCACATCGCCATGCAGGGGCAAGTATTACTTTATATATTTGGACTTTATTTCGGAGCGAGAGTTTGTTGTTTGGGTTTAGCAGCCAGCTCAGACGCCTGATTTTGCTTTTCAAGTTGTTGGTTACCTCGGTGACATGTTTTTGAACGTAAGTCGTCTGTCGAGTGTTATCCCTAGGTATTTATGGCCACGCACCTGCTCTAAGAGCTCGCCATGAAGAAAAAGTCCAGGGGAGGAGTCCTTGCGCAGGGTGTGAGTGACCGTAGCACATTTTTGGGGGTTCATATTCCACCTGCAAGCCTAGTTTTCGAAGCGTTT
The DNA here is from genome assembly GCA_030788265.1 of Drosophila americana. Taxonomy (NCBI): domain Eukaryota; kingdom Metazoa; phylum Arthropoda; class Insecta; order Diptera; family Drosophilidae; genus Drosophila; species Drosophila americana. The sequence goes on along the minus strand of JAURSC010000049.1, from coordinate 452,303 downwards.
CAGATACTCTTGCAGGATGTCTGTTGCTTCGTAGACGCAATTATTCTTGGCAAGGATTGTCGTGTCATCAGCAAACGTAGCCACCAGGAGATCCTGCCGACTGACGAGGGGTATTTCGCTTGCCTTGGGCATATCGTGCGTGAAGAGGCTGTAAAGAGTGGGACCCAAAACGCTACCTTGTGGAACTCCCGCTCTTAAGCGTTTGGTATGAGAGGCTATGCCATCCTGTACCACTCTAAATGTCCTCTCGTTCAAGAAGCTCGCAATGATGTTAAAGAGCTGCGGATTCAATTTGCCCTTAATCTTGGAGAGGAGTCCTGCGTGCCACACCCGGTCAAAAGCTTGTTGGATGTCGAGGTATGCTGCCACCACATACTCCTTCCTGTTAAAGCTGTCCAAAATAAAATTTGTGACCCGATGGAGTTGCTCAGGGGTACCGTGTTTCAGTCTAAACCCAAACTGGAACTTCGGGATTAAGCTTTTTATTTCCGGAGTATCCAGGATCCTTCTAAGAATGCACCTTTCCAGTATCTTGCCAAAGGTAGGCAGGAGGCTGATGGGGCGATAAGAGTCCAGTTGAGTTAGGGGGTTTCCGCTCTTGTGCAACATAATGATATGCGCCTTCTTCCAGGCTACTGGAAAATGACCTAGCCGAAGAGTTGCATTAAAAATGGCTACGAGAAAAAGCACCGCCTTGTATGGCAATAGCTTAATTGTCTGGTTGTCCAACCGATCTTCCCCAGGGGCTTTGTTGTTTTTTAGGCTCTTTATCTCCTGCTTTACTTCTTGGAAGGTGATTGGTGATAAAGGGAGTGCCGTTTGGAGCTGCGCCTCAAGGATTTGCGCGACTCGCTGTATCCTTCTATGCGATGCGGTCTCAAACGGGTTGAAACGCTCCTCCAGGTTACAGGCGAAGGCTTCGGCTCTTTCCATTGGCGACCTGGCCCAGGTGCCATCGGGATGTCGAACGGGAAACTTTGGTGCAGGTTGCCGCTTGTATCGACTGGTAAGTTTCCACAGTGCGAATTTGGAGCTCTCGTCTGCCGTTGCTTCCTCCAGCATGGTGTCTGTGGCTTTTCTTCTCAGTAAGGTCAACTCCTTTCTGACTCTGTTGGCGATACGGCGATAGATCCTATCGATTCTGGGGTCCTGGGTCCGGACGTACTCCCTCCTCAGTCGCTTTTTCAGGCAAAGAAGGCCTTCAACGATGGGGGGAAGCGTCCTCGTGGGTTGGCTTGTAGGCGTAAAATACATTGTGCTGGCGCAGCGTTGGCAGCCGCGGTATGTACTTGATACAGCAGGGTTTGAACTGCAGCGTCGGCATCCTCGGCTGTCAAGATTGGCATGCTTAGATCTATCATGTCATTCAGTTCAGCTTTGAAGAGTTGTATGTTCGACTGGGAGGTGACAAGCCTTCGCTTTTTTACAGTCCTTTGAGCAGACGTAGATACCGTTGCAAGTAGTGGTAGATGGTCGGATGGATCAATGCCTCTGCTGTCAGCTCTGTAGCTTCCCCACAGCCGGTGTTTGGCGTTGAAGTCACCTCCAACGATGAATTTATGACCAAATTGATCAAGGAGAGAATCGAATCCAGCTCGGCTCCAGGATAGATTTGGTGGTAAGTACACTGCAGCTACAGGTATTTCGCCCAAAGGAGTCCCCACCATAATAGCAGCCATTTGTGTTGCGCTGGAAGTCACCTGAGGTAGTTGGTAGTGCACCAAGTTCTGCTTGACAAGCACCGCAGCACCTCCTCTGGCTCGATTTGCCGCACGGTAGCAAACATATCCCTCCATGGCGAAGTACAGGCCGGCGTGTAGGTGGGTTTCTGAGACAAGCATGATGTCTATTTCATGTTTTCTCAAAATAGTTTGAGCTCGTTTGCATTTTGTATGATGCTGCGAGCGTTCCACGATCCGAGGCGCATCTGGGCAGCCATTATTTGCGGTGAGTGGGAAGACCGAGCTGTGGAGCTTGCGCGTCCTTCAGCTCCTTGATGCTGACCAGGATACTTGTGACTGCTGCATTCAGTGCTGCGATCGACTGCTGGAGTCCTTGAAGGATACTTCCGAGGGACGTGTCTTGCCCCTGAGATCCATGCTGGAGGTATTGGGCTGCATTGTTGTAGCGGTGGGCTGATTGCACACAGGGGGTTGGCACGCTTGTGCATTTTGCTGGTACGTGTTGCGTCCTGGCCGCAACGCGTCAGCATACGACAGGCCTTGTTGCACAATTCGGGAGGGTACGAACTGCGAGTTGATGCGCCGTGCAGGTTGCTGTTGGCTGTGTCGTGCCGGGAGGGCAACATTGATGGCCGGTTGTCGGGCATTCAAGCGCTGCTGGAATGCTTTGCATCCTTTATAATAAGCAGCATGATTCCCATCACAGTTTGAGCATCGCATCATAGCAGCGATAACATTGCCTGATGCTTTTATTCTTTCTCGGAAGCTCAACTTGGACCCTTTGACGACCAACCTTGCTAATTAGAAGCGCGTCCCTGTTGTTTGGGGCCTGCTTAAGATCTACGAACCAGTAGTTGCGCTTTGGCGAATCGTTTGCGGAGTCAGCATCAGCGTCACTTGTAGGTAGCCTGGTCCCCGGGTTGTATAGATTTTTTACAACGTGGCCGTGTATTGCAAAGACATTTTCGATTTGGCTTCTGGGAGTAGAAGCGGCCAAGTTTTTGACGACTACGCGATATGGTCTGTCCTCCTTGAGACAGAAGTGCGTGAACTGGACCCTGACCTCAGTGAGTTTGCGAATAATGGCTCTATGAGTGTCGGAATCTTTCGCGTATATTCTCAGCGTGCCGGAGGGAGAGACCATAAATTCGTAGGCATCTGGGCCAGCTGCCTGGTTAAGTGTCTGTTCCATTGCGATGATGTCGTTAACTCCAGGAAGTGTTATGGGCGTGGGCTTAGGGACCTTTTTTTCAGGATGAGGTTCGGGACGAGCTGGCGGAGCTTCATCTGCAATTTCTATCTCGTCGCCTTGGATGTCAGAGGCTTCTTCCAGAGGCGCAAGTGGACCATATCTGTTCCCATTTGTCAGGGAGGCACTGGGAGCAGTTGAACTTTCTCCTGCCTTGCTGGTTTTCCCGTTTTTTGTGGGTACTATTCCTTTTTTGATGCCTCGGGCCTTTAGTGTTGTTCCTTGTCGTTTTTTTGTTTTAGTCGTTTGCCAATTGACCAGCGCTTCTTGGAGGGCTGGCATATTACCTTTGCTCTTTAAAGGGTGCAGAGCAGGGATTTGGCTGCAAAGACCGCTGCAAGACGCAGCTGCCGGAAAGAGCTCTGGCCGCTATATGTTTCTACCGGGATAAGCTGGAAAGCTTCATTGGTGCTTTTGCGGTGCGTTTCAGAGGGCTCCAGTGAGGCACAGCTTGTACCATTGGAGGCAGAGGTCCTGCAGCCGCTACTTGAGGACACGGTGGTTGTAGTTGTTGTGGTTGCTGTTGTGCACACAATGCCGTGTTGTTGTAGTTGTAGCTGGTGCGACTGTCCCCATCCCTCAGGAGTGTACACGTGAACCTCGTTCATGTAATCAGGTGAAGATCTACTTGCTTCAGTGAGCGAGGCTAGAAGACCGTGTACTTGATTGCTGTTGACTTCGGGGTTAGTTGGCGGTGAAATATTGCTAAACACTGCATGACTGGAGCAGGTATTGCTGCGTGTGTTGTATGCATGGGTACCAGGGACGTCATCGTTTTTTAAGTTTTTATTTGCCATGGAAGCCTGAACGTTGTTTAAGCTGGCTGCTATTTTTGTAGGCAACTCGGCATTGACATTGGCAGCACTGGCTTTGACAGCTCCTAGTTTTTGCTTGTGTGCAAAGTGCACATTTGCAGTTTTGATTTTTGGGTCTTTCTTTATTTTAGGCACTTTAACGCAGTTTTTGATTTTTTTGGGGTTCAATTCACTTTCAGCTGTATTATTATGCCACTGTTAGGTGGGCTTGTCCGTTTTTTGTCACTTTTTTCCACGATTTTTTAGGAGCACAATTCACACGGCGATATCGATAGTTATTCGATACGACTTGAACTGATTAAGTTGTATGAAAAAAACATTTTCTTTATTAAGATATCTTGCCCAAACTCGGAATTAACTATTTTCCCTGTGCTTCTTAGATACGGAAAAACACCTATAAGCATTATGAAAAGGTTGGGTCTGCAAGGATATTAGATCTTCGCCGTGCCGAAGATAGCCTTTCTTTCGCGTTAGTTTTACTATACTCCTTATACTTATGCAAAATCCAATTTAGATAGCACCACTATATCGTATAGCTGCCATAGGAACGATCGGTCGAAAATTAAGTTGTTGTATGAAAAAACATTTTGTTTATCAAGATATTTGAACCAAACTCGGCATCTATTAGTTTTACTATACTCCTCATATATATGCAAATTCCTATCAACATCGGACTACTATATCATATAGCTGCCATAGGAACTGTCGGTCGAAAATTAAGTTTTTGTATGAAAAAGCATTTTGTTTTTCAAGACATCTTGACCAAAATAAGTATATATTTGTTTTACTATATATCAAGATATCTTGCCCAAACTTGGCAATAACTATTTTCCCTTTGCTTCTTAGATACAGACAAAGCACTACAAGCATTATGAAAAGGTTGGGTCTGCAAGGGTATTAGATCTTCGGCGTGCCGAAGATAGTCTTTCTTTCTCGTTAGGTTTACTATACTCCTTATCCGTATCCACCGTATCGTGTATCTGCCATAGGAACGATCGGTCGAAAATTAAGTTGTATTAAAAAAACTTTTTGTTTTTCAAGATATCTTGACCAAACTAGGCATATATTAGTTTTACTATAATCCTTATTCGAGAATGAGTTCTCAGTTGAGAGTGATTGACGGTTTTACTTGTGCTCCAAGATTTTTATATATTTTTGCGCTTTAATCCTGCATTTCATTTCAAAATTTTGCATTATTCGGTGCTTTAATTAAAAAGCTTTTATAAATTGTGCAAAGTGTCTGTTGTGCAGCGTAAGTCTGTTAATTAGTGCATTTATAAAACGCGGCGTCAGTTCCGTGTTGTTATTGCCTGTTTTGAATGTTTTGCTTTGGTGCTCCCCTGTGCATACACTTGTTTGTGCGTGTGTTCGCTGCATACTTTCTGCTTGTGCATCGCGCTCTCGCAAACTTTTTCTATTGCTTTTCGCTTCAAACAATTTGTTTGTGTACGAATAATTGTTTTTTGAGTATTTACTTGCTCTATCTTGTGCACCGTTTTCGTTTTGCTCTGTGCTCTCGCAAATTGCATACGCATTAAATAATTAAGTTGTGCTGTAAGAAACCGTGCACATTCAAGCAGGCTGATGATTCTGCACTGCCACAATTTGATAATTGCTGGCTGAGTGAATATAATATAATGCATGCTAAATGTGCAGGTCTCACTGGGCGTGATTGCGACAAGATCGCTGCAATTGCCAAGAAGGGCTGCGGTGGCTTGCGTTGATCGTGCCCAGAATGCATCGACAAGCAAATTGATTTCTCCAGAATGTATAATTCTGTGAGAAATCAGTTCTTAAAATTGAATAGTGTGGCTAAGCAGCTCTCGAGTAATTTTGACTCGAGTTTCGAGTTGCTTGGCAACTATAAATTCGAGTCCCCAACCAATCGCCGGTTGGAGCCTCAACTTTTGCAAGTGCCCTCTACGTCTGTTCAGACACCTACGCCTTTCATGTCCCTTCCTAGCAACTTGGATGTATCTCCAATGTTGTCCCTATCGCCTTCTCCAAGCGACTGTCCAATTTCCCCTATTTCAACCCCTGTAGTAGTCCCAGTAGAGCCCGTACCTGATCCCGTCCTGGCCGCAAAGGTAGACCTGCGTGCAATCTTGCCCAGATTGTTCAAAACAATCATTGTGCCTCTTTAGCTCCTCCAACTCTACTGTATTACCTACAGCCCCATCTGCGCCTATTTTAACGGTAGTTGCCCCTCGTAGGCAAGTTTTTGTGTCTCGACTTTCGTCGGACACCACTTCTGAGTCATTGGCAGCCTATATTGCTAGCAAATCTTCTGCAAGCATGTCAATAACCAAATTTAATTTCTCCACCCCTCATGAAATATCATCATTCAAAATAAATGTTTCACATGATATGTTCCCAATTATTTGTGATCCCAAGTTTTGGCCTCCACACATGATTGTTCACGAGTTCATGCCTAAAAAGCGTAACCAGCCTGTCACCCTTCCAGTCCCTTCAATACAGGGTACCATTTCTGCCCCAAAAAACTAGCTTAATCTTCTGACCAGATCTTTATTCATTATTAGAATGTTAGAGGTCTCATTTCAAAGCTTAAAAATCTTCTCATGGCCAGATTCGGATATAATAGCATTTTCAGAAACATGGTTGAACTCAACCATATCTGATTTTGAGATTTTATCAAATAACTTTATTTTGTATAGAAATGATCGGCCGACTCGAGGTGGTGGGGTGTTAATTGCCGTTAAAGCCACTCTCCAGTCTGAACTTTTCTGTTTTAATACGCCTACTGACGCTGAGATTGTGTCAGTTAAGGTGTCTTTTCCTACACGGAATGTCTAATGCTAAATTGTAATCCTTTCATTTCGTGCTCATCAGCCAATAAGCCCCGATGTTGCTTTCGCAAAGGAAATTATTCTTTGCTGAATCAGCTTATTTATGCATACGATTGGTCTTTCTTATATGACCCGGTTGATATGAATTATGCCAATAATCTTTTTTATAACACCCTAAACTCCCTCTTAGATGTGTGTATTCCTAAGTCAATTCCTTCGACTACTTTTTCCAACCCACCCTGGTTTACCCCCAGATTATCATATCTAAAAATGTAAAATCTAAATATTTTAAGAAGTTTATAAAGTCTGGTTCGTGTACAGACTTGGCTATATATTCCATAGCCAAGTCGAACTTCTTTCTTCTTAATTCTCAATACTATGAGAATTATCTAACTCGTTGTAAAAGGTAATTTGCCCAAAATCCAAGACAGTTTTATAATTTTGTAAACTTGAAGCGTAAATCTTCAAGTTTGCCATCTTCTTTTTTTCTTGGCTTTGATAAAGCTAGCAATGACACTGATTCTGCTAATCTCTTTGCTAATTTTTTTCAATCAACTTACTCTTCAGTCTGTCCTAATACTAATTCTTACCCTTATACTATTTCTTCAGCTAGTTCTATACCTCCTCCCATTATTTCACACTCCTCTCTCCTATTAGCTATAAACTCTTTAAAGTCTTCTAACTCTCCTGGGCCGGACAATATTCCTAGTTGTCTTCTCAAGGAGTGTAGTTTTTCCCTTCGTTATCCATTGCTAAAGCTTTTTAATCTATCCCTTGAAACTTCTGTCTTTCCATCTCTTTGGACAGAATCTTATATCATTCCTCTTCACAAGAAAGGTGGGAAGTCTGATATACGAAATTACACGGGCATTGCAAAACTGTCCGCTATTCCTAAATTATTTGAAAAAAAAATTCACTTCGAATTTGCGGCATTTCTGCAAATCAGTTGTTTCCCCTGTTCAACATGGATTCGGAAAGATTCGGTCAACTACGACCAATCTGTTTGAGTTTATTTCCTTGGTAAATGATGCTTTCCTTTTGAAAATGCAAACTGATCACCATGACATTTTACTATTTAAACTTGGCCGAATAGGTTTCCCCCTGTCTCTTTTGTTTTGGATTAATTCTTATTTAAAAGGTAGGACCCAAAGAGTAATGCTGAGGCTGACTACCTCTAAACGGGTTCACGTTACTTCTGGTGTTCCTCAAGGTAGTCATCTTGGACCTTTACTCTTTACTCTTTTTATAAATGATCTCCCCTCTGTTATATCACATGCCCGTGTACTCATGTATGCGGACGATGTCAAACTTTTTCTATCATACACTAATCCCCTACAACATTCTCGTCTACAAGACGATTTGAACGCTATGCAACTATGGTGTTCGGCCAATCAATTGCATCTAAATTGTTCAAAGTGTATGTTTATGACTTTTAATCGTACTACACCTTATCTTGTCAGTTATACAATCAACAATATCCCTTTGCAACGTATACTAACAGTTAAGGATCTGGCGTAATTTTTGATTCTAAACTGTGTTTCAATCTTCACATAGATACCATCGTTAATGAGGCAAAAGGTGTACTTGGATTCATTAAACGATGGTCTAAAGAGTTTAACGATCCTTTTATAAGAAAACTTCTGTACATCTCTCTTGTTCGCCCTATCCTTGAATATTGCTCTTGCATATGGTCTCCACAGTATAACAACAGCCAGGATCGTATTGAATCTGTTCAGAAGCAATTTCTGCTTTTTGCCTTACGAGGTTTAAATTGGGACCCTAATCTTCGGTTGCCATCCTACTCCAGCAGACTGCTTCTTCTCAACCTTCCGTCTTTAACCAACCGTAGAACAATTCTCGGTGTTGTCCTTCTACATAAGTTGATTATTGGCGAAATAGATTCCGCTTTTCTGCTAGGGCGTCTTCAATTCTCTGTTCCGGCTAGACCAACTAGAAATTATCGCCCCTTATTCCTATATACGTACACAAGAGACTACGCTATGCACAATCCTTTTCGCGTGCTATGTAAAAATTATAATAGTTTGCATCACGTTTTCTCTACAGAACTGTCTCTACCCTTAATAAAATCGTTGCTTTCAGGATACCTTCGGGAAGTCGCTGACCACTCCCAGCTATGAGCAGGGGCATAGCTTGCCGGACAGGCTGAAAAATTTTCCCCCACCGGGGGAGGGTCCCCTTACTTTTCTCTTTGTCCCATCTACTTAACACTCTTCATCGAACTTACATTGCTTTACTTTATTAACAATCTTCATACTTTCTCTTTTTTCCTATTTATTGTATTTTCTTTATTAATATAGCAAATTAAGATTATTTTTAATTTTACTTGAGAATACTTTTTTCCTACTTACCTTCTGCTTAGAGGTAGGCTCTAATAGCGTCACTGACAAAATTAGCTGTGAAAAGGGGCACATCTGGCCGGGCTGGAAAATAAAACACCTCCATCGGTCGGTGATGCTATTTAGAAAATTGTATTCTTTAACTAGGGTTGTAGCATATAATTCTATTATCTATTGTATAACCTATTGAATAATGAGGAAGATACTCGGCTTGTCGACCATTAATAAATAAATAAATAAATAAAAAATATAAAGGCAAAATCCTATTAAGATCGGAATACTATATCATATAGCTGCCATAGGAACGATCGGTCGAAAATTAAGTTCTTGTATGAAAAAAATTTTGATTATCAAGATATCTTGACCAAACTCGGCATTTATTAGTTTTACTATGCTCCTCGTACATATACATATCCTAGTAAGATCGGACCACTATATCTTATAGCTGCCATAGGAACGATCGGTGGAAAATTAAGTTGTTGTATGAAAAACATTTTGTTTATCAAGATCTTTGAACCAAACTCGATATCTATTAGTTTTACTATGCTCCTCAAATATATGCGAAATCCTATTAAGATCGGACAACTATATCTTATAGCTGTCATAGGAACGATCGGTCGAAAATAAGTTGTATGAAAAAACATTTTGTTTTTCAAGACATCTTGACCAAACTCGGCATTTATTAGTTTTACTGTACTCCTCATATATACGAAAAATCCTATCAAGATCGGACCACTATATCATATAGCTGCCATAAGAACGATCGGTCGTAAAATTAAGTTTTTGTACGAAAAAACATTTGGTTTCAAGATATCTTGACCAAACTCGGCATTTATAAGTTTTACTTTACTCCTCATATATATGCAAAATCCTATTAAGATCCGACCACTATTTCAAATAGCTGCCATAGGAACGGTCGGTCGAAAATTAAGTTGTTGTATAAAAAAACATTTTGTTTATCAAGATATCTGAACCAAGCTCGGCATTTATTAGGTTATGCTCTTCATATATATGCGAAATCCTATTAAGATCGGACAACTATATCTTATAGCTGTCATAGGAACGATCGGTCGAAAATAAGTTGTATGAAAAAACATTTTGTTTTTCAAGACATCTTGGCCAAACTCGGCATTTATTAGTTTTACTGTACTCCTCATATATACGAAAAATCCTATCAAGATCGGACCACTATATCATATAGCTTCCATAAGAACGATCGGTTGTAAAATTAAGTTTGTATGAAAAAACATTTGGTTTCAAGATATCTTGACCAAACTCGGCATTTATAAATTTTACTTTACTCCTCATATATATGCAAAATCCTATTAAGATCCGACCACTATTTCAAATAGCTCCCATAGGAACGGTCGGTCGAAAATTAAGTTGTTGTATGAAAAAACATTTTGTTTTTCAAGATATCTTAACCAAACTCGGCATTTATTAGTTTAACCACACTCCTTGTATATAGGCTAAATCCAATCAAGATCGGACCACTAAATCATATAGCAGCCATAGGAACGATCGGTCGAAAATTAAGTTTTTGAATGAAAAAACATTTTTTTAAGATATCTTCACCAAACTCGGCATTTATAAGTTTTACTATACTCCTCATATAAAGGCAAAATCCTATTAAGATCGGACCACTAAATCATATAGCTGCCATGGAACGATCGGTAAAAAATTAAGTTTTTGTATGAAAAAACATTTTTTTTAAGATATCTTAACCAAACTCGGCATTTATTAGTTTTACTATACTCCTCATATAAAGGCAAAATCCCATTAAGATCGGCCTACTATATCATATAGCTACCATTGGAACGATCGGTCGAAAATTAAGTTGTATGAAAAAAAATTTTGTTTTTCAAGATATCTTGACCAAACTCGGCATTTGTTAGTTTTACTTTACTCCCCATATATATGCAAAAACCTATTAAGTTCGGACCACTAAATCATATAGCTGCCATAGGAATAATTGGTCGAAAATTAAGTTGTTGTACGAAAAACATTTTGGTTTTCAAGATATCTTGACCAAACTCGGCATTTATTAGTTTTACTATACTCCTCTTATATATGCAAAATCCTATTAAGATCGGACCACTATTTCATATAGCTGCCATAGGAACGATCGGTCGAAAATTAAGTTTTTGTATGAAAAAACATTTTTTTTAAGATATCTTGACCAAACTCGGCATTTATTAGTTTTACTATGCTCCTCATATATATGCAAAATCCTATTAAGATCGGACCACTATATCATATAGCTGTCATGGGAACGAGCGGTCGAAAATAAGTTGTTGTATGAAAAAACATTTTGGTTTTCAAGATATCTTGACCAAACTCGGCATTTATTAGTTTTACTACACTCCTCATATATATGCAAAATCCTATTAGGATCGGACCACTATATCATATAGCTGCCATAGAAACGATCGGTCAGAAATTAGGATTTTGATGAAAAAACATTTTGTTTTTCAAGATATCTTGACCAAACTCGGCATTTATTAGTTTTACTATGCTCCTCATACATATAAATATCCTATTAAGATCGGACCACTATATTATATAGCTGCCATAGGAAAGATCGTTCGAAAATTAAGTTGTTGTATGTACAAAATTTTTGTTTTTCAAGATATCTTAACCAAACTCGTCATTTATTAGTTTTACCACACTCCTCGTATATAGGCAAAATCCTATCAAGATCGGACCACTGTATCATATAGCTGCCATAGGAACGATCGGTCGAAAATTAAGTATTTGCATGAAAAAACATTTTTTTTCAAGATATCTTGACCAACCTAGGCATATATTAGTTATACTATACTCTTCGTATATAGGCAAAATCCTATCAAGATCGGACCACTGTATCATATAGCTGCCATAGGAACGATCGGTCGAAAATTAAGTTGTATTAAAAAAAACTTTTTGTTTATCAAGATATCATTTAGTTTTACTATACTCCTCATTAAAAGGCAAAATCCTAATAAGATCGGAAAACTATATCATATAGCTGCCATGGGAACGATCGGTCGAAAATTAAGTTGTATGAAAATCATTTTGTTTATCAAGATATCTGAACCAAACTCCGCATTTATTAGTTTTACTATACTCCTCATATATATGCAAAATCCAATTAAGATCGGACCACCATATCAAATAGCTGCTATAGGAACGATCGGTCAAAAATTAGGATTTTGATGAAAAAACATTTTGTTTTTCAAGATATCTTGACCAAACTCGGCATTTATTAGTTTTATTATACTCCCCATATATATGCAAAATCCACTGTATCATATAGCTGCCAGAGGAACGATCGGTTTAAAAATTAAGTTTTTGCATGAAAAAACATTTGTTTTTCAAGATATCTTAACCAAACTCGGCATTTATTAGTTTTACTATGCTCCTCATACATATACATATCCTATTAAGATCGGACCACTATATCATACAGCTGCTATAGGACCCATCGGTGAAAAATTAATTTGTTGTATTAAAAAGTATATAAATATCATCATTCAGTTTTTGTATGAACATTTTTTTCAAGAAATCTTGACCAAACTCAAAATTTATTAGTTTGACTATGCTCCTCATATATGTGCAAAATCCTATTAAGATCGGACCACTATATCATATACTATATCGGTCAAAAATTAAGTTGTTGTTTTAAAAAGTATTTTGTTTTTCAAGATATCTTAACCAAACTCGGCATTTATTTGTTTTACGACACTCCTCATATATATGCAAAATCCTATTATGATCGGACGACTATATCATATAGCTGCCATAGGAACGATCGGTCCAAAAATAAGTTTTTGTATGAAAAATCATTTTTTTTTTCAAGATATCTTGACCAAACTCGTCATTTATTAGTAATACTCTACTTCTCATATATATGCAAAATCCTATTAAGATCGGACCACTATATCATATAGCTAACATAGGAACGATCGGTCGAAAATAGTTGTATGAAAAGACATTTTGTATTTCAAGAAATCTAGACCAAACTTAAAATTTATTAGATTTACTATGCTCCTCATATATATGCAAGATCCTATTAAGATCGGACCACTATATTATATAGCTGCCATAGGAACGATCGGTCGAAAATTAAGTTTTTGTATAGAAAAACATTTTGTTTATCAAGATATCTTGCCCAAACTCGGCATTAACTATTTTCTCTGTGCTTCTTAGATACATACAAAGTACTATAAGCATTATGAAAAGGTTGGGCCTGCAAAGGTGTTAGATCTTCTGCGTACCGAAGACAGTCTTTCTTTCTCGTTAGATTTACAATACTCCTTATACATATGCAAAATCCTATTATAATAGCACCACAATATCGTATATCTGCCATAGGAACGATCGGTCGAAAATTAAGTTGTATTAAAAAAACTTTTGTTTTTCAAGATATCTTGACCAAACTAGGCATATATTAGTTTAACTATACTCCTCATATAAAGGCAAAATCCTATTAAGATCGGAAAACTATATCATATAGCTGCCATGGGAACGATCGGTCGAAAATTAAGTTGTATGAAAATCATTTTGTTTATCAAGATATCTGAACCAAACTCCGCATTTATTAGTTTTACTATACTCCTCATATATATGCAAAATCCAATTAAGATCGGACCACCATATCATATAGCTGCTATAGGAACGATCGGTCAAAAATTAGGATTTTGATGAAAAACCATTTTGTTTTTCAAGATATCTTGACCAAACTCGGCATTTATTAGTTTTATTATACTCCCCATATATATGCAAAATCCACTGTATCATATAGCTGCCAAAAGAACGATCGGTTTGAAAATTAAGTTTTTGCATGAAAAAACATTTTGTTTTTCAAGATATCTTGACCAAACTCGGCATTTATTAGTTTTATTATACTCCCCATATATATGCAAAATCCACTGTATCATATAGCTGCCAGAGGAACGATCGGTTTGAAAATTAAGTTTTTGCATGAAAAATCATTTTGTTTTTCAAGATATCTTAACCAAACTCGGCACTTATTAGTTTTACTATGCTCCTCATACATATACATATCCTATTAAGATCGGACCACTATATCATACAGCTGCTATAGGACCCATCGGTGAAAAATTAATTTGTTGTATTAAAAAGTATATATATATCATCATTCAGATTTTGTATGAACATTTTTTTTCAAGAAATCTTGACCAAACTCAAAATTTATTAGTTTGACTATGCTCCTCATATATGTGCAAAATCCTATTAAGATCGGACCACTATATCATATACTATATCGGTCAAAAATTAAGTTGTTGTATTAAAAAGTATTTTGTTTTTCAAGATATCTTAACTAAACTCGGCATTTATTTGTTTTACGACACTCCTCATATATATGCAAAATCCTATTATGATCGGACGACTATATCATATAGCTGCCATAGGAACGATCGGTCCAAAAATAAGTTTTTGTATGAAAAATCATTTTTTTTTTCAAGATATCTTGACCAAACTCGTCATTTATTAGTAATACTCTACTTCTCATATATATGCAAAATCCTATTAAGATCGGACCACTATATCATATAGCTAACATAGGAACGATCGGTCGAAAATAGTTGTATGAAAAGACATTTTGTTTTTCAAGAAATCTTGACCAAACTTAAAATTTATTAGATTTACTATGCTCCTCATATATATGCAAGATCCTATTAAGATCGGACCACTATATTATATAGCTGCCATAGGAACGATCGGTCGAAAATTAAGTTTTTGTATAAAAAAACATTTTGTTTATCAAGATATCTTGCCCAAACTCGGCATTAACTATTTTCTCTGTGCTTCTTAGATACATACAAAGTACTATAAGCATTATGAAAAGGTTGGGCCTGCAAAGGTGTTAGATCTTCTGCGTACCGAAGACAGTCTTTCTTTCTCGTTAGATTTACAATACTCCTTATACATATGCAAAATCCTATTATAATAGCACCACAATATCGTATATCTGCCATAGGAACGATCGGTCGAAAATTAAGTTGTATTAAAAAAACTTTTTGTTTTTCAAGATATCTTGACCAAACTGGGCATATATTAGTTTAACTATACTCCTCATATAAAGGCAAAATCCTATTAAGATCGGATTACTATATCATAAAGCTGCCTAGGGAATGATCGGTCGAAAATTAAGTTGTATTAAAAAAACTTTTTGTTTTTCAAGATATCATTTAGTTTTACAATACTCCTCATTTAAAGGCAAAATCCTATTAAGATCGGAAAACTATATCATATAGCTGCCATGGGAACGATCAGTCGAAAATTAAGTTGTATGAAAATCATTTTGTTTATCAATATATCTGAACCAAACTCCGCATTTATTAGTTTTACTATGCTCCTCATATATATGCAAAATCCTATTAAGTTCGGACCACTAAATCATATAGCTGCCATAGGAATAATTGGTGGAAAATTAAGTTGTATGAAAAAACATGTTGTTTATCAAGATATCTAAACCAAACTCGGCATTTATTAGTTTTACTATACTCCTCATATATATGCAAAATCCAATTAAGATCGGACCACCGTATCATATAGCTGCTATAGGAACGATCGGTCAAAAATTAGGATTTTGATGAAAAAACATTTTGTTTTTCAAGATATCTTGACCAAACTCGGCATTTTTTAGTTTTACTATACTCCCCATATATATGCAAAATCCACTGTATCATATAGCTGCCAGAGAAACGATCGGTTTGAAAATTAAGTTTTTGCATGAAAAAACATTTTGTTTTTCAAGATATCTTGACCAAACTTGGCATTTATTAGTTTTATTATACTCCCCATATATATGCAAAATCCACTGTATCATATAGCTGCCAGAGGAACGATCGGTTTGAAAATTAAGTTTTTGCATGAAAAACATTTTTTTTCAAGATATCTTGACCAAACTAGGCATATATTAGTTTTACTATACTCCTCATATGAAGGCAAAATCCTATTAAGATCGGACCACTATATCATATACTATATCGGTCAAAAATTAAGTTGTTGTATTAAAAAGTATTTTGTTTTTCAAGATATCTTAACCAAACTCGGCATTTATTTGTTTTACGACACTCCTCATATATATGCAAAATCCTATTATGATCGGACCACTATATCATATAGCTGCCATAGGAACGATCGGTCCAAAAATAAGTTTTTGTATGAAAAATCATTTTTTTTTTCAAGATATCTTGACCAAACTCGGCATTTATTAGTATTACTCTACTTCTCATATATATGCAAAATCCTATTGAGATCGGACCACTATATCATATAGCTGACATAGGAACGATCGGTCAAATATAGTTGTATGAACAGACATTTGTTTTTCAAGAAATCTTGACCAAACTTAAAATTTATTCGATTTACTATGCTCCTCATATATATGCAAGATCCTATTAAGGTCGGACCACTTTATTATATAGCTGCCATAGGAACGATCGGTCGAAAATTAAGTTTTTGTATGAAAAAACATTTTGTTTTTCAAAGAAATCTTGACCAAACTCGGCATCTATTAGTTTTACTATACTTCTCATATATATGCAAATTCCTATCAACAACGGACTACTATATCATATAGCTGCCATAGGAATAATTGGTCGAAAATTAAGTTGTTGTATGAAAAACATTTTGGTTTTCAAGATATCTTGACCAAACTCGGCATTTATTAGTTTTACTATGCTCCTCATATACATGCAAAATCCTATTAAGATCGGACCACTATATCATATAGCTGTCAAAGGAACGATCGGTCGAAAATAACTTGTTGTATGAAAAAACATTTTGGTTTTCAAGATATCTTGACCAAACTCGGCATTTATTAGTTTTACTATGCTCCTCATACATATACATATCCTATTAAGATCGGACCACTGTATTATATAGCTGCCTTAGGAACGATCGGTCGAAAATTAAGTTGTTGTATAAAAAAACATTTTGTTTATTAAGATATCTTGCCCAAACTCTTAGATACAGACAAAGCACTATAAGCATTATGAAAAGTTTGGGCCTGCAAGGGTGTTAGATCTTCGGCGTGCCGAAGACAGTCTTTAGTTCTCGTTAGATTTACTATACTCCTTATACATATGCAAAATCCTATTAAGATAGCACCACAATATCGTATATCTGCCATAGGAACGATCGGTCGAAAATTAAGTTGTATTAAAAAAACTTTTTGTTTTTCAAGATATCATTTAGTTTTACTATATTCCTCATTCAAAGGCAAAATCCTATTAAGATCGGAAAACTAGATCATATAGCTGCCATGGGAACGATCAGTCGAAAATTAAGTTGTATGAAAATCATTTTGTTTATCAAGATATCTGAACCAAACTCCGCATTTATTAGTTTTACTATGCTCCTCATATATATGCAAAATCCTATTAAGTTCGGACCACTAAATCATATAGCTGCCAAAGGAATAATTGGTGGAAAATTAAGTTGTATGAAAAAACATGTTGTTTATCAAGATATCTAAACCAAACTCGGCATTTATTAGTTTTACTATACTCCTCAAATATATGCAAAATCCAATTAAGATCGGACCACCATATCATATAGCTGCTATAGGAACGATCGGTCAAAAATTAGGATTTTGATGAAAAAACATTTTGTTTTTCAAGATATCTTGACCAAACTCGGCATTTTTTAGTTTTACTATACTCTCCATATATATGCAAAATCCACTGTATCATATAGCTGCCAGAGGAACGATCGGTCGAAAATTAAGTTTTTGCATGAAAAAACATTTTTTTTCAAGATATCTTGACCAAACTAGGCATATATTAGTTTTACTATACTCCTCATATGAAGGCAAAATCCTATTAAGATCGGACCACTATATCATATAGCTGCTATAGGAGCGATCGGTCAAAAATTAAGTTGTTGTATTAAAAAGTATTTTGTTTTTCAAGATATCTTAACCAAACTCGGCATTTATTTGTTTTACGACACTCCTCATATATATGCAAAATCCTATTATGATCGGACCACTATATCATATAGCTGCCATAGGAACGATCGGTCCAAAATAAGTTTTTGTATGAAAAATCATTTTTTTTTTCAAGATATCTTGACCAAACTCGGCATTTATTAGTATTACTCTACTTCTCATATATATGCAAAATCCTATTGAGATCGGACCACTATATCATATAGCTGACATAGGAACGATCGGTCAAATATAGTTGTATGAACAGACATTTGTTTTTTCAAGAAATCTTGACCAAACTTAAAATTTATTCGATTTACTATGCTCCTCATATATATGCAAGATCCTATTAAGGTCGGACCACTATATTAATAGCTGCCATAGGAACGATCGGTCGAAAATTAAGTTTTTGTATGAAAAAACATTTTGTTTTTCAAACAAATCTTGACCAAACTCGGCATCTATTAGTTTTACTATACTTCTCATATATATGCAAATTCCTATCAACAACGGACTACTATATCATATAGCTGCCATAGGAATAATTGGTCGAAAATTATGAAAAACATTTTGGTTTTCAAGATATCTTGACCAAACTCGGCATTTATTAGTTTTACTATGCTCCTCATATACATGCAAAATCCTATTAAGATCGGACCACTATATCATATAGCTGTCAAAGGAACGATCGGTCGAAAATAACTTGTTGTATGAAAAAACATTTTGGTTTTCAAGATATCTTGACCAAACTCGGCATTTATTAGTTTTACTATGCTCCTCATACATATACATATCCTATTAAGATCGGACCACTGTATTATATAGCTGCCTTAGGAACGATCGGTCGAAAATTAAGTTGTTGTATAAAAAAACATTTTGTTTATTAAGATATCTTGCCCAAACTCTTAGATACAGACAAAGCACTATAAGCATTATGAAAAGTTTGGGCCTGCAAGGGTGTTAGATCTTCGGCGTGCCGAAGACAGTCTTTAGTTCTCGTTAGATTTACTATACTCCTTATACATATGCAAAATCCTATTAAGATAGCACCACAATATCGTATATCTGCCATAGGAACGATCGGTCGAAAATTAAGTTGTATTAAAAAAACTTTTTGTTTTTCAAGATATCATTTATTTTTACTATATTCCTCATTCAAAGGCAAAATCCTATTAAGATCGGAAACTAGATCATATAGCTACCATGGGAACGATCAGTCGAAAATTAAGTTGTATGAAAATCATTTTGTTTATCAAGATATCTGAACCAAACTCCGCATTTATTAGTTTTACTATGCTCCTCATATATATGCAAAATCCTATTAAGTTCGGACCACTAAATCATATAGCTGCCAAAGGAATAATTGGTGGAAAATTAAGTTGTATGAAAAAACATGTTGTTTATCAAGATATCTAAACCAAACTCGGCATTTATTAGTTTTACTATACTCCTCAAATATATGCAAAATCCAATTAAGATCGGACCACCATATCATATAGCTGCTATAGGAACGATCGGTCAAAAATTAGGATTTTGATGAAAAAACATTTTGTTTTTCAAGATATCTTGACCAAACTCGGCATTTTTTAGTTTTACTATACTCCCCATATATATGCAAAATCCACTGTATCATATAGCTGCCAGAGGAACGATCGGTCGAAAATTAAGTTTTTGCATGAAAAAACATTTTTTTTCAAGATATCTTGACCAAACTAGGCATATATTAGTTTTACTATACTCCTCATATAAAGGCAAAATCCTATTAAGATCGGACTACTATATCATATAGCTGCCATGGGAACGATCGGTCGAAAATTAAGTTGTATGAAAAAATTTTGTTTTTCAAGATATCTTAACCAAACTCGGCATTTATTAGTTTTACTATGCTCCTCATACATATACTTATCCTATTAAGATCGGACCACTATATCGTACAGCTGCTATAGGACCCATCGGTGAAAAATTAATTTGTTGTATTAAAAAGTATATATATATCATCATTCAGTTTTTGTATGAACATTTTTTTTTCAAGAAATCTTGACCAAACTCAAAATTTATTAGTTTGACTATGCTCCTCATATATGTGCAAAATCCTATTAAGATCGGACCACTATATCATATACTATATCGGTCAAAAATTAAGTTGTTGTATTAAAAAGTATTTTGTTTTTCAAGATATCTTAACCAAACTGCATTTATTTGTTTTACGACACTCCTCAAATATTTGCAAAATCCTATTATGATCGGACCACTATATCATATAGCTGCCATAGGAACGATCGGTCCAAAAATAAGTTTTGTATGAAAAATCATTTTTTTTTCAAGATATCTTGACCAAACTCGGCATTTATTAGTATTACTCTACTTCTCATATATATGCAAATCCTATTGAGATCGGACCACTATATCATATAGCTGACATAGGAACGATCGGTCGAAATTAGTTGTATGAAAAGACATTTTGTTTTTCAAGAAATCTTGACCAAAATTAAAATTTATTAGATTTACTATGCTCCTCATATATATGCAAGATCCTATTAAGATCGGACCACTATATTATATAGCTGCCATAGGAACGATCGGTCGAAAATTAAGTTTTTGTATGAAAAAACATTTTGTTTTTAAATGAAATCTTGACCAAACTCGGCATCTATTAGTTTTACCATACTTCTCATATATATGCTAATTCCTATCAACAACGGACTACTATATCATATAGCTGCCATGGGAATAATTGGTCGAAAATTAAGTTGTTGTATGAAAAACATTTTGGTTTTCAAGATATCTTGACCAAACTCGGCATTTATTAGGTTTACTATACTCCTCTTATATATGCAAAGTCATATTAATATCGGACCAATATTTCATATAGCTGCCATAGGAACGATCGGTCAAAATTAAGTTCTTGTATGAAAAAACATTTTGGTTTTCAAGATATCTTGCCCAAAGTTGACATTTATTAGTATTACTATACTTCTCATATATATGCAAAATCCTATAAAGATCGGACCACTATATCATATATCTGCCATGGGAACGATCGGTCGAAAATTAATTTTGTTTTTCAAGATATCTTAACCAAACTCTGCATTTATTTGTTTTACGACACTCCTCATATATATGCAAAATCCTATTATGATCGGACCACTATATCATATAGCTGCCATAGGAACGATCGGTCCAAAAATAAGTTTTTGTATAAAAAATCATTTTTTTTTTCAAGATATCTTGACCAAACTCGGCATTTATTAGTATTACTATACTTCTTATATATATGCAAAATCCTATTAAGATCGGACCACTATGTTATATAGCTGTCATAAGAACGATCGGTCGAAAATTAAGTTTTTGTATGAAAAAACATTTTGTTTTTCAAAGAAATCCTGACCAAACTCGGCATCTATTAGTTTAATTAAACTTCTCATATATATGCAAATTCCTATTAACATCGGACTACTATATCATAAGCTGCCATAGGAATAATTGGTCGAAAATTAAGTTGTTGTATGAAAAATATTTTTGTTTTCAAGATATCTTGACCAAACTCGGCATTTATTAGGTTTACTATACTCCTCTTATATATGCAAAGTCATATTAATATCGGACCACTATTTCATATAGCTGCCATAGGAACGATCGGTCAAAATTAAGTTTTTGTATGAAAAAACATTTTGGTTTTCAAGATATCTTGCCCAAAGTTGACATTTATTAGTTTTACTATGCTCCCCATATATATGCAAAATCCTATTAAGTTCGGACCTCTAAATCATATAGCTGCCTTGGAATAATTGGTCGAGAATTAAGTTGTTGTATGAAAAAACATTTTGTTTATCAAGATATCTTGCCCAAACTCGGCATTAACTATTTCCCTGTGCTTCTTAGATACTGACAAAGCACTATAAGCATTATGAAAAGGTTGGGTCAGCAAGGGTATTAGATCTTCGGCGTGCCGAAGATAGCCTTTCTTTCTCGTTAGTTTTACTATACTTCTTATACATATGCAAAATCCTATTAAGATAGCACCACTATATCGTATATCTGCCATAGGAACGATCGGTCGAAAATTAAGGTGTATTAAAAAAACTTTTTGTTTTCCAAGATATCTTGACCAAACTAGGCATATATTTGTTTTACTATACTCCTCATATAAAGGAAAAATCCTATTAAGATCGGAATACTATATCATATAGCTGCCATGGGAACGATCGGTCGAAAATTAAGTTGGATGAAAAAACATTTTGTTTTTCAAGATATCTTGACCAAACTTGGCATTTATTAGTATTACTCTACTCATCATATTAATGCAAAGTCCTATTAAGATCGGACCACCATTTCATATATCTCCCATAGGAACGATCGGTCGAAAATTAAGTTTTTGTATGAAAAACATTTTGTTTATCAAGATATCTGAACCAAACTCGGCATTTGTTAGTTTTACTATACTCCTCATATATATGCAAAATCCTATTAAGTTCGGAGCACTATATCATATAGCTCCTAAAGGAACGATCGGACAAAAATTAAGTTGTTGTATTAAAAAGAATGTTGTTTTTCAAGATATCTTAACCAAACGCGGCACTTATTAGTTTAACCACACTCCTATATATAGGTATATAGGCAAAATCCTATTAAGATCGGACCACTGTATTATAAAGCTGCCATAGGAACGATCGGTCGAAAATTTTTATGAACAAACATTTTTTTTTTCAAGAAATCTTGATTAAACTTAAAATTTATTTGTTTTACTATGCTAGTCATATATGTGCAAAATCCTATGAAGATCGGACCACTATATCATATACTTTATCGGTGAAAAATTAAGCTGTTGTATTAGAAAGTATTTTGTTTTTCAAGATATCTTAACCAAACTCGGCATTTATTAGTTTTACTTTACTCCTCATATATATGCAAAATCCTTATAAGATCGAACCACTATATCATATAGCTGCCATAGGAACGATCGGTCGAAAATTAAGTTTTTGTATGAAAAAACATTTTGGTTTTCAAGATATCTTGACCAAACTTGACATTTATTAGTTTCACTACACTCCTCATATATATGCAAATTCCTATTAACATCGGACCACTATATCATATAGCTGCCATAGGAACGATCGGTCGAAAATTAAGTTTTTGTATGAAAAAACATTTTGTTTTTCAAGATATCTTGACCAAACTCGGCATTTATTAGTATTACTCTACTCATCATATTAATGCAAAGTCCTATTAAGATCGGACCACCATTTCATATAGCTGCCATAGGAACGATCGGTCGAAAATTAAGTTTTTGTATGAAAAAACATTTTGTTTATCAAGATATCTGAACCAAACTCGGCATTTGTTAGTTTTACTATACTCGTCATACATATGCAAAATCCTATTAAGTTCGGAGCACTATATCATATAGCTCCTAAAGGAACGATCGGTCAAAAATTAATTTGTTGTATTAAAAAGAATGTTGTTTTTCAAGATATCTTAACCAAACGCGGCACTTATTAGTTTAACCACACTCCTATATAAAGGTATATAGGCAAAATCCTATTAAGATCGGACCACTGTATTATAAAGCTGCCATAGGAACGATCGGGCGAAAATTCAATTTTTGTATGAACAAACATTCTTTTTTTTCAAGAAATCTTGATTTTACTTAAAATTTATTTGTTTTACTATGCTCCTCATATATGTGCAAAATCCTATGAAGATCGGACCACTATATTTATACTTTATCGGTGAAAAATTAAGCTGTTGTATTAGAAAGTATTTTGTTTTTCAAGATATCTTAACCAAACTCGGCATTTATTAGTTTTACTTTACTCCTCATATATATGCAAAATCCTTATAAGATCGGACCACTATATCATATAGCTGCCATAGGAACGATCGGTCGAAAATTAAGTTTTTGTATGAAAAAACATTTTGGTTTTCAAGATATCTTGACCAAACTTGACATTTATTAGTTTCACTACACTCCTCATATATATGTAAATTCCTATTAACATCGGACCTCTATATCATATAGCTGCCATAGGAACGATCGGTCGAAAATTAAGTTTTTGTATGAAAAAACATTTTGGTTTTCAAGATATCTTGACCAAACTTGACATTTATTAGTTTTACTCTACTCCTCATATATATGCAAAGTCCTATTAAGATCGGACCACTATATCATATAGCTGCCATAGGAACGATCGGTCGAAAATTAAGTTTTTGTATGAAAAAACATTTTGGTTTTTAAGATATCTTGACCAAACTTGACATTTATTAGTTTTACTATACTCCTCATATATATGCAAAATCCTATATAGATCGAACCACTATATCATATAGCTGCCTTAACGACCGGTTGAAAATTAGGTTTTTGATAAAAAAAACATTTTGGTTTTCAAGATATCTTGACCAAACTTGACAATTATTAGTTTTACCATACTACTCATATAATTGCAAAATCCTATAAAGATCGGACCACTATATCATATAGCTGCCATATGAACGATCGATCGAAAATTAAGTTTTTGTATGAAAAAACATTTTGGTTTTCAAGATATCTTGACCAAACTTGACATTTATTAGTTTTACCATACTCCTCATATATTTGCAAAATCCTATAAAGATCGGACCACTATATCATATAGCTGCCATATGAACGATCGGTCGAAAATTAAGTTTTTGTATGAAAAACATTTTGGTTTTCAAGATATCTTGACCAAACTTGACATTTATTAGTTTTACTATACTCCTCATATAAAGGTAAAATCCTATTAAGATCGGACTACTATATCATATAGCTGCCAGGGGAATGATCGGTCGAAAATTAAGTTGTATAAAAAAATTTTGTTTTTTCAAGATATCTTGACCAAACTCGGCATTTGTTAGTTTTACTATGCTCCCCATATATATGCAAAATCCTATTATGTTCGGACCACTAAATCATATAGCTGCCTTGGAATAATTGGTCGAGAATTAAGTTGTTGTATGAAAAAAACATTTTGTTTATCAAGATATCTTGCCCAAACTCGGCATTAACTATTTTCCCTGTGCTTCTTAGATACTGACAAAGCACTATAAGCATTATGAAAAGGTTGGGTCAGCAAGGGTATTAGATCTTCGGCGTGCCGAAGATAGCCTTTCTTTCTCGTTAGTTTTACTATACTTCTTATACATATGCAAAATCCTATTAAGATAGCACCACTATATCGTATATCTGCCATAGGAACGATCGGTCAAAAATTAAGGTGTATTAAAAAAACTTTTTGTTTTCCAAGATATCTTGACCAAACTAGGCATATATTAGTTTTACTATACTCCTCATATAAAGGAAAAATCCTATTAAGATCGGAATACTATATCATATAGCTGCCATGGGAACGATCGGTCGAAAATTAAGTTGTATGAAAAAACATTTTGTTTATCAAGATATCTGAACCAAACTCGGCATTTGTTAGTTTTACTATACTCCTCATATATATGCAAAATCCTATTAAGTTCGGAGCACTATATCATATAGCTCCTAAAGGAACGATCGGTCAAAAATTAAGTTGTTGTATTAAAAAGAATGTTGTTTTTCAAGATATCTTAACCAAACGCGGCACTTATTAGTTTAACCACACTCCTCGTATATAGGCAAAATCCTATTAAGATCGGACCACTGTATTATAAAGATGCCATAGGAACGATCGGTCGAAAATTTTATTTTTGTATGAACAAACATTCTTTTTATTCAAGAAATCTTGAATAAACTTAAAATTTATTTGTTTTACTATGCTCCTCATATATGTGCAAAATCCTACTAAGATCGGACCACTATATCATATACTTTATCGGTGAAAAATTAAGCTGTTGTATTAGAAAGTAATTTGTTTTTCAAGATATCTTAACCAAACTCGGCATTTATTAGTTTTACGACACTCCTCATATATATGCAAAATTCTATTAAGATCGGACCACTATATCATATAGCTGCCATAGAAACGATCGGTCGAAAATTAAGTTTTTGTATGAAAAAACGTTTTGGTTTTCAAGATATCTTGACCAAACTTGACATTTATTAGTTTTACTATACTCCTCATATATATGCAAAATCCTATAAAGATCGGACCACTATATCATATAGCTGCCATAGGAACGATCGGTCGAAATTAAGTTTTTGTATGAAAAAACATTTTGGTTTTCAAGATATCTTGACCAAACTTGCCATTTATTAGTTTTACTATACTCCTCATATATATGCAAAATCCTATAAAGATCGGACCACTATATCATATAGCTGCCTTAGGAACGACCGGTCAAAAATTAGGTTTTTGATGAAAAAACATTTTGTTTTTCAAGATATCTTAACCAAACTCGGCATTTATTAGTTTTACTTTACTCCTCATATATATGCAAAATCCTTATAAGATCGGACCACTATATCATATAGCTGCAATAGGAACGATCGGTAAAATTAAGTTTTGTATGAAAAACATTTTGGTTTTCGAGATATCTTGACCAAACTTGACATTTATTAGTTTCACTACACTCCTCATATATATGCAAATTCCTATTACATCGGACCACTATATCATATAGCTGCCATAGGAACGATCGGTCGAAAATTAAGTTTTTGTATGAAAAACATTTTGGTTTTCAAGATATCTTGACCAAACTTGACATTTATTAGTTTTACTCTACTCCTCATATATATGCAAAGTCCTATTAAGATCGGACCACTATTTCATATAGCTGCCATAGGAACGATCGGTCGAAAATTAAGTTTTTGTATGAAAAAACATTTTGGTTTTCAAGATATCTTGACCAAACTTGACATTTATTAGTTTTACTATACTCCTCATATATATGCAAAATCCTATAAAGATCGGACCACTATATCATATAGCTGCCATAGGAACGACCGGTCAAAAATTAGGTTTTTGATGAAAAAACATTTTGTTTTTCAAGATATCTTGACCAAACTCGGCATTTATTATATTAGTCTACTCATCATATTAATGCAAAGTCCTATTAAGATCGGACCACCATTTCATATAGCTGCCATAGGAACGATCGGTCAAAAATTAAGTTGTTGTATTAAAAAGAATGTTGTTTTTCAAGATATCTTAACCAAACGCGGCACTTATTAGTTTTACTATACTCCTCATATATATGCAAAATCCTATAAAGATCGGACCACTATATCATATAGCTGCCATAGGAACGACCGGTCAAAAATTAGGATTTTGATGAAAAAACATTTTGTTTTTCAAGATATCTTGACCAAACTCGGCATTTATTAGTATTACTCTACTCATCATATTAATGCAAAGTCCTATTAAGATCGGACCACCATTTCATATAGCTGCCATAGGAACGATCGGTCGAAAATTAAGTTTTTGTATGAAAAAACATTTTGGTTTTCAAGATATCTTAACCAAACTCGGCATTTATTAGTGTTACGACACTCCTCATATATATGCAAAATCCTATTAAGATCGGAGCACTATATCATATAGCTCCTAAAGGAACGACCGGTCAAAAATTAGGATTTTGATGAAAAAACATTTTGTTTTTCAAGATATCTTGACCAAACTCGGCATTTATTAGTATTACTCTACTCATCATATTAATGCAAAGTCCTATTAAGATCGGACCACCATTTCATATAGCTGCCATAGGAACGATCGGTCAAAAATTAAGTTGTTGTATTAAAAAGAATGTTGTTTTTCAAGATATCTTAACCAAACGCGGCACTTATTAGTTTAACCACACTCCTCGTATATAGGCAAAATCCTATAAAGATCGGACCACTGTATTATAAAGCTGCCATAGGAACGATCGGTCGAAAATTAAGGTGTATTAAAAAAACTTTTTGTTTTCCAAGATATCTTGACCAAACTAGGCATATATTAGTTTTACTATACTCCTCATATAAGGAAAAATCCTATTAAGATCGGAATACTATATCATATAGCTGCCATGGGAACGATCGGTCGAAAATTAAGTTGTATGAAAAACATTTGTTTATCAAGATATCTGAACCAAACTCGGCATTGTTAGTTTTACTATACTCCTCATATATATGCAAAATCCTATTAAGTTCGGAGCACTATATCATATAGCTCCTAAAGGAACGATCGGTCAAAAATTAAGTTGTTGTATTAAAAAGAATGTTGTTTTTCAAGATATCTTAACCAAACGCGGCACTTATTAGTTTAACCACACTCCTCGTATATAGGCAAAATCCTATAAAGATCGGACCACTGTATTATAAAGCTGCCATAGGAACGATCGGTCGAAAATTCAATTTTTGTATGAACAAACATTCTTTTTATTCAAGAAATCTTGATTAAACTTAAAATTTATTTGTTTTACTATGCTCCTCATATATGTGCAAAATCCTATGAAGATCGGACCACTATATCATATACTTTATCGGTGAAAAATTAAGCTGTTGTATTAGAAAGTATTTTGTTTTTCAAGATATCTTAACCAAACTCGGCATTTATTAGTTTTACGACACTCCTCATATATATGCAAAATCCTATTAAGATCGGACCACTATATCATATAGCTGCCATAGGAACGATCGGTCGAAAATTAAGTTTTTGTATGAAAAAACGTTTTGGTTTTCAAGATATCTTGACCAAACTTGACATTTATTAGTTTTACTATACTCCTCATAAATATGCAAATCCTATAAAGATCGGACCACTATATCATATAGCTGCCATAGGAACGATCGGTCGAAAATTAAGTTTTTGTATGAAAAAACATTTTGGTTTTCAAGATATCTTGACCAAACTTGGCATTTATTAGTTTTACTATACTCCTCATATATATGCAAAATCCTATAAAGATCGGACCACTATATCATATAGCTGCCTTAGGAACGACCGGTCAAAAATTAGGTTTTTGATGAAAAAACATTTTTTTTTCAAGATATTTTAACCAAACTCGGCATTTATTAGTTTTACTTTACTCCTCATATATATGCAAAATCCTTATAAGATCGGACCACTATATCATATAGCTGCCATTGGAACGATCGGTCGAAAATTAAGTTTTTGTATAAAAAACATTTTGGTTTTCAAGATATCTTGACCAAACTTGACATTTATTAGTTTCGCTACACTCCTCATATATATGCAAATTCCTATTAACATCGGACCACTATATCATATAGCTGCCTTAGGAACGACCGGTCAAAAATTAGGATTTGATGAAAAAACATTTTGTTTTTCAAGATATCTTAACCAAACTCGGCATTTATTAGTTTTACTTTACTCCTCATATATATGCAAAATCCTAGTAAGTTCGGACCACTATATCATATAGCTGCCATAGGAACGATCGGTCGAAAATTAAGTTTTTGTATGAAAAAACATTTTCGTTTTCAAGATATCTTGACCAAACTTGACATTTATTAGTTTCACTACACTCCTCATATAAAAGCAAATTCCTATTAACATCGGACCACTATATCATATAGCTGCCATAGGAACGATCGGTCGAAAATTAAGTTTTTGTATGAAAAACATTTTGGTTTTTAAGATATCTTGACCAAACTTGACATTTATTAGTTTTACTCTACTCCTCATATATATGCAAAGTCCTATTAAGATCGGACCACTATTTCATATAGCTGCCATAGGAACGATCGGTCGAAAATTAAGTTTTTGTATGAAAAAACATTTTGGTTTTCAAGATATCTTGACCAAACTTGACATTTATTAGTTTTACTATACTCCTCATATATATGCAAAATCCTACAAAGATCGGACCACTATATCATATAGCTGCCATAGGAACGACCGGTTGAAAATTAGGTTTTTGATAAAAGAACATTTTGGTTTTCAAGATATCTTGACCAAACTTGACATTTATTAGTTTTACCATACTCATCATATATATGCAAAATCCTATAAAGATCGGACCACTATATCATATAGCTGCCATATGAACGATCGGTCGAAAATTAAGTTTTTGTATGAAAAAACATTTTGGTTTTCAAGATATCTTGACCAAACTTGACATTTATTAGTTTTACTATACTCCTCATATATATGCAAAATCCTATAAAGATCGGACCACTATATCATATAGCTGCCATAGGAACGACCGGTCAAAAATTAGGATTTTGATGAAAAAACATTTGTTTTCAAGATATCTTGACCAAACTCGGCATTTATTAGTATTACTCTACTCATCATATTAATGCAAAGTCCTATTAAGATCGGACCACCATTTCATATAGCTGCCATAGGAACGATTGGTCAAAAATTAAGTTGTTGTATTAAAAAGTTTTATGTTTTTCAAGATATCTTAACCAAACTCGGCATTTATTAGTTGTACCACACTCATCGTATATAGGCAAAATTCTATCATGATCGGACCACTGTATCATATAGCTGCCATGGAACGACCGGTCGAAATTAAATTGTTGTAAGCACAAATTTATTTATGAGAAAACATTTTGTTTATCAAGATATCTTGACCAAACTTGACATTTACCAGTTTTACTATACCTTTCATATATATGCAAAATCCTATAAAGATCGGGCCACTATATCATATAGCTGCCATAGGAACGACCGCCAAAATTAGGTTTTTGATGAAAAAACATATTGTTTTTCAAGATATCTTGACCAAACTCGGCATTTATTAGTTTTACGACACTCCTCATATATATGCGAAATCCTATTAAGATCGGACCACTATATCATATAGCTGCCATAGGAACGATCGGTCGAAAATTAAGTTTTTGTATGAAAAAACATTTTGGTTTTCAAGATATCTTAACCAAACTCGCATTTATTAGTTATACGACACTCCTCATATATATGCAAAGTCCTATTAAGATCGGACCACTATTTCATATAGCTGCCATAGGAACGATCGGTCGAAAATTAAGTTTTGTATGAAAAACATTTTGGTTTTCAAGATATCTTGACCAAACTTGACATTTATTAGTTTTACTATACTCCTCATATATATGCAAAATCCTATAAAGATCGGACCACTATATCATATAGCTCCCATAGGAACGACCGGTCAAAAATTAGGTTTTTGATGAAAAAACATTTTGGTTTTTCAAGATATCTTAACCAAACTCGGCATTTATTAGTTTTACTTTACTCCTCATATATATGCAAAATTCTATTAAGATCGGACCACTATATCATATAGGCGCCATAGTAACGATCGGTCGAAAATAAGTTTTTGTATGAAAAAATATTTGTTTTTCAAGACATCTAGACTAAACTCGGCATTTATTAGTTTTACTATGCTCCTCATACACATACATATCCTATTAAGATCGGACCAATATATTATATAGCTGCCATAGGAACGATCGGTCGAAAATTAAGTTGTATAAAAACACTTTTGTTTATCAAGATATATTGCCCAAACTCGGCATTAACTATTTCCCTGTGCTTCTTAGATACGGACAAGGCACTATAAGCATTATGAAATGGTTGGGTCTGCAAGGTATTAGATCTTCGGCGTGCCGAAGATAGCCTTTATTTCTCGTTAGTTTTACTATACTCCTTATACATATGCAAAATCCTATTAAGATAGCACCACTATATCGTATTGCTGCCATAGAAACGATCGGTCAAAAATTAAGTTGTTGTATTAAAAAGTTTTATGTTTTTCAAGATATCTTAACCAAAATCGGCATTTATTAGTTGTACCACTCATCGTATATAGGCAAAATTCTGTCAAGATCGGACCACTGTATAATATAGCTGCCATTGGAACGACCGGTCGAAAATTAAGTTGTTGTATGCACAAATTTATGTATGAGAAAACATTTTGTTTATCAAGTTATCTTGACCAAACTTGACATTTACTTGTTTTACTATACCTTTCATATATATGCAAAATCCTATAAAGATCGGGCCACTATATCATATAGCTGCCATAGGAACGACCTGTCAAAAATTAGGTTTTTGATGAAAAAACATTTTGGTTTTCAAGATATCTTAACCAAACTCGGCATTTATTAGTTTTACGACACTCCTCATATATATGCAAAATCCTATTAAGATCGGACCACTATATCATATAGCTGCCATAGGAATAATTGGTCGAAAATTAAGTCGTTGTATGAAAAACATTTTGGTTTTCAAGATATCTTGACCAAACTCGGCATTTATTAGTTTTACTATACTCCTCTTATATATGCAAAGTCCTATTAGATCGGACCACTATTTCATATAGCTGCCATAGGAACGATCGGTCGAAAATTAAGTTTTTGTATGAAAAACATTTTGGTTTTCAAGATATCTTGACCAAACTGACATTTATTAGTTTTACTATACTCCTCATATATATGCAAAATCCTATAAAGATCGGACCACTATATCATATAGCTGCCATAGGAACGACCGGTCAAAATTAGGTTTTTGATGAAAAACATTTTGGTTTTTCAAGATATCTTAACCAACTCGGCATTTATTAGTTTTACTTTACTCCTCATATATATGCAAAATTCTATTAAGATCGGACCACTATATCATATAGCTGCCATAGGAACGATCGGTCGAAAATTAAGTTTTTGTATGAAAAAATATTTTGTTTTTCAAGACATCTAGACCAAACTTGGCATTTATTAGTTTTACTATGCTCCTCATACACATACATATCCTATTAAGATCGGACCAATATATTATATAGCTGCCATAGGAACGATCGGTCGAAAATTAAGTTGTTGTTAAAAACACACTTTGTTTATCAAGATATATTGCCCAAACTCGGCATTAACTATTTTCCCTGTGCTTCTTAGATACGGACAAGGCACTATAAGCATTATGAAATGGTTGGGTCTGCAAGGGTATTAGATCTTCGGCGTGCCGAAGATAGCCTTTATTTCTCGTTAGTTTTACTATACTCCTTATACATATGCAAAATCCTATTAAGATAGCACCACTATATCGTATTGCTGCCATAGAAACGATCGGTCAAATATTAAGTTGTTGTATTAAAAAGTTTTATGTTTTTCAAGATATCTTAACCAAACTCGGCATTTATTAGTTGTACCACACTCATCGTATATAGGCAAAATTCTATCAAGATCGGACCACTGTATCATATAGCTGCCATTGGAACGACCGGTCGAAAATTAAGTTGTTGTATGCACAAATTTATGTATGAGAAAACATTTTGTTTATCAAGATATCTTGACCAAACTTGACATTTACTAGTTTTACTATACCTTTCATATATATGCCAAAAAAAACGATCGGTCGAAAATTAAGTTTTTGTATGAAAAAACATTTTCGTTTTCAAGCTATCTTAACCAAACTCGGCATTTATTAGTTTTACGACACTCCTCATATATATGCAAAATCCTATTAAGATCGGACCACTATATCATATAGCTGCCATAGGAAAATTGGTCGAAAATTAAGTTTTTGTATGAAAAAACATTTTGGTTTTCAAGATATCTTAACCAAACTCGGCATTTATTAGTTTTACGACACTCCTCATATATATGCAAAATCCTATAAAGATCGGACCACTATATCATATAGCTGCCATAGGAACGACCGGTCAAATTAGGTTTTTGATGAAAAAACATTTTGTTTTTCAAGATATCTTGACCAAACTCGGCATTTATTAGTATTACTCTACTCCTCATATATATGCAAGTCCTATTAGATCGGACCACTATTTCATATAGCTGCCATGTGAACGATCGGTCGAAAATTAAGTTTTTGTATGAAAAACATTTTGGTTTTCAAGATATCTTAACCAAACTCGGCATGTCTTAGTTTTCGACACTCCTCATATATATGCAAAATCCTATTAAGATCGGACCACTATATCATATAGCTGCCATAGAAAAGTTCGGTCGAAAATTAAGTTTTTGTATGAAAAAACATTTTGGTTTTAAGATATCTTAACCAAACTCGGCATTTATTAGTTTTACGACACTCCTCATATATATGCAAAATCCTATAAAGATCGGACCACTATATCATATAGCTGCCATAGGAACGACCGGTCAAAATTAAGTTTTTGTATGAAAAACATTTTGGTTTTCAAGATATCTTGACCAAACTTGACATTTATTAGTTTTACTATACTCCTCATATATATGCAAATCCTATAAAGATCGGACCACTATATCATATAGCTGCCATAGGAACGACCGGTCAAAAATTAGGTTTTTGATGAAAAAAACATTTTGGTTTTTCAAGATATCTTAACCAAACTCGGCATTTATTAGTTTTACTTTACTCCTCATATATATGCAAAATTCTATTAAGATCGGACCACTATATCATATAGCTGCCATAGGAACGATCGGTCGAAAATTAAGTTTTTTGTATGAAAAAATATTTTGGTTTTCAAGATATCTTACCAAACTCGGCATTTATTAGTATTACTCTACTCCTCATATATATGCAAAGTCCTATTAAGATCGGACCACTATTTCATATAGCTGCCATGTGAACGATCGGTCGAAAATTAAGTTTTTGAATGAAAAAACCTTTGGTTTTCAAGATATCTTAACCAAACTCGGCATGTATTAGTTTTACGACACTCCTCATATATATGCAAAATCCTATTAAGATCGGACCACTATATCATATAGCTGCCATAGGAATAATGGTCGAAAATTAAGTCGTTGTATGAAAAACATTTTGGTTTTCAGATATCTTGACCAAACTCGGCATTTATTAGTTTTACTATACTCCTCTTATATATGCAAAGTCCTATTAAGATCGGACCACTATTTCATATAGCTGCCATAGGAACGATCGGTCGAAAATTAAGTTTTTGTATGAAAACATTTTGGTTTTCAAGATATCTTGACCAAACTTGACATTTATTAGTTTTACTATACTCCTCATATATATGCAAAATCCTATAAAGATCGGACCACTATATCATATAGCTGCCATAGGAACGACCGGTCAAAAATTAGGTTTTGATGAAAAACATTTTGGTTTTTCAAGATATCTTAACCAAACTCGGCATTTATTAGTTTTACTTTACTCCTCATATATATGCAAAATTCTATTAAGATCGGACCACTATATCATATAGCTGCCATAGGAACGATCGGTCGAAAATTAAGTTTTTGTATGAAAAAATATTTTGTTTTTCAAGACATCTAGACCAAACTTGGCATTTATTAGTTTTACTATGCTCCTCATATCCTATTAAGATCGGACCAATATATTATATAGCTGCCATAGGAACGATCGGTCGAAAATTAAGTTGTTGTATAAAAACACACTTTGTTTATCAAGATATATTGCCCAAACTCGGCATTAACTATTTTCCCTGTGCTTCTTAGATACGGACAAGGCACTATAAGCGTTATGAAATGGTTGGGTCTGCAAGGGTATTAGATCTTCGGCGTGCCGAAGATAGCCTTTATTTCTCGTTAGTTTTACTATACTCCTTATACATATGCAAAATCCTATTAAGATAGCACCACTATATCGTATTGCTGCCATAGAAACGATCGGTCAAATATTAAGTTGTTGTATTAAAAAGTTTTGTTTTTCAAGATATCTTAACCAAACTCGGCATTTATTAGTTGTACCACACTCATCGTATATAGGCAAAATTCTATCAAGATCGGACCACTGTATCATATAGCTGCCATTGGAACGACCGGTCGAAAATTAAGTTGTTGTATGCACAAATTTATGTATGAGAAAACATTTTGTTTATCAAGATATCTTGACCAAACTTGACATTTACTAGTTTTACTATACCTTTCATATATATGCAAAAAAAAACGATCGGTCGAAAATTAAGTTTTTGTATGAAAAAACATTTTCGTTTTCAAGCTATCTTAACCAAACTCGGCATTTATTAGTTTTACGACACTCCTCATATATATGCAAAATCCTATTAAGATCGGACCACTATATCATATAGCTGCCATAGGAATAATTGGTCGAAAATTAAGTTTTTGTATGAAAAAACATTTTGGTTTTCAAGATATCTTAACCAAACTCGGCATTTATTAGTTTTACGACACTCCTCATATATATGCAAAATCCTATAAAGATCGGACCACTATATCATATAGCTGCCATAGGAACGACCGGTCAAAAATTAGGTTTTTGATGAAAAAACATTTTGTTTTTCAAGATATCTTGACCAAACTCGGCATTTATTAGTATTACTCTACTCCTCATATATATGCAAAGTCCTATTAAGATCGGACCACTATTTCATATAGCTGCCATGTGAACGATCGGTCGAAAATTAAGTTTTTGTATGAAAAAACATTTTGGTTTTCAAGATATCTTAACCAAACTCGGCATGTCTTAGTTTTACGACACTCCTCATATATATGCAAAATCCTATTAAGATCGGACCACTATATCATATAGCTGCCATAGAAAAGTCGGTCGAAAATTAAGTTTTTGTATGAAAAAACATTTTGGTTTTCAAGATATCTTAACCAAACTCGGCATTTATTAGTTTTACTTTACTCCTCATATATATGCAAAATCCTATAAAGATCGGACCACTATATCATATAGCTGCCATAGGAACGACCGGTCAAAAATTAGGTTTTGATGAAAAAACATTTTGTTTTTCAAGATATCTTGACCAAACTCGGCATTTATTAGTATTACTCTACTCCTCATATATATGAAAAGTCCTATTAAGATCGGACCACTATTTCATATAGCTGCCATGTGAACGATCGGTCGAAAATTAAGTTTTTGAATGAAAAAACATTTTGGTTTTCAAGATATCTTAACCAAACTCGGCATGTATTAGTTTTACGACACTCCTCATATATATGCAAAATCCTATTAAGATCGGACCACTATATCATATAGCTGCCATAGGAATAATTGGTCGAAAATTAAGTCGTTGTATGAAAAACATTTTGGTTTTCAAGATATCTTGACCAAACTCGGCATTTATTAGTTTTACTATACTCCTCTTATATATGCAAAGTCCTATTAAGATCGGACCACTATTTCATATAGCTGCCATAGGAACGATCGGTCGAAAATTAAGTTTTTGTATGAAAAAAATTTTGGTTTTCAAGATATCTTGACCAAACTTGACATTTATTAGTTTTACTATACTCCTCATATATATGCAAAATCCTATAAAGATCGGACCACTATATCATATAGCTGCCATAGGAACGACCGGTCAAAAATTAGGTTTTTGATGAAAAAACATTTTGGTTTTTCAAGATATCTTAACCAAACTCGGCATTTATTAGTTTTACTTTACTCCTCATATATATGCAAAATTCTATTAAGATCGGACCACTATATCATATAGCTGCCATAGGAACGATCGGTCGAAAATTAAGTTTTTGTATGAAAAAATATTTGTTTTTCAAGACATCTAGACCAAACTTGGCATTTATTAGTTTTACTATGCTCCTCATATCCTATTAAGATCGGACCAATATATTATAGCTGCCATAGGAACGATCGGTCGAAATTAAGTTGTTGTATAAAAACACACTTTGTTTATCAAGATATTTGCCCAAACTCGGCATTAACTATTTTCCCTGTGCTTCTTAGATACGGACAAGGCACTATAAGCATTATGAAATGGTTGGGTCTGCAAGGGTATTAGATCTTCGGCGTGCCGAAGATAGCCTTTATTTCTCGTTAGTTTTACTATACTCCTTATACATATGCAAAATCCTATTAAGATAGCACCACTATATCGTATTGCTGCCATAGAAACGATCGGTCAAATATTAAGTTGTTGTATTAAAAAGTTTTATGTTTTTCAAGATATCTTAACCAAACTCGGCATTTATTAGTTGTACCACACTCATCGTATATAGGCAAAATTCTATCAAGATCGGACCACTGTATCATATAGCTGCCATTGGAACGACCGGTCGAAAATTAAGTTGTTGTATGCACAAATTTATGTATGAGAAAACATTTTGTTTATCAAGATATCTTGACCAAACTTGACATTTACTAGTTTTACTATACCTTTCATATATATGCAAAAAAAAAACGATCGGTCGAAAATTAAGTTTTTGATGAAAAAACATTTTCGTTTTCAAGCTATCTTAACCAAACTCGGCATTTATTAGTTTTACGACACTCCTCATATATATGCAAAATCCTATTAAGATCGGACCACTATATCATATAGCTGCCATAGGAATAATTGGTCGAAAATTAAGTTTTTGTATGAAAAAACATTTTGGTTTTCAAGATATCTTAACCAAACTCGGCATTTATTAGTTTTACGACACTCCTCATATATATGCAAAATCCTATAAAGATCGGACCACTATATCATATAGCTGCCATAGGAACGACCGGTCAAAAATTAGGTTTTTGATGAAAAAACATTTGTTTTTCAAGATATCTTGACCAAACTCGGCATTTATTAGTATTACTCTACTCCTCATATATATGCAAAGTCCTATTAAGATCGGACCACTATTTCATATAGCTGCCATGTGAACGATCGGTCGAAAATTAAGTTTTTGTATGAAAAAACATTTTGGTTTTCAAGATATCTTAACCAAACTCGGCATGTCTTAGTTTTACGACACTCCTCATATATATGCAAAATCCTATTAAGATCGGACCACTATATCATATAGCTGCCATAGAAAAGTTCGGTCGAAATTAAGTTTTTGTATGAAAAAACATTTTGGTTTTCAAGATATCTTAACCAAACTCGGCATTTATTAGTTTTACGACACTCCTCATATATATGCAAAATCCTATAAAGATCGGACCACTATATCATATAGCTGCCATAGGAACGACCGGTCAAAAATTAGGTTTTTGATGAAAAAACATTTTGTTTTTCAAGATATCTTGACCAAACTCGGCATTTATTAGTATTACTCTACTCCTCATATATATGCAAAGTCCTATTAAGATCGGACCACTATTTCATATAGCTGCCATGTGAACGATCGGTCGAAAATTAAGTTTTTGAATGAAAAAACATTTTGGTTTTCAAGATATCTTAACCAAACTCGGCATGTATTAGTTTTACGACACTCCTCATATATATGCAAAATCCTATAAAGATCGGACCACTATATCATACAGCTGCCATAGGAACGACCGGTCAAAAATTAGGTTTTTGATGAAAAAACATTTTGTTTTTCAAGATATCTTGACCAAACTCGGCATTTATTAGTATTACTCCACTCCTCATATATATGCGAAGTCCTATTAAGATCGGACCACTATTTCATATAGCTGCCATAGGAACGATCGGTCGAAAATTAAGTTTTTGTATGAAAAACATTTTGGTTTTCAAGATATCTTAACCAAACTCGGCATGTATTAGTTTTGCGACACTCCTCATATATATGCAAAATCCTATTAAGATCGGACGACTATATCATATAGCTGCCATAGAAAAGTTCGGTCGAAAATTAAGTTTTTGTATGAAAAAACATTTTGGTTTTCAAGATATCTTAACCAAACTCGGCATGTATTAGTTTTACGACACTCCTCATATATATGCAAAGTCCTATTAAGATCGGACCACTATTTCATATAGCTGCCATAGGAACGATCGGTCGAAAATTAAGTTTTTGTATGAAAAACATTTTGGTTTTCAAGATATCTTGACCAAACTTGACATTTATTAGTTTTACTATACTCCTCATATATATGCAAAATCCTATAAAGATCGGACCACTATATCATATAGCTGCCATATGAACGACCGGTCAAAAATTAGGTTTTTGATGAAAAACATTTTTGTTTTTCAAGATATCTTAACCAAACTCGGCATTTATTAGTTTTACTTTACTCCTCATATATATGCAAAATTCTATTAAGATCGGACCACTATATCATATAGTTGCCATAGGAACGATCGGTCGAAAATTAAGTTTTTGTATGAAAAAATATTTTGTTTTTCAAGACATCTTGACTAAACTCGGCATTTATTAGTTTTACTCTACTCCTCATATATATGCAAAGTCCTATTAAGATTGGACCACTATTCATATAGCTGCCATAGGAACGATCGGTCGAAAATTAAGTTTTTGTATGAAAAAACATTTTGGTTTTCAAGATATCTTAACCAAACTCGGCATTTATTAGTTTTACTTTACTCCTCATATATATGCAAAATTCTATTAAGATCGGACCACTATATCATATAGCTGCCATAGGAACGATCGGTCGAAAATTAAGTTTTTGTATGAAAAAATATTTGTTTTTCAAGACATCTTGACTAAACTCGGCATTATTAGTTTTACTCTACTCCTCATTAATATGCAAAGTCCTATTAAGATCGGACCACTATTTCATGTAGCTGCCATAGGAACGATCGGTCGAAAATTAAGTTTTTGTATGAAAAAACATTTTGGTTTTCAAGATATCTTAACCAAACTCGGCATTTATTAGTTTAACGACACTCTCATATATATGCAAAATCCTATTAGGATCGGACCACTATATCATATAGCTACCATAGGAACGATCGGTCGAAAAATAAGTTTTTGTATGAAAAACATTTTTTGTTCTTCAAGATATCTTAACCAAACTCGGAATTTATTAGTTTTACTATACTCCTCTTATATATGCAAAGTCCTATTAAGATCGGACCACTATTTCATATAGCTGCCATAGGAACGATCGGCCGAAAATTAAGTTTTTGTATGAAAAACATTTTGGTTTTCAAGATATCTTGACCAAACTTGACATTTATTAGTTTACTATACTCCTCATATATATGCAAAATCCTATAAAGATCGGACCACTATATCATATAGCTGCCATAGGAACGACCGGTCAAAATTAGGTTTTTGATGAAAAAACATTTTGGTTTTCCAAGATATCTTACCAAACTCGGCATTTATTAGTTTTACTTTACTCCTCATATATATGCAAAATTCTTTTAAGATCGGACCACTATATCATATAGCTGCCATAGGAACGATCGGTCGAAAATTAAGTTTTTGTATGAAAAAATATTTTTTGTTTTCAAGATATCTTAACCAAACTCGGCATTTATTAGTTTTACTATACTCCTCTTATATATGCAAAGTCCTATTAAGATCGGACCACTATTTCATATAGCTGCCATAGGAACGATCGGTCGTAAATTAAGTTTTTGTATGAAAAACATTTTGGTTTTCAAGATATCTTGACCAAACTTGACATTTATTAGTTTTACTATACTCCTCATATATATGAAAAATCCTATAAAGAGCGGACCACTATATCATATAGCTGCCATAGGAACGACCGGTCAAAATTAGGTTTTTGATGAAAAAACATTTTGGTTTCCAAGATATCTTAACCAAACTCGGCATTTATTGGTTTTACTATGCTCCTCATACACATACATATCCTATTAAGATCGGACCAATATATATATAGCTGCCATAGGAACGATCGGTCGAAAATTAAGTTGTTGTATACAAACACATTTTGTTTATCAAGATATATGCCCAAACTCGGCATTAACTATTTTCCCTGTGCTTCTTAGATACGGACAAGGCACTATAAGCATTATGAAATGGTTGGGTCTACAAGGGTATTAATCTTCGACGTGCCGAAGATAGCCTTATTTTTCGTTAGTTTTACTATACTCCTTATACATATGCAAAATCCTATTAAGATAGCATCACTATATCGTATTGCTGCCATAGAAACGATCGGTCAAAAATTAAGTTGTTGTATTAAAAAGTTTCATGTTTTTCAAGATATCTTAACCAAACTCGGCATTTATTAGTTTGTACACACTCATCGTATATAGGCAAAATTCTATCAAGATCGGACCACTGTATCATATAGCTGCTATTGGAACGACCGGTCGAAAATTAAGTTGTTGTATGCACAAATTTATGTATGAGAAAACATTTTGTTTATCAAGATATCTTGACCAAACTTGACATTTACTAGTTTTACTATACCTTTCATATATATGCAAAATCCTATAAAGATCGGGCCACTATATCATATAGCTGCCATAGGAACGACCGGTCAAAAATTAGGTTTTTGATGAAAAAACATTTTGTTTTTCAAGATATCTTGACCAAACTCGGCATTTATTAGTTTTACTCTATCCTCATATATATGCAAAGTCCTATTAAGATCACACCACTATTTCATATAGCTGCCATAGGAACGATCGGTCGAAAATTAAGTTTTTGAATGAAAAAACATTTTGGTTTTCAAGATATCTTAACCAAACTCGGCATGTATTAGTTTTACGACACTCCTCATATATATGCAAAATCCTATAAAGATCGGACCACTATATCATACAGCTGCCATAGGAACGACCGGTCAAAAATTAGGTTTTGATGAAAAAACATTTTGTTTTTCAAGATATCTTGACCAAACTCGGCATTTATTAGTATTACTCCACTCCTCATATATATGCGAAGTCCTATTAAGATCGGACCACTATTTCATATAGCTGCCATAGGAACGATCGGTCGAAAATTAAGTTTTTGTATGAAAAAACATTTTGGTTTTCAAGATATCTTAACCAACTCGGCATGTATTAGTTTTGCGACACTCCTCATATATATGCAAAATCCTATTAAGATCGGACGACTATATCATATAGCTGCCATAGAAAAGTTCGGTCGAAAATTAAGTTTTTGTATGAAAAAACATTTTGGTTTTCAAGATATCTTAACCAAACTCGGCATGTATTAGTTTTACGACACTCCTCATATATGCAAAGTCCTATTAAGATCGGACCACTATTTCATATAGCTGCCATAGGAACGATCGGTCGAAAATTAAGTTTTTGTATGAAAAACATTTTGGTTTTCAAGATATCTTGACCAAACTTGACATTTATTAGTTTTACTATACTCCTCATATATATGCAAAATCCTATAAAGATCGGACCACTATATCATATAGCTGCCATATGAACGACCGGTCAAAAATTAGGTTTTTGATGAAAAAACATTTTGTTTTTCAAGATATCTTAACCAAACTCGGCATTTATTAGTTTTACTTTACTCCTCATATATATGCAAAATTCTATTAAGATCGGACCACTATATCATATAGTTGCCATAGGAACGATCGGTCGAAAATTAAGTTTTTGTATGAAAAAATATTTTGTTTTTCAAGACATCTTGACTAAACTCGGCATTTATTAGTTTTACTCTACTCCTCATATATATGCAAAGTCCTATTAAGATTGGACCACTATTTCATATAGCTGCCATAGGAACGATCGGTCGA
Organism: Drosophila americana; assembly: GCA_030788265.1. Classification (NCBI taxonomy): domain Eukaryota; kingdom Metazoa; phylum Arthropoda; class Insecta; order Diptera; family Drosophilidae; genus Drosophila; species Drosophila americana. The sequence goes on along the minus strand of JAURSC010000049.1, from coordinate 409,304 downwards.
AAATTAAGTTTTGTATGAAAAAACATTTTGGTTTCAAGATATCTTAACCAAACTCGGCATTTATTAGTTTTACTTACTCCTCATATATATGCAAAATTCTATTAAGATCGGACCACTATATCATATAGCTGCCATAGGAACGATCGGTCGAAAATTAAGTTTTTGTATGAAAAATATTTGTTTTTCAAGACATCTTGACTAAACTCGGCATATATTAGTTTTACTCTACTCCTCATTAATATGCAAAGTCCTATTAAGATCGGACCACTATTTCATGTAGCTGCCATAGGAACGATCGGTCGAAAATTAAGTTTTTGTATGAAAAAACATTTTGGTTTTCAAGATATCTTAACCAAACTCGGCATTTATTAGTTTAACGACACTCCTCATATATATGCAAAATCCTATTAGGATCGGACCACTATATCATATAGCTACCATAGGAACGATCGGTCGAAAAATAAGTTTTATGAAAAAACATTTTTTGTTCTTCAAGATATCTTAACCAAACTCGGAATTTATTAGTTTTACTATACTCCTCTTATATATGCAAAGTCCTATTAAGATCGGACCACTATTTCATATAGCTGCCATAGGAACGATCGGCCGAAATTAAGTTTTTGTATGAAAAACATTTTGGTTTTCAAGATATCTTGACCAAACTTGACATTTATTAGTTTTACTATACTCCTCATATATATGCAAAATCCTATAAAGATCGGACCACTATATCATATAGCTGCCATAGGAACGACCGGTCAAAAATTAGGTTTTTGATGAAAAAACATTTTGGTTTTCCAAGATATCTTAACCAAACTCGGCATTTATTAGTTTTACTTACTCCTCATATATATGCAAATTCTTTAAGATCGGACCACTATATCATATAGCTGCCATAGGAACGATCGGTCGAAAATTAAGTTTTTGTATGAAAAAATATTTTTTGTTTTTCAAGATATCTTAACCAAACTCGGCATTTATTAGTTTTACTATACTCCTCTTATATATGCAAAGTCCTATTAAGATCGGACCACTATTTCATATAGCTGCCATAGGAACGATCGGTCGTAAATTAAGTTTTGTATGAAAAACATTTTGGTTTTCAAGATATCTTGACCAAACTTGACATTTATTAGTTTTACTATACTCCTCATATATATAAAAATCCTATAAGAGCGGACCACTATATCATATAGCTGCCATAGGAACGACCGGTCAAAAATTAGGTTTTTGATGAAAAAACATTTTGGTTTTCCAAGATATCTTAACCAAACTCGGCATTTATTGGTTTTACTATGCTCCTCATACACATACATATCCTATTAAGATCGGACCAATATATTATATAGCTGCCATAGGAACGATCGGTCGAAAATTAAGTTGTTGTATACAAACACATTTTGTTTATCAAGATATATTGCCCAAACTCGGCATTAACTATTTTCCCTGTGCTTCTTAGATACGGACAAGGCACTATAAGCATATGAAATGGTTGGGTCTACAAGGGTATTAAATCTTCGACGTGCCGAAGATAGCCTTTATTTTTCGTTAGTTTTACTATACTCCTTATACATATGCAAAATCCTATTAAGATAGCATCACTATATCGTATTGCTGCCATAGAAACGATCGGTCAAAAATTAAGTTGTTGTATTAAAAAGTTTCATGTTTTTCAAGATATCTTAACCAAACTCGGCATTTATTAGTTGTACCACACTCATCGTATATAGGCAAAATTCTATCAAGATCGGACCACTGTATCATATAGCTGCTATTGGAACGACCGGTCGAAAATTAAGTTGTTGTATGCACAAATTTATGTATGAGAAAACATTTTGTTTATCAAGATATCTTGACCAAACTTGACATTTACTAGTTTTACTATACCTTTCATATATATGCAAAATCCTATAAAGATCGGGCCACTATATCATATAGCTGCCATAGGAACGACCGGTCAAAAATTAGGTTTTTGATGAAAAAACATTTTGTTTTTCAAGATATCTTGACCAAACTCGGCATTTATTAGTTTTACTCTATCCTCATATATATGCAAAGTCCTATTAAGATCGGACCACTATTTCATATAGCTGCCATAGGAACGATCGGTCGAAAATTAAGTTTTTGTATGAAAAACATTTTGGTTTTCAAGATATCTTAACCAAACTCGGCATTTATTAGTTTTACGACACTCCTCATATATTTGCAAAATCCTATTAAGATCGGACCACTATATCTATAGCTGTCGTATGAACGATCGGTCCAAAAATAAGTTTTGTATGAAAAAAATATTTTGTTTTTCAAGATATCTTAACCAAACTCGGCATTTATTAGTTTTTCTTTACTCCTCATATATATGCAAAGTCCTATTAAGATCGGACCACTATTTCATATAGCTGCCATAGGAACGATCGGTCGAAAATTAAGTTTTTGCATGAAAAACATTTTGGTTTTCAAGATATCTTGACCAAACTTGACATTTATGTTTACTATACTCCTCATATATATGCAAAATCCTATAAAGATCGGACCACTATACCATATAGCTGCCATAGGAACGACCGGTCAAAATTAGTTTTTGATGAAAAAACATTTTTGTTTTTCAAGATATCTTAACCAACACGGCATTTATTAGTTTTACTATACTCCTCATATATATGCAAAATTCTATTAAGATCGGACCACTATACCATATAGCTGCCATAGGAACGATCGGTCGAAAATAAAGTTTTTGTATGAAAAAATATTTGTTTTTCAAGACATCTAGACTAAACTCGGCATTTATTAGTTTTACTATGCTCCTCATACACATACATATCCTAGTAAGATCGGACCAATATTTATATAGCTGCCATAGGAACGATCGGTCGAAAATTAAGTTGTTGTATAAAAACACATTTTGTTTATCAAGATATATTGCCCAAACTCGGCATTAACTATTTTCCCTGTGCTTCTTAGATACGGACAAGGCACTATAAGCATTATGAAATTGTTGGGTCTGCAAGGGTATTAGATCTTCGGCGTGCCGAAGATAGCCTTTATTTCTCGTTAGTTTTACTATACTCCTTATACGTATGCAAAATCCTATTAAGATAGCACCACTATATCGTATTGCTGCCATAGAAACGATCGGTCAAAAATTAAGTTGTATTAAAAAGTTTTATGTTTTTCAAGATATCTTAACCAAACTCAGCATTTATTAGTTGTACCACACTCATCGTATATAGGCAAAATTCTATCATGATCGGACCACTGTATCATATAGCTGCCATTGGAACGACCGGTCGAAAATTAAATTGTTGTAAGCACAAATTTATTTATGAGAAAACATTTTGTTTATCAAGATATCTTGACCAAACTTGACATTTACTAGTTTTACTATACCTTTCATATATATGCAAAATCCTATAAAGATCGGGCCACTATATCATATAGCTGCCATAGGAACGACCGGCCAAAAATTAGGTTTTTGATGAAAAAAAATATTGTTTTTCAAGATATCTTGACCAAACTCGGCATTTATTAGTTTTACGACACTCCTCATATATATGCGAAATCCTATTAAGATCGGACCACTATTTCATATAGCTGCCATAGGAACGATCGGTCGAAAATTAAGTTTTTGTATGAAAAAACATTTTGGTTTTCAAGATATCTTAACCAAACTCGGCATTTATTAGTTTTACGACACTCCTCATATATATGCAAAATCCTATTAAGATCGGACTATATCATATAGCTGCCATAGGAATAATGGTCGAAAATTAAGTCGTTGTATGAAAAACATTTTGGTTTTCAAGATATCTTAACCAAACTCGGCATTTATTAGTTATACGACACTCCTCATATATATGCAAAATCCTACTAAGATCGGACCACTATATCATATAGCTGCCATAGAAACGATCGGTCGAAAAATAAGTTTTTGTATGAAAAAACATTTTTTGTGTTTCAAGATATCTTAACCAAACTCGGCATTTATTAGTTTTACGACACTCCTCATATATATGCAAAATCCTATTAAGATCGGACCACTATATCATATAGCTGTCATAGGAACGATCGGTCGAAAAATAAGTTTTTGTATGGAAAAACATTTTTTGTTTTTCAAGATATCTTAACCAAACTCGGCATTTATTAGTTTTTCTTTACTCCTCATATATATGCAAAGTCCTATTAAGATCGGACCACTATTTCATGACCAATATATTATATGACCAATATATTATATAGCTGCCATAGGAACGATCGGTCGAAAATTAAGTTGTTGTATAAAAACACATTTTGTTTATCAAGATATATTGCCCAAACTCGGCATTAACTATTTTCCCTGTGCTTCTTAGATACGGACAAGGCACTATAAGCATTATGAAATGGTTGGGTCTGCAAGGGTATTAGATCTTCGGCGTGCCGAAGATAGCCTTTATTTCTCGTTAGTTTTACTATACTCCTTATACATATGCAAAATCCTATTAAGATAGCACCACTATATCGTATTGCTGCCATAGAAACGATCTAAACGGTCTAAAATTAAGTTGTTGTATTAAAAAGTTTTATGTTTTTCAAGATATCTTAACCAAAATCGGCATTTATTAGTTGTACCACTCATCGTATATAGGCAAAATTCTGTCAGGATCGGACCACTGTATAATATAGCTGCCATGGGAACGACCGGTCGAAAATTAAGTTTTTGTATGCACAAATTTATGTATGAGAAAACATTTTGTTTATCAAGTTATCTTGACCAAACTTGACATTTACTTGTTTTACTATACCTTTCATATATATGCAAAATCCTATAAAGATTGGGTCTGCAAGGGTATTAGATCTTCGGCGTGCCGAAGATAGCCTTTATTTCTCGTTAGTTTTACTATACTCCTTATACATATGCAAAATCCTATTAAGATAGCACCACTATATCGTATTGCTGCCATAGAAACGATCGGTCAAAATTAAATTTTTGTATGAAAAAACATTTTGGTTTTCAAGATATCTTAACCAAACTCGGCATTTATTAGTTTTACGACACTCCTCTTATATATACAAAGTCCTATTAAGATCGGACCACTATTCATATAGCTGCCATAGGAACGATCGGCTGAAAATTAAGTTTTTGTATGAAAAAACATTTTGGTTTTCCAAGATATCTTAACCAAACTCGGCATTTATTAGTTTTACTTTACTCCTCATACATATGCAAAATTCTATTATGATCGGACCACTATATCATATAGCTGCCATAGGAACGATCGGTCGAAAATTAAGTTTTTGTATGAAAAAATATTTTGTTTTTCAAGACATCTAGACTAAACTCGGCATTTATTAGTTTTACTATGCTCCTCATACACATACATATCCTATTAAGATCGGACCAATATATTATATAGCTGCCATAGGAACGATCGGTCGAAAATTAAGTTGTTGTATAAAAACACATTTTGTTTATCAAGATATATTGCCCAAACTCGGCATTAACTATTTTCCCTGTGCTTCTTAGATACGGACAAGGCACTATAAGCATTATGAAATGGTTGGGTCTGCAAGGGTATTAGATCTTCGGCGTGCCGAAGATAGCCTTTATTCTCGTTAGTTTTACTATACTCCTTATACATATGCAAAATCCTATTAAGATAGCACCACTATATCGTATTGCTGCCATAGAAACGATCGGTCAAAAATTAAGTTGTTGTATTAAAAAGTTTTTGTTTTTCAAGATACCTTAACCAAACTCTGCATTTATTAGTTGTACCACACTCATCGTATATAGGCAAAATTCTATCAAGATCGGACCACTGTATCATATATCTGCCATTGGAACGACCGGTCGAAAATTAAGTTGTTGTATGCACAAATTTATGTATGAGAAAGCATTTTGTTTATCAAGATATCTTGACCAAACTTGACATTTACTAGTTTTACTATACCTTTCATATATATGCAAAATCCTATAAAGATCGGGCCACTATATCATATAGCTGCCATAGGAACGACCGGTCAAAATTAGGTTTTTGATGAAAAAACATTTTGTTTTTCAAGATATCTAGACTAAACTCGGCATTTATTAGTTTTACGACACTCCTCTTATATATGCAAAGTCCTATTAAGATCGGACCACTATTTCATATAGCTGCCATAGGAACGATCGGCCGAAAATTAAGTTTTTGTATGAAAAAATATTTTGTTTTTCAAGACTCTAGACTAAACTCGCCATTTATTAGTTTTACTATGCTCCTCATACACATACATATCCTATTAAGATCGGACCAATATATTATATAGCTACCATAGGAACGATCGGTCGAAAAATAAGTTTTTGTATGAAAAAACATTTTTGTTTTTCAAGATATCTTAACCAAACTCGGCATTTATTAGTTTTACTATTCTCCTCATATATATGCAAAGTCCTATTAAGATCGGACCACTATTTCATATAGCTGCCATAGGAACGATCGGTCGAAAATTAAGTTTTTGTATGAAAAAACATTTTGGTTTTCAAGATATCTTAACCAAACTCGGCATTTATTAGTTTTACGACACTCCTCATATATATGCAAAATCCTATTAGGATCGGACCACTATATCATATAGCTACCATAGGAACGATCGGTCGAAAAATAAGTTTTTGTATGAAAAACATTTTTTGTTTTTCAAGATATCTTAACCAAACTCGGCATTTATTAGTTTTACTATTCTCCTCATATATATGCAAAGTCCTATTAAGATCGGACCACTATTTCATATAGCTGCCATAGGAACGATCGATCGAAAATTAAGTTTTTGTATGAAAAAACATTTTGGTTTTCAAGATATCTTAACCAAACTCGGCATTTATTAGTTTTACGACACTCCTCATATATATGCAAAATCCTATTAGGATCGGACCACTATATCATATAGCTACCATAGGAACGATCGGTCGAAAAATAATTTTTGTATGAAAAAACATTTTTTATTTATCAAGATATCTTAACCAAACTCGGCATTTATTAATTTTACTATACTCCTCTTATATATGCAAAGTCCTATTAAGATCGGACCACTATTTCATATAGCTGCCATAGGAACGATCGGTCTAAAATTAAGTTGTTGTATGAAAAACATTTTGGTTTTCAAGATATCTTGACCAAACTCGGCATTTATTAGTTTTATATACTCCTCTTATATATGCAAAGTAGTATTAAGATCGGACCACTATTTCATATAGCTGCCATAGGAACGATCGGTCGAAAATTAAGTTTTTGTATGAAAAACATTTGGTTTTCAAGATATCTTGACCAAACTTGACATTTATTAGTTTTACTATACTCCTCATATATATGCAAAATCCTATAAAGATCGGACCACTATATCATATAGCTGCCATATGAACTACCGGTCAAAAATTAGGTTTTTGATGAAAAAACATTTTTGTTTTTCAAGATATCTTAACCAAACTCGGCATTTATTAGTTTTACTTTACTCCTCATATATATGCAAAATTCTATTAAGATCGGACCACTATATCATATAGCTGCCATAGGAACGATCGGTCGAAAATTAAGTTTTTGTATGAAAAATATTTTGTTTTTCAAGACATCTTGACTAAACTCGGCATTTATTAGTTTTACTCTACTCCTCTATATATGCAAAGTCCTATTAAGATCGGACCACTGTTTCATGTAGCTGCCATAGGAACGATCGGTCGAAAATTAAGTTTTTGTATGAAAAAAATTTTGGTTTTCAAGATATCTTAACCAAACTCGGCATTTATTAGTTTTACGACACTCCTCATATATATGCAAAATCCTATTAGGATCGGACCACTATATCATATAGCTACCATAGGAACGATCGGTCGAAAAATAAGTTTTTGTATGAAAAACATTTTTGTTTTTCAAGATATCTTAACCAAACTCGGAATTTATTAGTTTTACTATACTCCTCTTATATATGCAAAGTCCTATTAAGATCGGACCACTATTTCATATAGCTGCCATAGGAAAGATGGGTCGAAAATTAAGTTTTTGTATGAAAAACATTTTGGTTTTCAAGATATCTTGACCAAACTTGACATTTATTAGTTTTACTATACTCCTCATATATATGCAAAATCCTATAAAGATCGGACCACTATATCATATAGCTGCCATAGGAACGACCGGTCAAAAATTAGGTTTTTGATGAAAAAACATTTTGGTTTTCCAAGATATCTTAACCAAACTCGGCATTTATTAGTTTTACTTTACTCCTCATATATATGCAAAATTCTATTAAGATCGGACCACTATATCATATAGCTGCCATAGGAACGATCGGTCGAAAATTAAGTTTTTGTATGAAAAACATTTTGGTTTTCAATATATCTTGACCAAACTTGACATTTATTAGTTTTACTATACTCCTCATATATATGCAAAATCCTATAAAGATCGGACCACTATATCATATAGCTGCCATAGGAACGACCGGTCAAAAATTAGGTTTTTGATGAAAAAACATTTTGGTTTTCCAAGATATCTTAACCAAACTCGGCATTTATTAGTTTTACTATACTCCTCATACATATGCAAAATTCTATTATGATCGGACCACTATATCATATAGCTGCCATAGGAACGATCGGTCGAAAATTAAGTTGTTGTATAAAAACACATTTTGTTTATCAAGATATATTGCCCAAACTCGGCATTAACTATTTTCCCTGTGCTTCTTAGATACGGACAAGGCACTATAAGCATTATGAAATGGTTGGGTCTGCAAGGGTATTAGATCTTCGGCGTGCCGAAGATAGCTTTTATTTCTCGTTAGTTTTACTATACTCCTTATACATATGCAAAATCCTATTAAGATAGCACCACTATATCGTATTGCTGCCATAGAAACGATCGGTCAAAAATTAAGTTGTTGTATTAAAAAGTTTTATGTTTTTCAAGATATCTTAACCAAACTTGACATTTATTAGTTTTACTATACTCCTCATATATATGCAAAATCCTATAAAGATCGGACCACTATATCATATAGCTGCCATAGGAACGACCGGTCAAAAATTAGGTTTTTGATGAAAAAACATTTTGGTTTTCCAAGATATCTTAACCAAACTCGGCATTTATTAGTTTTACTTTACTCCTCATATATATGCAAAATTCTATTAAGATCGGACCACTATATCATATAGCTGCCATAGGAACGATCGGTCGAAAATTAACTTTTTGTATGGAAAACATTTTGGTTTTCAAGATATCTTGACCAAACTTGACATTTATTAGTTTTACTATACTCCTCATATATATGAAAAATCCTATAAAGATCGGACCACTATATCATATAGCTGCCATAGGAACGACCGGTCAAAAATTAGGTTTTTGATGAAAAACATTTTGGTTTTCCAAGATATCTTAACCAAACTCGGCATTTATTAGTTTTACTATGCTCCTCATACACATACATATCCTATTAAGATCGGACCAATATATTATATAGCTGCCATAGGAACGATCGGTCGAAAATTAAGTTGTTGTATAAAACACACATTTTGTTTATCAAGATATATTGCCCAAACTCGGCATTAACTATTTTCTCTGTGCTTCTTAGATACGGACAAGGCACTATAAGCATTATGAAATGGTTGGGTCTACAAGGGTATTAAATCTTCGACGTGCCGAAGATAGCCTTTATTTTTCGTTAGTTTTACTATACTCCTTATACATATGCAAAATCCTATTAAGATAGCACCACTATATCGTATTGCTGCCATAGAAACGATCGGTCAAAAATTAAGTTTTTGTATGAAAAAACATTTTGGTTTTGAAGATATCTTAACCAAACTCGGCATTTATTAGTTTTACGACACTCCTCTTATATATACAAAGTCCTATTAAGATCGGACCACTATTTCATATAGCTGCCATAGGAACGATCGGCCGAAAATTAAGTTTTTCTATGAAAAACATTTTGGTTTTCAATATATCTTGACCAAACTTGACATTTATTAGTTTTACTATACTCCTCATATATATGCAAAATCCTATAAAGATCGGACCACTATATCATATAGCTGCCATAGGAACGACCGGTCAAAAATTAGGTTTTTGATGAAAAAACATTTTGGTTTTCCAAGATATCTTAACCAAACTCGGCATTTATTAGTTTTACTATACTCCTCATACATATGCAAAATTCTATTATGATCGGACCACTATATCATATAGCTGCCATATAGGAACGATCGGTCGAAAATTAAGTTGTTGTATAAAAACACATTTTGTTTATCAAGATATATTGCCCAAACTCGGCATTAACTATTTTCCCTGTGCTTCTTAGATACGGACAAGGCACTATAAGCATTATGAAATGGTTGGGTCTGCAAGGGTATTAGATCTTCGGCGTGCCGAAGATAGCTTTTATTTCTCGTTAGTTTTACTATACTCCTTATACATATGCAAAATCCTATTAAGATAGCACCACTATATCGTATTGCTGCCATAGAAACGATCGGTCAAAAATTAAGTTGTTGTATTAAAAAGTTTTATGTTTTTCAAGATATCTTAACCAAACTCTGCATTTATTAGTTGTACCACACTCATCGTATATAGGCAAAATTCTATCAAGATCGCACCACTGTATCATATAGGAATAATTGGTCAAAAATTAAGTTGTTGTATGAAAAACATTTTGGTTTTCAAGATATCTTGACCAAACTCGGCATTTATTAGTTTTACGACACTCCTCTTATATATGCAAAGTCCTATTAAGATCGGACCACTATTTCATATAGCTGCCATAGGAACGAGATCGGTCGAAAATTAAGTTTTTGTATGAAAAAATATTTTGTTTTTCAAGACATCTAGACTAAACTCGGCATTTATTAGTTTTACTATGCTCCTCATACACATACATATCCTATTAAGATCGGACCAATATATTATATAGCTGCCATAGGAACGATCGGTCGAAAATTAAGTTGTTGTATGAAAAAACATTTTGGTTTTCAAGATATCTTAACCAAACTCGGCATTTATTAGTTTTACGACACTCCTCATATATATGCAAAATCCTATTAGGATCGGACCACTATATCATATAGCTACCATAGGAACGATCGGTCGAAAAATAAGTTTTGTATGAAAAAACATTTTTTGTTTTTCAAGATATCTTAACCAAACTCGGCATTTATTTTTTTTACTATACTCCTCATATATATGCAAAGTCCTATTAAGATCGGACCACTATTTCATATAGCTGCCATAGGAACGATCGGTCGAAAATTAAGTTTTTGTATGAAAAACATTTTGGTTTTCAAGATATCTTAACCAAACTCGGCATTTATTAGTTTTACGACACTCCTCATATATATGCAAAATCCTATTAGGATCGGACCACTATATCATATAGCTACCATAGGAACGATCGGTCGAAAAATAAGTTTTTGTATGAAAAAACATTTTTGTTTTTCAAGATATCTTAACCAAACTCGGCATTTATTAGTTTTACTATACTCCTCTTATATATGCAAAGTCCTATTAAGATCGGACCACTATTCATATAGCTGCCATAGGAACGATCGGTCGAAAATTAAGTTTTTGTATGAAAAACATTTTGGTTTTCAAGATATCTTGACCAAACTTGACATTTATTAGTTTTACTATACTCCTCATATATATGCAAAATCCTATAAAGATCGGACCACTATATCATATAGCTGCCATATGAACGACCGGTCAAAATTAGGTTTTGATGAAAAAACATTTTTGTTTTTCAAGATATCTTAACCAAACTCGGCATTTATTAGTTTTACGACACTCCTCATATATATGCAAAATTCTATTAAGATCGGACCACTATATCATATAGCTGCCATATGAACGACCGGTCAAAAATTAGGTTTTTGATGAAAAAACATTTTGTTTTTCAAGATATCTTAACCAAACTTGACATTTATTAGTTTTACTCTACTCCTCATATATATGCAAAGTCCTATTAATATCGGACCACTATTTCATGTAGCTGCCATAGGAACGATCGGTCGAAAATTAAGTTTTTGTATAAAAAAACATTTTGGTTTTCAAGATATCTTAACCAAACTCGGCATTTATTAGTTTTACGACACTCCTCATATATATGCAAAGTCCTATTAAGATCGGACCACTATTTCATATAGCTACCATAGGAACGATCGGTCGAAAAATAAGTTTTTGTATGAAAAACATTTTTTGTTTTTCAAGATATCTTAACCAAACTCGGAATTTATTAGTTTTACTATACTCCTCATATATATGCAAAATCCTATAAAGATCGGAACACTATATCATATAGCTGCCATAGGAACGACCGGTCAAAAATTAGGTTTTGATGAAAAAACATTTTGGTTTTCCAAGATATCTTAACCAAACTCGGCATTTATTAGTTTTACTTTACTCCTCATATATATGCAAAATTCTATTAAGATCGGACCACTATATCATATAGCTGCCATAGGAACGATCGGTCGAAAATTAAGTTTTTGTATGAAAAAATATTTTTGTTTTTCAAGATATCTTAACCAAACTCGGCATTTATTAGTTTTACTATACTCCTCTTATATATGCAAAGTCCTATTAAGATCGGACCACTATTTCATATAGCTGCCATAGGAACGATCGGTCGAAAATTAAGTTGTTGTATTTAAAAGTTTTATGTTTTTCAAGATATCTTAACCAAACTCGGCATTTATTAGTTTTACGACACTCGTCATATATATGCAAAATCCTATTAAAATCGGACCACTATATCATATAGCTGCCATAGGAATAATTGGTCGAAAATTAAGTCGTTGTATGAAAAACATTTTGGTTTTCAAGATATCTTGACCAAACTCGGCATTTATTAGTTTTACTATACTCCTCTTATATATGCAAAGTCCTATTAAGATCGGACCACTTTTTCATATAGCTGCCATAGAAACGATCGGTCGAAAAATAAGTTTTTGTATGAAAAAACATTTTGGTTTTCAAGATATCTTAACCAAACTCGGCATTTATTAGTTTTACGACACTCCTCGGACCACTGTAGCATATAGCTGCTATTGGAACGACCGGTCGAAAATTAAGTTGTTGTATGCACAAATTTATGTATGAGAAAACATTTGTTTATCAAGATATCTTGACCAAACTTGACATTTACTAGTTTTACTATACCTTTCATATATATGCAAAATGCTATAAAGATCGGGCCACTATATCATATAGCTGCCATAGGAACGACCGGCCAAAAATTAGGTTTTTGATGAAAAAACATATTGATTTTCAAGATATCTTGACCAAACTTGGCATTTATTAGCTTTACGACACTCCTCATATATAAAAAATCCTATTAAGATCGGACCACTATTTCATATAGCTGCCATAGGAACGATCGGTCGAAAATTAAGTTTTTGTATGAAAAAATATTTTGTTTTTCAAGACATCTAGACTAAACTCGGCATTTATTAGTTTTACTATGCTCCTCATACACATACATATCCTATTAAGATCGGACCAATATATTATATAGCTGCCATAGGAACGATCGGTCGAAAATTAAGTTGTTGTATAAAAACACATTTTGTTTATCAAGATATATTGCCCAAACTCGGCATTAACTATTTTCCCTGTGCTTATTAGATACGGACAAGGCACTATAAGCATTATGAAATGGTTGGGTCTGCAAGGGTATTAGATCTTCGGCGTGCCGAAGATAGCCTTTATTTCTCGTTAGTTTTACTATACTCCTTATACATATGCAAAATCCTATTAAGATAGCACCACTATATCGTATTGCTGCCATAGAAACGATCGGTCAAAAATTAAGTTGTTGTATTAAAAAGTTTTATGTTTTTCAAGATATCTTAACCAAACTCTGCATTTATTAGTTGTACCACACTCATCGTATATAGGCAAAATTCTATCAAGATCGGACCACTGTATCATATAGCTGCCATTAGAACGACCGGTCGAAAATTAAGTTGTTGTATGCACAAATTTATGTATGAGAAAGCATTTTGGTTTTCAATATATCTTGACCAAACTTGACATTTATTAGTTTTACTATACTCCTCATATATATGCAAAATCCTATAAAGATCGGACCACTATATCATATAGCTGCCATAGGAACGACCGGTCAAAAATTAGGTTTTTGATGAAAAAACATTTTGGTTTTCCAAGATATCTTGACCAAACTCGGCATTTATTAGTTTTACTCTACTCCTCATACATATGCAAAATTCTATTATGATCGGACCACTATTTCATATAGCTGCCATAGGAACGATCGGTCGAAAATTAAGTTTTTGTATGAAAAAACATTTTGGTTTTCAAGATATCTTGACCAAACTCGGCATTTATTAGTATTAGTCTACTCCTCATATATATGCAAAATCCTATAAAGATCGGACCACTATATCATATAGCTGCCATAGGAACGACCGGTCAAAAATTAGGTTTTTGATGAAAAAACATTTTGGTTTTCCAAGATATCTTGACCAAACTCGGCATTTATTAGTTTTACTTTACTCCTCATACATATGCAAAATTCTATTATGATCGGACCACTATTTCATATAGCTGCCATAGGAACGATCGGTCGAAAATTAAGTTTTTGTATGAAAAAACATTTTGGTTTTCAAGATATCTTAACCAAACTTGGCATTTATTAGTTTTACGACCCTCCTCATATATATGCAAAATCCTATTAAGATCGGACTACTATATCATATAGCTGCCATAGGAATAATTGGTCGAAAATTAAGTTGTTGTATGAAAAACATTTTGGTTTTCAATATATCTTGACCAAACTTGACATTTATTAGTTTTACTATACTCCTCATATATATGCAAAATCCTATAAAGATCGGGCCACTATATCATATAGCTGCCATAGGAACGACCGGTCAAAAATTAGGTTTTTCATGAAAAAACATTTTGTTTTTCAAGATATCTTGACCAAACTCGGCATTTATTAGTATTACTCTACTCCTCATATATATGCAAAATCCTATAAAGATCGGACCACTATATCATATAGCTGCCATAGGAACGACCGGTCAAAAATTAGGTTTTTGATGAAAAAACATTTGTTTTTCAAGATATCTTGACCAAACTCGGCATTTATTAGTATTACTCTACTCCTCATATATATGCAAAGTCCTATTAAGATCGGACCAATATTTCATATAGCTGCCATAGGAACGATCGGTCGAAAATTAAGTTTTTGTATGAAAAAACATTTTGGTTTTCAAGATATCTTAACCAAACTCGGCATTTATTAGTTTTACGACACTCCTCTTATATATGCAAAGTCCTATTAAGATCGGACCACTATTTCATATAGCTGCCATAGGAACGATCGGCCGAAAATTAAGTTTTTGTATGAAAAACATTTTGGTTTTCAATATATCTTGACCAAACTTGACATTTATTAGTTTTACTATACTCCTCATATATATGCAAAATCCTATAAAGATCGGACCACTATATCATATAGCTGCCATAGGAACGACCGGTCAAAAATTAGGTTTTTGATGAAAAAACATTTTGGTTTTCCAAGATATCTTAACCAAACTCGGCATTTATTAGTTTTACTTTACTCCTCATACATATGCAAAATTCTATTATGATCGGACCACTATATCATATAGCTGCCATAGGAACGATCGGTCGAAAATTAAGTTTTTGTATGAAAAATATTTTGTTTTTCAAGACATCTAGACTAAACTCGGCATTTATTAGTTTTACTATGCTCCTCATACACATACATATCCTATTAAGATCGGACCAATATATTATATAGCTGCCACAGGAACGATCGGTCGAAAATTAAGTTGTTGTATAAAAACACATTTTGTTTATCAAGATATATTGCCCAAACTCGGCATTAACTATTTTCCCTGTGCTTCTTAGATACGGACAAGGCACTATAAGCATTATGAAATGGTTGGGTCTGCAAGGGTATTAGATCTTCGGCGTGCCGAAGATAGCCTTTATTTCTCGTTAGTTTTACTATACTCCTTATACATATGCAAAATCCTATTAAGATAGCACCACTATATCGTATTGCTGCCATAGAAACGATCGGTCAAAAATTAAGTTGTTGTATTAAAAAGTTTTATGTTTTTCAAGATATCTTAACCAAACTCTGCATTTATTAGTTGTACCACACTCATCGTATATAGGCAAAATTCTATCAAGATCGGACCACTGTATCATATAGCTGCCATTGGAACGACCGGTCGAAAATTAAGTTGTTGTATGCACAAATTTATGTATGAGAAAGCATTTTGTTTATCAAGATATCTTGACCAAACTTGACATTTATTAGTTTTACTATACCTTTCATATATATGCAAAATCCTATAAAGATCGGGCCACTATATCATATAGCTGCCATAGGAACGACCGGTCAAAAATTAGGTTTTTGATGAAAAAACATTTTGTTTTTCAATATATCTTGACCAAACTCGGCATTTATTTGTATTACTCTAATCCTCATATATATGCCAAGTCCTATTAAGATCGGACCACTATTTCATATAGCTGCCATAGGAACGATCGCTCGAAATTAAGTTTTTGTATGAAAAAACATTTTGGTTTTCAAGATATCTTAACCAAACTTGGCATTTATTAGTTTTACGACCCTCCTCATATATATGCAAAATCCTATTAAGATCGGACTACTATATCATATAGCTGCCATAGGAATAATTGGTCGAAAATTAAGTTGTTGTATGAAAAACATTTTGGTTTTCAATATATCTTGACCAAACTTGACATTTATTAGTTTTACTATACTCCTCATCTATATGCAAAATCCTATAAAGATCGGACCACTATATCATATAGCTGCCATAGGAACGACCGGTCAAAAATTAGGTTTTTGATGAAAAAACATTTTGGTTTTCCAAGATATCTTGACCAAACTCGGCATTTATTAGTTTTACTTTACTCCTCATACATATGCAAAATTCTATTATGATCGGACCACTATATCATATAGCTGCCATAGAAACGATCGGTCGAAAAATAAGTTTTTGTATGACAAAACATTTTTTGTTTTTCAAGATATCTTAACCAAACTCGGCATTTATTAGTTTTACTATACTCCTCTTATATATGCAAAGTCCTATTAAGATCGGACCACTATTTCATATAGCTGCCATAGGAACGATCGGTCGAAAATTAAGTTGTTGTATGAAAAACATTTTGGTTTTCAAGATATCTTGACCAAACTCGGCATTTATTAGTTTTACTATACTCCTCTTATATATGCAAAATCCTATAAAGATCGGACCACTATATCATATAGCTGCCATATGAACGACCGGTCAAAAATTAGGTTTTTGATGAAAAAACATTTTGTTTTTCAAGATATCTTAACCAAACTCGGCATTTATAAGTTTTACTTTACTCCTCATATATATGCAAAATTCTATTAAGATCGGACCACTATATCATATAGCTGCCATAGGAACGATCGGTCGAAAATTAAGTTTTTGTATGAAAAAATATTTTGTTTTTCAAGACATCTTGACTAAACTCGGCATTTATTAGTTTTACTATGCTCCTCATACACATACATATCCTATTAAGATCGGACCAATATATTATATAGCTGCCACAGGAACGATCGGCCGAAAATTAAGTTTTTGTATGAAAAACATTTTGGTTTTCAATATATCTTGACCAAACTTGACATTTATTAGTTTTACTATACTCCTCATATATATGCAAAATCCTATAAAGATCGGACCACTATATCATATAGCTGCCATAGGAACGACCGGTCAAAAATTAGGTTTTTGATGAAAAAACATTTTGGTTTTCCAAGATATCTTAACCAAACTCGGCATTTATTAGTTTTACTTTACTCCTCATACATATGCAAAATTCTATTATGATCGGACCACTATATCATATAGCTGCCATAGGAACGATCGGTCGAAAATTAAGTTTTTGTATGAAAAAATATTTTGTTTTTCAAGACATCTAGACTAAACTCGGCATTTATTAGTTTTACTATGCTCCTCATACACATACATATCCTATTAAGATCGGACCAATATATTATATAGCTGCCACAGGAACGATCGGTCGAAAATTAAGTTGTTGTATAAAAACACATTTTGTTTATCAAGATATATTGCCCAAACTCGGCATTAACTATTTTCCCTGTGCTTCTTAGATACGGACAAGGCACTATAAGCATTATGAAATGGTTGGGTCTGCAAGGGTATTAGATCTTCGGCGTGCCGAAGATAGCCTTTATTTCTCGTTAGTTTTACTATACTCCTTATACATATGCAAAATCCTATTAAGATAGCACCACTATATCGTATTGCTGCCATAGAAACGATCGGTCAAAAATTAAGTTGTTGTATTAAAAAGTTTTATGTTTTTCAAGATATCTTAACCAAACTCTGCATTTATTAGTTGTACCACACTCATCGTATATAGGCAAAATTCTATCAAGATCGGACCACTGTATCATATAGCTGCCATTGGAACGACCGGTCGAAAATTAAGTTGTTGTATGCACAAATTTATGTATGAGAAAGCATTTTGTTTATCAAGATATCTTGACCAAACTTGACATTTATTAGTTTTACTATACCTTTCATATATATGCAAAATCCTATAAAGATCGGGCCACTATATCATATAGCTGCCATAGGAACGACCGGTCAAAAATTAGGTTTTTGATGAAAAAACATTTTGTTTTTCAATATATCTTGACCAAACTCGGCATTTATTTGTATTACTCTAATCCTCATATATATGCCAAGTCCTATTAAGATCGGACCACTATTTCATATAGCTGCCATAGGAACGATCGGTCGAAATTAAGTTTTTGTATGAAAAAACATTTTGGTTTTCAAGATATCTTAACCAAACTTGGCATTTATTAGTTTTACGACCCTCCTCATATATATGCAAAATCCTATTAAGATCGGACTACTATATCATATAGCTGCCATAGGAATAATTGGTCGAAAATTAAGTTGTTGTATGAAAAACATTTTGGTTTTCAATATATCTTGACCAAACTTGACATTTATTAGTTTTACTATACTCCTCATATATATGCAAAATCCTATAAAGATCGGACCACTATATCATATAGCTGCCATAGGAACGACCGGTCAAAAATTAGGTTTTTGATGAAAAAACATTTTGGTTTTCCAAGATATCTTGACCAAACTCGGCATTTATTAGTTTTACTTTACTCCTCATACATATGCAAAATTCTATTATGATCGGACCACTATATCATATAGCTGCCATAGAAACGATCGGTCGAAAAATAAGTTTTTGTATGACAAAACATTTTTTGTTTTTCAAGATATCTTAACCAAACTCGGCATTTATTAGTTTTACTATACTCCTCTTATATATGCAAAGTCCTATTAAGATCGGACCACTATTTCATATAGCTGCCATAGGAACGATCGGTCGAAAATTAAGTTGTTGTATGAAAAACATTTTGGTTTTCAAGATATCTTGACCAAACTCGGCATTTATTAGTTTTACTATACTCCTCTTATATATGCAAAATCCTATAAAGATCGGACCACTATATCATATAGCTGCCATATGAACGACCGGTCAAAAATTAGGTTTTTGATGAAAAAACATTTTGTTTTTCAAGATATCTTAACCAAACTCGGCATTTATAAGTTTTACTTTACTCCTCATATATATGCAAAATTCTATTAAGATCGGACCACTATATCATATAGCTGCCATAGGAACGATCGGTCGAAAATTAAGTTTTTGTATGAAAAAATATTTTGTTTTTCAAGACATCTTGACTAAACTCGGCATTTATTAGTTCTACTCTACTCCTCATATATATGCAAAGTCCTATTAAGATCGGACCACTATTTCATGTAGCTGCCATAGGAACGATCGGTCGGAAATTAAGTTTTTGTATGAAAAAACATTTTGGTTTTCAAGATATCTTAACCAAACTCGGCATTTATTAGTTTTACGACACTCCTCATATATATGCAAAATCCTATTAGGATCGGACCACTATATCATATAGCTACCATAGGAACGATCGGTCGAAAAATAAGTTTTTGTATGAAAAAACATTTTTTGTTTTTCAAGATATCTTAACCAAACTCGGCATTTATTAGTTTTACTATACTCCTCTTATATATGCAAAGTCCTATTAAGATCGGACCACTATTCCATATAGCTGCCATAGGAACGATCGGTCGAAAATTAAGTTTTTGTATGAAAAACATTTTGGTTTTCAAGATATCTTGACCAAACTTGACATTTATTAGTTTTACTATACTCCTCATATATATGCAAAATCCTATAAAGATCGGACCACTATATCATATAGCTGCCATAGGAACGACCGGTCAAAAATTAGGTTTTTGATGATAAAACATTTTGGTTTTCCAAGATATCTTAACCAAACTCGGCATTTATTAGTTTTACTTTACTCCTCATATATATGCAAAATTCTATTAAGATCGGACCACTATATCATATAGGTGCCATAGGAACGATCGGTCGAAAATTAAGTTTTTGTATGAAAAAATATTTTGTTTTTCAAGACATCTAGACTAAACTCGGCATTTATTAGTTTTACTATGCTCCTCATACACATACATATCCTATTAAGATCGGACCAATATATTATATAGCTGCCATAGGAACGATCGGTCGAAAATTAAGTTGTTGTATAAAAACACATTTTGTTTATCAAGATATATTGCCCAAACTCGGCATTAACTATTTTCCCTGTGCTTCTTAGATACGGACAAGGCACTATAAGCATTATGAAATGGTTGGGTCTGCAAGGGTATTAGATCTTCGACGTGCCGAAGATAGCCTTTATTTTTCGTTAGTTTTACTATACTCCTTATACATATGCAAAATCCTATTAAGATAGCACCACTATATCGTATTGCTGCCATAGAAACGATCGGTCAAAAATTAAGTTGTTGTATTAAAAAGTTTTATGTTTTTCAAGATATCTTAACCAAACTCGGCATTTATTAGTTGTACCACACTCATCGTATATAGGCAAAATTCTATCAAGATCGGACCACTGTATCATATAGCTGCCATTGGAACGACCGGTCGAAAATTAAGTTGTTGTATGCACAAATTTATGTATGAGAAAACATTTTGTTTATCAAGATATCTTGACCAAACTTGACATTTACTAGTTTTACTATACCTTTCATATATATGCAAAATCCTATAAAGATCGGGCCACTATATCATATAGCTGCCAAAGGAACGACCGGTCAAAAATTAGGTTTTTGATGAAAAAACATTGTTTTTCAAGACATCTTGACTAAACTCGGCATTTATTAGTATTACTCTACTCCTCATATATATGCAAA
This sequence comes from Drosophila americana, assembly GCA_030788265.1. Classification (NCBI taxonomy): domain Eukaryota; kingdom Metazoa; phylum Arthropoda; class Insecta; order Diptera; family Drosophilidae; genus Drosophila; species Drosophila americana. The sequence goes on along the minus strand of JAURSC010000049.1, from coordinate 387,943 downwards.
GTCCTATTAAGATCGGACCACTATTTCATATAGCTGCTATAGGAACGATCGGTCGAAAATTAAGTTTTTGTATGAAAAAACATTTTGGTTTTCAAGATATCTTAACCAAACTCGGAATTTATTAGTTTTACGACACTCCTCATATATATGCAAAGTCCTATTAAGATCGGACCACTATTTCATATAGCTGCCATTGGAACGACCGGTCGAAAATTAAGTTGTTGTATGCACAAATTTATGTATGAGAAAACATTTTGTTTATCAAGATATCTTGACCAAACTTGACATTTACTAGTTTTACTATACCTTTCATATATATGCAAAATCCTATAAAGATCGGACCACTATTTCATATAGCTGCCATAGGAACGATCGGTCGAAAAATAAGTTTTGTATGAAAAAACATTTTTGTTTTCAAGATATCTTAACCAAACTCGGCATTTATTAGTTTTACTATACTCCTCTTATATATGCAAAGTCCTATTAAGATCGGACCACTATTTCATATAGCTGCCATAGGAACGATCGGTCGAAAATTAAGTTTTTGTATGAAAAACATTTTGGTTTTCAAGATATCTTGACCAAACTTGACATTTATTAGTTTTACTATACTCCTCATATATATGCAAAATTCTATAAAGATCGGACCACTATATCATATAGCTGCCATAGGAACGACCGGTCAAAAATTAGGTTTTTGATGAAAAAACATTTTGGTTTTCCAAGATATCTTAACCAAACTCGGCATTTATTAGTTTTACTTTACTCCTCATACATATGCAAAATTCTATTATGATCGGACCACTATATCATATAGCTGCCATAGGAACGATCGGTCGAAAATTAAGTTTTTGTATGAAAAAATATTTTGTTTTTCAAGACATCTAGACTAAACTCGGCATTTATTAGTTTTACTATGCTCCTCATACACATACATATCCTATTAAGATCGGACCAATATATTATATAGCTGCCATAGGAACGATCGGTCGAAAATTAAGTTGTTGTATAAAAACACATTTTGTTTATCAAGATATATTGCCCAAACTCGGCATTAACTATTTTCCCTGTGCTTCTTAGATACGGACAAGGCACTATAAGCATTATGAAATGGTTGGGTCTGCAAGGGTATTAGATCTTCGACGTGCCGAAGATAGCCTTTATTTTTCGTTAGTTTTACTATACTCCTTATACATATGCAAAATCCTATTAAGATAGCACCACTATATCGTATTGCTGCCATAGAAACGATCGGTCAAAAATTAAGTTGTGTATTAAAAAGTTTTATGTTTTTCAAGATATCTTAACCAAACTCGGCATTTATTAGTTGTACCACACTCATCGTATATAGGCAAAATTCTATCAAGATCGGACCACTGTATCATATAGCTGCCATTGGAACGACCGGTCGAAAATTAAGTTGTTGTATGCACAAATTTATGTATGAGAAAACATTTTGTTTATCAAGATATCTTGACCAAACTTGACATTTACTAGTTTTACTATACCTTTCATATATATGCAAAAAAAAACGATCGGTCGAAAATTAAGTTGTTGTATAAAAACACATTTTGTTTATCAAGATATATTGCCCAAACTCGGCATTAACTATTTTCCCTGTGCTTCTTAGATACGGACAAGGCACTATAAGCATTATGAAATGGTTGGGTCTGCAAGGGTATTAGATCTTCGACGTGCCGAAGATAGCCTTTATTTTTCGTTAGTTTTACTATACTCCTTATACATATGCAAAATCCTATTAAGATAGCACCACTATATCGTATTGCTGCCATAGGAACGACCGGTCAAAAATTAGGTTTTTAATGAAAAAACATTTTGGTTTTCCAAGATATCTTAACCAAACTCGGCATTTATTAGTTTTACTTTACTCCTCATACATATGCAAAATTCTATTATGATCGGACCACTATATCATATAGCTGCCATAGGAACGACCGGTCAAAAATTAGGTTTTGATGAAAAAACATTTTGGTTTTCCAAGATATCTTAACCAAACTCGGCATTTATTAGTTTTACTATGCTCCTCATACACATACATATCCTATTAAGATCGGACCAATATATTATATAGCTGCCATAGGAACGATCGGTCGAAAATTAAGTTGTTGTATAAAAACACATTTTGTTTATCAAGATATATTGCCCAAACTCGGCATTAACTATTTTCCCTGTGCTTCTTAGATACGGACAAGGCACTATAAGTATTATGAAAAGGTTGGGTCTACAAGGGTATTAAATCTTCGACGTGCCGAAGATAGCCTTTATTTTTCGTTAGTTTTACTATTCTCCTTATACATATGCAAAATCCTATTAAGATAGCACCACTATATCGTATTGCTGCCATAGAAACGATCGGTCAAAAATTTAGTTGTTGTATTAAAAAGTTTTATGTTTTCAAGATATCTTAACCAAACTCGGCATTTATTAGTTGTACCACACTCATCGTATATAGGCAAAATTCTATCAAGATCGGACCACTGTATCATATAGCTGCTATTGGAACGACCGGTCGAAAATTAAGTTGTTGTATGCACAAATTTATGTATGAGAAAACATTTTGTTTATCAAGATATCTTGACCAAACTTGACATTTACTAGTTTTACTATACCTTTCATATATATGCAAAATCCTATAAAGATCGGGCCACTATATCATATAGCTGCCATAGGAACGACCAGTCAAAAATTAGGTTTTTGATGAAAAAACATTTTGTTTTTCAAGATATCTTGACCAAACTCGGCATTTATTAGTATTACTCTACTCCTCATATATATGCAAAGTCCTATTAAGATCGGACCACTATTTCATATAGCTGCCATAGGAACGATCGGTCGAAAATTAAGTTTTTGTATGAAAAAACATTTTGGTTTTCCAAGATATCTTAACCAAACCCGGCATTTATTAGTTTTACGACACTCCTCTTATATATGCCTATTAAGATCGGACCACTATATCATATAGCTGCCATAGGAACGACCGGTCAAAAATTAGGTTTTTGATGAAAAAACATTTTGGTTTTCAAGATATCTTAACCAAACTCGGAATTTATTAGTTTTACGACACTCCTCATATATATGCAAAATCCTATTACGATCGGACCACTATATCATATAGCTGCCATAGGAACGATCGGTCGAAAAATAAGTTTTTGTATGAAAAAACATTTTTGTTTTTCAAGATATCTTAACCAAACTCGGCATTTATTAGTTTTACTATACTCCTCTTATATATGCAAAGTCCTATTAAGATCGGACCACTATTTCATATAGCTGCCATAGGAACGATCGGTCGAAAATTAAGTTTTTGTATGAAAAACATTTTGGTTTTCAAGATATCTTGACCAAACTTGACATTTATTAGTTTTACTATACTCCTTATATATATGCAAAATCCTATAAAGATCGGACCACTATATCATATAGCTGCCATAGGAACGATCGGTCGAAAATTAAGTTTTTGTATGAAAAAACATTTTGGTTTTCCAAGATATCTTAACCAAACCCGGCATTTATTAGTTTTACGACACTCCTCTTATATATGCCTATTAAGATCGGACCACTATATCATATAGCTGCCATAGGAACGACCGGTCAAAAATTAGGTTTTGATGAAAAAAACATTTGGTTTTCCAAGATATCTTAACCAAACTCGGCATTTATTAGTTTTACTATGCTCCTCATACACATACATATCCTATTAAGATCGGACCAATATATTATATAGCTGCCATAGGAACGATCGGTCGAAAATTAAGTTGTTGTATAAAAACACATTTTGTTTATCAAGATATATTGCCCAAACTCGGCATTAACTATTTTCCCTGTGCTTCTTAGATACGGACAAGGCACTATAAGCATTATGAAATGGTTGGGTCTACAAGGGTATTAAATCTTCGACGTGCCGAAGATAGCCTTTATTTTTCGTTAGTTTTACTATACTCCTTATACATATGCAAAATCCTATTAAGATAGCACCACTATATCGTATTGCTGCCATAGAAACGATCGGTCAAAAATTAAGTTGTTGTATTAAAAAGTTTTATGTTTTTCAAGATATCTTAACCAAACTCTGCATTTATTAGTTGTACCACACTCATCGTATATAGGCAAAATTCTATCAAGATCGGACCACTGTATCATATAGCTGCCATTGGAACGACCGGTCGAAAATTAAGTTGTTGTATGCACAAATTTATGTATGAGAAAACATTTTGTTTATCAAGATATCTTGACCAAACTTGACATTTACTAGTTTTACTATACCTTTCATATATATGCAAAATCCTATAAAGATCGGGCCACTATATCATATAGCTGCCATAGGAACGACCGGTCAAAAATTAGGTTTTTGATGAAAAAACATTTTGTTTTTCAAGATATCTTAACCAAACTCGGCATTTATTAGTATTACTCTACTCCTCATATATATGCAAAGTCCTATTAAGATCGGACCACTATTTCATATAGCTGCCATAGGAACGATCGGTCGAAAATTAAGTTTTTGTATGAAAAAACATTTTGGTTTTCAAGATATCTTAACCAAACTCGGCATTTATTAGTTTTACGACACTCCTCTTATATATGCAAAGTCCTATTAAGATCGGACCACTATTTCATATAGCTGCCATAGGAACGATCGGCCGAAAATTAAGTTTTGTATGAAAAACATTTTGGTTTTCAATATATCTTGACCAAACTTGACATTTATTAGTTTTACTATACTCCTCATATATATGCAAAATTCTATAAAGATCGGACCACTATATCATATAGCTGCCATAGGAACGACGGTCAAAAATTAGGTTTTTGATGAAAAAACATTTTGGTTTTCCAAGATATCTTAACCAAACTCGGCATTTATTAGTTTTACTATACTCCTCTTATATATGCAAAGTCCTATTAAGATCGGACCACTATTTCATATAGCTGCCATAGGAACGATCGGTCGAAAATTAAGTTTTTGTATGAAAAATATTTTGTTTTTCAAGACATCTAGACTAAACTCGGTATTTATTAGTTTTACTATGCTCCTCATACACATACATATCCTATTAAGATCGGACCAATATATTATATAGCTGCCATAGGAACGATCGGTCGAAAATTAAGTTGTATAAAAACACATTTTGTTTATCAAGATATATTGCCCAAACTCGGCATTAACTATTTTCCCTGTGCTTCTTAGATACGGACAAGGCACTATAAGCATTATGAAATGGTTGGGTCTGCAAGGGTATTAGATCTTCGGCGTGCCGAAGATGGCCTTTATTTCTCGTTAGTTTTACTATACTCCTTATACATATGCAAAATCCTATTAAGATAGCACCACTATATCGTATTGCTGCCATAGAAACGATCGGTCAAAATTAAGTTGTTGTATTAAAAAGTTTTATGTTTTTCAAGATATCTTAACCAAACTCTGCATTTATTAGTTGTACCACACTCATCGTATATAGGCAAAATTCTATCAAGATCGGACCACTGTATCATATAGCTGCCATTGGAACGACCGGTCGAAAATTAAATTGTTGTATGCACAAATTTATGTATGAGAAAGCATTTTGTTTATCAAGATATCTTGACCAAACTTGACATTTACTAGTTTTACTATACCTTTCATATATATGCAAAATCCTATAAAGATCGGGCCACTATATCATATAGCTGCCATAGGAACGACCGGTCAAAAATTAGGTTTTTGATGAAAAAACATTTTGTTTTTCAAGATATCTTGACCAAACTCGGCATTTATTTGTATTACTCTACTCCTCATATATATGCCAAGTCCTATTAAGATCGGACCACTATTTCATATAGCTGCCATAGGAACGATCGGTCGAAATTAAGTTTTTGTATGAAAAACATTTTGGTTTTCAAGATATCTTAACCAAACTTGGCATTTATTAGTTTTACGACACTCCTCATATATATGCAAAATCCTATTAAGATCGGACTACTATATCATATAGCTGCCATTGAATAATTGGTCGAAAATTAAGTTGTTGTATGAAAAAACATTTTGGTTTTCAAGATATCTTGACCAAACTCGGCATTTATTAGTTTTACGACACTCCTCTTATATATGCAAAGTCCTATTAAGATCGGACCACTATTTCATATAGCTGCCATAGGAACGATCGGTCGAAAATTAAGTTTTTGTATGAAAAACATTTTGGTTTTCAAGATATCTTGACCAAACTTGACATTTATTAGTTTACTATACTCTCATATATATGCAAAATCCTATAAAGATCGGACCTCTATATCATATAGCTGCCATAGGAACGACCGGTCAAAAATTAGGTTTTTGATGAAAAAACATTTTGTTTTTCAAGATATCTTGACCAAACTCGCCATTTATTTGTATTACTCTACTCCTCATATATATGCAAAGTCCTATTAAGATCGGACCACTATTTCATATAGCTGCCATAGGAACGATCGGTCGAAAATTAAGTTTTGTATGAAAAAACATTTTGGTTTTCAAGATATCTTAACCAAACTCGGAATTATTAGTTTTACGACACTCATCATATATATGCAAAATCCTATTAGGATCGGACCACTATATCATATAGCTGCCATAGGAACGATCGGTCGAAAAATAAGTTTTTGTATGAAAAAACATTTTTTGTTTTTCAAGATATCTTAACCAAACTCGGCATTTATTAATTTTACTATACTCCTCTTATATATGCAAAGTCCTATTAAGATCGGACCACTATTTCATATAGCTGCCATAGGAACGATCGGTCGAAAATTAAGTTGTATAAAAACACATTTGTTTATCAAGATATATTGCTCAAACTCGGCATTAACTATTTTCCCTGTGCTTCTTAGATACGGACAAGGCACTATAAGCATTATGAAATGGTTGGGTCTACAAGGGTATTAAATCTTCGACGTGCCGAAGATAGCCTTTATTTTTCGTTAGTTTTACTATACTCCTTATACATATGCAAAATCCTATTAAGATAGCACCACTATATCGTATTGCTGCCATAGAAACGATCGGTCAAAAATTAAGTTGTTGTATTAAAAAGTTTATGTTTTTCAAGATATCTTAACCAAACTCTGCATTTATTAGTTGTACCACACTCATCGTATATAGGCAAAATTCTATCAAGATCGGACCACTGTATCATATAGCTGCCATTGGAACGACCGGTCGAAAATTAAGTTGTTGTATGCACAAATTTATGTATGAGAAAACATTTTGTTTATCAAGATATCTTGACCAAACTTGACATTTACTAGTTTTACTATACCTTTCATATATATGCAAAATCCTATAAAGATCGGGCCACTATATCATATAGCTGCCATAGGAACGACCGGTCAAAAATTAGGTTTTTGATGAAAAAACATTTTGTTTTTCAAGATATCTTAACCAAACTCGGCATTTATTAGTATTACTCTACTCCTCATATATATGCAAAGTCCTATTAAGATCGGACCACTATTTCATATAGCTGCCATAGGAACGATCGGTCGAAAATTAAGTTTTTGTATGAAAAAACATTTTGGTTTTCAAGATATCTTAACCAAACTCGGCATTTATTAGTTTTACGACACTCCTCTTATATATGCAAAGTCCTATTAAGATCGGACCACTATTTCATATAGCTGCCATAGGAACGATCGGCCGAAAATTAAGTTTTTGTATGAAAAACATTTTGGTTCTCAATATATCTTGACCAAACTTGACATTTATTAGTTTTACTATACTCCTCATATATATGCAAAATTCTATATAAGATCGGACCACTATATCATATAGCTGCCATAGGAACGACCGGTCAAAAATTAGGTTTTTGATGAAAAAAACATTTTGGTTTTCCAAGATATCTTAACCAAACTCGGCATTTATTAGTTTTACTATACTCCTCTTATATATGCAAAGTCCTATTAAGATCGGACCACTATTTCATATAGCTGCCATAGGAACGATCGGTCGAAAATTAAGTTTTGTATGAAAAAATATTTTGTTTTTCAAGACATCTAGACTAAACTCGGTATTTATTAGTTTTACTATGCTCCTCATACACATACATATCCTATTAAGATCGGACCAATATATTATATAGCTGCCATAGGAACGATCGGTCGAAAATTAAGTTGTTGTATAAAAACACATTTTGTTTATCAAGATATATTGCCCAAACTCGGCATTAACTATTTTCCCTGTGCTTCTTAGATACGGACAAGGCACTATAAGCATTATGAAATGGTTGGGTCTGCAAGGGTATTAGATCTTCGGCGTGCCGAAGATGGCCTTTATTTCTCGTTAGTTTTACTATACTCCTTATACATATGCAAAATCCTATTAAGATAGCACCACTATATCGTATTGCTGCCATAGAAACGATCGGTCAAAAATTAAGTTGTTGTATTAAAAAGTTTTATGTTTTTCAAGATATCTTAACCAAACTCTGCATTTATTAGTTGTACCACACTCATCGTATATAGGCAAAATTCTATCAAGATCGGACGACTGTATCATATAGCTGCCATTGGAACGACCGGTCGAAAATTAAATTGTGTATGCACAAATTTATGTATGAGAAAGCATTTTGTTTATCAAGATATCTTGACCAAACTTGACATTTACTAGTTTTACTATACCTTTCATATATATGCAAAATCCTATAAAGATCGGGCCACTATATCATATAGCTGCCATAGGAACGACCGGTCAAAAATTAGGTTTTTGATGAAAAAACATTTTGTTTTTCAAGATATCTTGACCAAACTCGGCATTTATTTGTATTACTCTACTCCTCATATATATGCCAAGTCCTATTAAGATCGGACCACTATTTCATATAGCTGCCATAGGAACGATCGGTCGAAATTAAGTTTTTGTATGAAAAAACATTTTGGTTTTCAAGATATCTTAACCAAACTTGGCATTTATTAGTTTTACGACACTCCTCATATATATGCAAAATCCTATTAAGATCGGACTACTATATCATATAGCTGCCATTGGAATAATTGGTCGAAAATTAAGTTGTTGTATGAAAAACATTTTGGTTTTCAAGATATCTTGACCAAACTCGGCATTTATTAGTTTTACGACACTCCTCTTATATATGCAAAGTCCTATTAAGATCGGACCACTATTTCATATAGCTGCCATAGGAACGATCGGTCGAAAATTAAGTTTTTGTATGAAAAACATTTTGGTTTTCAAGATATCTTGACCAAACTTGACATTTATTAGTTTTACTATACTCCTCATATATATGCAAAATCCTATAAAGATCGGACCTCTATATCATATAGCTGCCATAGGAACGACCGGTCAAAAATTAGGTTTTGATGAAAAAAACATTTTGTTTTTCAAGATATCTTGACCAAACTCGCCATTTATTTGTATTACTCTACTCCTCATATATATGCAAAGTCCTATTAAGATCGGACCACTATTTCATATAGCTGCCATAGGAACGATCGGTCGAAAATTAAGTTTTTGTATGAAAAAACATTTTGGTTTTCAAGATATCTTAACCAAACTCGGAATTTATTAGTTTTACGACACTCATCATATATATGCAAAATCCTATTAGGATCGGACCACTATATCATATAGCTGCCATAGGAACGATCGGTCGAAAAATAAGTTTTTGTATGAAAAAACATTTTTTGTTTTTCAAGATATCTTAACCAAACTCGGCATTTATTAATTTTACTATACTCCTCTTATATATGCAAAGTCCTATTAAGATCGGACCACTATTTCATATAGCTGCCATAGGAACGATCGGTCGAAAATTAAGTTTTTGTATGAAAAACATTTTGGTCTTCAAGATATCTTGACCAAACTTGACATTTATTAGTTTTACTATACTCCTCATATATATGCAAAATCCTATAAAGATCGGACCACTATATCATATAGCTGCCATAGGAACGACGGGTCAAAAATTAGGTTTTTGATGAAAAAACATTTTGGTTTTGCAAGATATCTTAACCAAACTCGGCATTTATTAGTTTTACTTTACTCCTCATACATATGCAAAATTCTATTATGATCGGACCACTATATCATATAGCTGCCATAGGAACGATCGGTCGAAAATTAAGTTTTTGTATGAAAAAATATTTGTTTTTTAAGACATCTAGACTAAACTCGGCATTTATTAGTTTTACTATGCTCCTCATACACATACATATCCTATTAAGATCGGACCAATATATTATATAGCTGCCATAGGAACGATCGGTCGAAAATTAAGTTGTTGTATAAAAACACATTTTGTTTATCAAGATATATTGCCCAGACTCGGCATTAACTATTTTCACTGTGCTTCTTAGATACGGACAAGGCACTATAAGCATTATGAAATGGTTGGGTCTGCAAGGGTATTAGATCTTCGGCGTGCCGAAGATGGCCTTTATTTCTCGTTAGTTTTACTATACTCCTTATACATATGCAAAATCCTATTAAGATAGCACCACTATATCGTATTGCTGCCATAGAAACGATCGGTCAAAAATTAAGTTGTTGTATGCACAAATTTATGTATGAGAAAGCATTTTGTTTATCAAGATATCTTGACCAAACTTGACATTTACTAGTTTTACTATACCTTTCATATATATGCAAAATCCTATAAAGATCGGGCCACTATATCATATAGCTGCCATAGGAACGATCGGTCAAAAATTAGGTTTTTGATGAAAAAAACATTTTGTTTTTCAAGATATCTTGACCAAACTCGGCATTTATTTGTATTACTCTATCCTCATATATATGCCAAGTCCTATTAAGATCGGACCACTATTTCATATAGCTGCCATAGGAACGATCGGTCGAAATTAAGTTTTTGTATGAAAAAACATTTTGGTTTTCAAGATATCTTAACCAAACTTGGCATTTATTAGTTTTACGACACCTCATATATATGCAAAGTCCTATTAAGATCGGACCACTATATCATATAGCTGCCATAGGAACGACCGGTCAAAAATTAGTTTTTTGATGAAAAAACATTTTGGTTTTCAAGATATCTTAACCTAACTCGGAATTTATTAGTTTTACGACACTCCTCATATATATGCAAAATCCTATTAGGATCGGACCACTATATCATATAGCTGCCATAGGAACGATCGGTCGAAAAATAAGTTTTTGTATGAAAAAACATTTTTTGTTTTTCAAGATATCTTAACCAAACTCGGCATTTATTAGTTTTACTATACTCCTCTTAAATATGCAATGTCCTATTAAGATCGGACCACTATTTCATATAGCTGCCATAGGAACGATCGGTCGAAAATTAAGTTTTTGTATGAAAAACATTTGGTTTTCAAGATATCTTGACCAAACTTGACATTTATTAGTTTTACTATACTCCTCATATATATGCAAAATCCTATAAAGATCGGACCACTATATCATATAGCTGCCATAGGAACGACCGGTCAAAAATTAGGTTTTTGATGAAAAAACATTTTGGTTTTCCAAGATATCTTAACCAAACTCGGCATTTATTAGTTTTACTTTACTCCTCATACATATGCAAAATTCTATTATGATCGGACCACTATATCATATAGCTGCCATAGGAACGATCGGTCGAAAATTAAGTTTTGTATGAAAAAATATTTGTTTTTTAAGACATCTAGACTAAACTCGGCATTTATTAGTTTTACTATGCTCCTCATACACATACATATCCTATTAAGATCGGACCAATATATTATATAGCTGCCATAGGAACGATCGGTCGAAAATTAAGTTGTTGTATAAAAACACATTTTGTTTATCAAGATATATTGCCCAGACTCGGCATTAACTATTTTCACTGTGCTTCTTAGATACGGACAAGGCACTATAAGCATTATGAAATGGTTGGGTCTGCAAGGGTATTAGATCTTCGGCGTGCCGAAGATGGCCTTTATTTCTCGTTAGTTTTACTATACTCCTTATACATATGCAAAATCCTATTAAGATAGCACCACTATATCGTATTGCTGCCATAGAAACGATCGGTCAAAAATTAAGTTGTTGTATGCACAAATTTATGTATGAGAAAGCATTTTGTTTATCAAGATATCTTGACCAAACTTGACATTTACTAGTTTTACTATACCTTTCATATATATGCAAAATCCTATAAAGATCGGGCCACTATATCATATAGCTGCCATAGGAACGATCGGTCAAAAATTAGGTTTTTGATGAAAAAACATTTTGTTTTTCAAGATATCTTGACCAAACTCGGCATTTATTTGTATTACTCTACTCCTCATATATATGCCAAGTCCTATTAAGATCGGACCACTATTTCATATAGCTGCCATAGGAACGATCGGTCGAAATTAAGTTTTTGTATGAAAAAACATTTTGGTTTTCAAGATATCTTAACCAAACTTGGCATTTATTAGTTTTACGACACTCCTCATATATATGCAAAGTCCTATTAAGATCGGACCACTATATCATATAGCTGCCATAGGAACGACCGGTCAAAAATTAGTTTTTTGATGAAAAAACATTTTGGTTTTCAAGATATCTTAACCTAACTCGGAATTTATTAGTTTTACGACACTCCTCATATATATGCAAAATCCTATTAGGATCGGACCACTATATCATATAGCTGCCATAGGAACGATCGGTCGAAAAATAAGTTTTTGTATGAAAAAACATTTTTTGTTTTTCAAGATATCTTAACCAAACTCGGCATTTATTAGTTTTACTATACTCCTCTTATATATGCAATGTCCTATTAAGATCGGACCACTATTTCATATAGCTGCCATAGGAACGATCGGTCGAAAATTAAGTTTTTGTATGAAAAACATTTTGGTTTTCAAGATATCTTGACCAAACTTGACATTTATTAGTTTTACTATACTCCTCATATATATGCAAAATCCTATAAAGATCGGACCACTATATCATATAGCTGCCATAGGAACGACCGGTCAAAAATTAGGTTTTTGATGAAAAAACATTTTGGTTTTCCAAGATATCTTAACCAAACTCGGCATTTATTAGTTTTACTATGCTCCTCATACACATACATATCCTATTAAGATCGGACCAATATATTATATAGCTGCCATAGGAACGATCGGTCGAAAATTAAGTTGTTGTATAAAAACACATTTTGTTTATCAAGATATATTGCCCAAACTCGGCATTAACTATTTTCCCTGTGCTTCTTAGATACGGACAAGGCACTATAAGCATTATGAAAAGGTTGGGTCTACAAGGGTATTAAATCTTCGACGTGCCGAAGATAGCCTTTATTTTTCGTTAGTTTTACTATACTCCTTATACATATGCAAAATCCTATTAAGATAGCACCACTATATCGTATTGCTGCCATAGAAACGATCGGTCAAAAATTAAGTTGCTGTATTAAAAAGTTTTATGTTTTTCAAGATATCTTAACCAAACTCGGCATTTATTAGTTGTACCACACTCATCGTATATAGGCAAAATTCTATCAAGATCGGACCACTGTATCATATAGCTGCCATTGGAACGACCGGTCGAAAATTAAGTTGTTGTATGCACAAATTTATGTATGAGAAAACATTTTGTTTATCAAGATATCTTGACCAAACTTGACATTTACTAGTTTTACTATACCTTTCATATATATGCAAAATCCTATAAAGATCGGGCCACTATATCATATAGCTGCCATAGGAACGACCGGTCAAAAATTAGGTTTTTGATGAAAAAACATTGTTTTTCAAGACATCTTGACTAAACTCGGCATTTATTAGTATTACTCTACTCCTCATATATATGCAAAGTCCTATTAAGATTAAGATCGGACTAATATATCATATAGCTGCCATAGAAATAATTGGTCGAAAATTAAGTTGTTGTATGAAAAACATTTTGGTTTTCAAGATATCTTGACCAAACTCGGCATTTATTAGTTTTACGACACTCCTCTTATATATGCAAAGTCCTATTAAGATCGGACCACTATTTCATATAGCTGCCATAGGAACGATCGGCCGAAAATTAAGTTTTTGTATGAAAAAATATTTTGTTTTTCAAGACATCTAGTCTAAACTCGGCATTTATTAGTTTTACTATGCTCCTCATACACATACATATCCTATTAAGATCGGACCAATATATTATATAGCTGCCATAGCAACGATCGGTCGAAAATTAAGTTGTTGTATAAAAACACATTTTGTTTATCAAGATATATTGCCAAACTCGGCATTTATTAGTTTTACGACACTCCTCTTATATATGCAAAGTCCTATTAAGATCGGACCACTATTTCATATAGCTGCCATAGGAACGATCGGCCGAAAATTAAGTTTTTGTATAAAAAATATTTTGTTTTTCAAGACATCTAGTCTAAACTCGGCATTTATTAGTTTTACTATGCTCCTCATACACATACATATCCTATTAAGATCGGGCCACTATATCATATAGCTGCCATAGGAACGACCGGTCAAAAATTAGGTTTTTGATGAAAAAACATTTTCTTTTTCAAGATATCTTGACCAAACTCGGCATTTATTAGTATTACTCTACTCCTCATATATATGCAAAGGCCTATTAAGATCGGACCACTATTTCATATAGCTGCCATAGGAACGATCGGTCGAAAATTAAGTTTTTGTATGAAAAAACATTTTGGTTTTCAAGATATCTTAACCAAACTCGGCATTTATTAGTTTTACGACACTCCTCTTATATATGCAAAGTCCTATTAAGATCGGACCACTATATCATATAGCTGCCATAGGAACGACCGGTCAAAAATTAGGTTTTTGATGAAAAAACATTTTGGTTTTCAAGATATCTTGACCAAACTTGACATTTATTAGTTTTACTATACTCCTCATATATATGCAAAATCCTATAAAGATCGGACCTCTATATCATATAGCTGCCATAGGAACGACCGGTCAAAAATTAGGTTTTTGATGAAAAAACATTTTGTTTTTCAAGATATCTTGACCAAACTCGCCATTTATTTGTATTACTCTACTCCTCATATATATGCCAAGTCCTATTAAGATCGGACCACTATTTCATATAGCTGCCATAGGAACGATCGGTCGAAATTAAGTTTTTGTATGAAAAACATTTTGGTTTTCAAGATATCTTGACCAAACTTGACATTTATTAGTTTTACTATACTCCTCATATATATGCAAAACCCTATAAAGATCGGACCACTATATCATATAGCTGCCATAGGAACGACGGGTCAAAAATTAGGTTTTTGATGAAAAAACATTTTGGTTTTCCAAGATATCTTAACCAAACTCGGCATATTAGTTTTACTTTACTCCTCATACATATGCAAAATTCTATTATGATCGGACCACTATATCATATAGCTGCCATAGGAACGATCGGTCGAAAATTAAGTTTTTGTATGAAAAAATATTTGTTTTTTAAGACATCTAGACTAAACTCGGCAATTATTAGTTTTACTATGCTCCTCATACACATACATATCCTATTAAGATCGGACCAATATATTATATAGCTGCCATAGGAACGATCGGTCGAAAAATAAGTTTTTGTATGAAAAAACATTTTTTGTTTTTCAAGATATCTTAACCAAACTCGGCATTTATTAATTTTACTATACTCCTCTTATATATGCAAAGTCCTATTAAGATCGGACCACTATTTCATATAGCTGCCATAGAAACGATCGGTCGAAAATTAAGTTTTTGTATGAAAAACATTTTGGTTTTCAAGATATCTTGACCAAACTTGACATTTATTAGTTTTACTATACTCCTCATATATATGCAAAACCCTATAAAGATCGGACCACTATATCATATAGCTGCCATAGGAACGACGGGTCAAAAATTAGGTTTTTGATGAAAAAACATTTTGGTTTTCCAAGATATCTTAACCAAACTCGGCATATTAGTTTTACTTTACTCCTCATACATATGCAAAATTCTATTATGATCGGACCACTATATCATATAGCTGCCATAGGAACGATCGGTCGAAAATTAAGTTTTTGTATGAAAAAATATTTTGTTTTTTAAGACATCTAGACTAAACTCGGCAATTATTAGTTTTACTATGCTCCTCATACACATACATATCCTATTAAGATCGGACCAATATATTATATAGCTGCCATAGGAACGATCGGTCGAAAATTAAGTTGTTGTATAAAAACACATTTTGTTTATCAAGATATATTGCCCAGACTCGGCATTAACTATTTTCACTGTGCTTCTTAGATACGGACAAGGCACTATAAGCATTATGAAATGGTTGGGTCTGCAAGGGTATTAGATCTTCGGCGTGCCGAAGATGGCCTTTATTTCTCGTTAGTTTTACTACACTCCTTATACATATGCAAAATCCTATTAAGATAGCACCACTATATCGTATTGCTGCCATAGAAACGATCGGTCAAAAATTAAGTTGTTGTATGCACAAATTTATGTATGAGAAAGCATTTGTTTATCAAGATATCTTGACCAAACTTGACATTTACTAGTTTTACTATACCTTTCATATATATGCAAAATCCTATAAGATCGGGCCACTATATCATATAGCTGCCATAGGAACGATCGGTCAAAAATTATGTTTTTGATGAAAAAACATTTTGTTTTTCAAGATATCTTGACCAAACTCGGCATTTATTTGTATTACTCTACTCCTCATATATATGCCAAGTCCTATTAAGATCGGACCACTATTTCATATAGCTGCCATAGGAACGATCGGTCGAAATTAAGTTTTTGTATGAAAAAACATTTTGGTTTTCAAGATATCTTAACCAAACTTGGCATTTATTAGTTTTACGACACTCCTCATATATATGCAAAGTCCTATTAAGATCGGACCACTATTTCATATAGCTGCCATAGGAACGACCGGTCAAAAATTAGTTTTTTGATGAAAAAACATTTTGGTTTTCAAGATATCTTAACCAAACTCGGAATTTATTAGTTTTACGACACTCCTCATATATATGCAAAATCCTATTAGGATCGGACCACTATATCATATAGCTGCCATAGGAACGATCGGTCAAAAAATAAGTTTTTGTATGAAAAAACATTTTTTGTTTTTCAAGATATCTTAACCAAACTCGGCATTTATTAGTTTTACTATACTCCTCTTATATATGCAAAGTCCTATTAAGATCGGACCACCATTTCATATAGCTGCCATAGGAACGATCGGTCGAAAATTAAGTTTTTGTATGAAAAACATTTTGGTTTTCAAGATATCTTGACCAAACTTGACATTTATTAGTTTTACTATACTCCTCATATATATGCAAAATCCTATAAAGATCGGACCACTATATCATATAGCTGCCATAGGAACGACCGGTCAAAAATTAGGTTTTTGATGAAAAAACATTTTGGTTTTCCAAGATATCTTAACCAAACTCGGCATTTATTAGTTTTACTATGCTCCTCATACACATACATATCCTATTAAGATCGGACCAATATATTATATAGCTGCCATAGGAACGATCGGTCGAAAATTAAGTTGTTGTATAAAAACAAATTTTGTTTATCAAGATATATTGCCCAAACTCGGCATTAACTATTTTCCCTGTGCTTCTTAGATACGGACAAGGCACTATAAGCATTATGAAAAGGTTGGGTCTACAAGGGTATTAAATCTTCGACGTGCCGAAGATAGCCTTTATTTTTCGTTAGTTTTACTATACTCCTTATACATATGCAAAATCCTATTAAGATAGCACCACTATATCGTATTGCTGCCATTGAAACGATCGGTCAAAAATTAAGTTGTTGTATTAAAAAGTTTTATGTTTTTCAAGATATCTTAACCAAACTCGGCATTTATTAGTTGTACCACACTCATCGTATATAGGCAAAATTCTATCAAGATCGGACCACTGTATCATATAGCTGCCATTGGAACGACCGGTCGAAAATTAAGTTGTTGTATGCACAAATTTATGTATGAGAAAACATTTTGTTTATCAAGATATCTTGACCAAACTTGACATTTACTAGTTTTACTATACCTTTCATATATATGCAAAATCCTATAAAGATCGGGCCACTATATCATATAGCTGCCATAGGAACGACCGGTCAAAAATTAGGTTTTTGATGAAAAAACATTGTTTTTCAAGACATCTTGACTAAACTCGGCATTTATTAGTATTACTCTACTCCTCATATATATGCAAAGTCAAATTAAGATTAAGATCGGACTAATATATCATATAGCTGCCATAGAAATAATTGGTCGAAAATTAAGTTGTTGTATGAAAAACATTTTGGTTTTCAAGATATCTTGACCAAACTCGGCATTTATTAGTTTTACGACACTCCTCTTATATATGCAAAGTCCTATTAAGATCGGACCACTATTTCATATAGCTGCCATAGGAACGATCGGCCGAAAATTAAGTTTTTGTATGCAAAACATTTTGGTTTTCAAGATATCTTGACCAAACTTGACATTTTTTAGTTTTACTATACTCCTCATATATATGCAAAATCCTATAAAGATCGGACCACTATATCATATAGCTGCCATAGGAACGACCGGTCAAAATTAGGTTTTTGATGAAAAAACATTTTGGTTTTCCAAGATATCTTAACCAAACTCGGCATTTATTAGTTTTACTATGCTCCTCATACACATACATATCCTATTAAGATCGGACCAATATATTATATAGCTGCCATAGGAACGATCGGTCGAAAATTAAGTTGTTGTATAAAAACACATTTTGTTTATCAAGATATATTGCCCAAACTCGGCATTAACTATTTTCCCTGTGCTTCTTAGATACGGACAAGGCACTATAAGCATTATGAAATGGTTGGGTCTACAAGGGTATTAAATCTTCGACGTGCCGAAGATAGCCTTTATTTTTCGTTAGTTTTACTATACTCCTTATACATATGCAAAATCCTATTAAGATAGCACCACTATATCGTATTGCTGCCATAGAAACGATCGGTCAAAAATTAAGTTGTTGTATTAAAAAGTTTTATGTTTTTCAAGATATCTTAACCAAACTCGGCATTTATTAGTTGTACCACACTCATCGTATATAGGCAAAATTCTATCAAGATCGGACCACTGTATCATATAGCTGCTAGTGGAACGACCGGTCGAAAATTAAGTTGTTGTATGCACAAATTTATGTATGAGAAAACATTTTGTTTATCAAGATATCTTGACCAAACTTGACATTTACTAGTTTTACTATACCTTTCATATATATGCAAAATCCTATAAAGATCGGGCCACTATATCATATAGCTGCCATAAGAACGACCGGTCAAAAATTAGGTTTTTGATGAAAAAACATTTTGGTTTTCAAGATATATTGACCAAACTCGGCATTTATTAGTATTACTCTACTCCTCATATATATGCAAAGTCCTATTAAGATCGGACCACTATTTCATATAGCCGATCGGTCGAAAATTAAGTTTTTGTATGAAAAAACATTTTGGTTTTCAAGATATCTTAACCAAACTCGGCATTTATTAGTTTTACGACACTCCTCTTATATATGCAAAGTCCTATTAAGATCGGACCACTATTTCATATAGCTGCCATAGGAACGATCGGCCGAAAATTAAGTTTTTGTATGAAAAACATTTTGGTTTTCAATATATCTTGACCAAACTTGATATTTATTAGTTTTACTATACTCCTCATATATATGCAAAATCCTATAAAGATCGGACCACTATATCATATAGCTGCCATAGGAACGACCGGTCAAAAATTAGGTTTTTGATGAAAAAACATTTTGGTTTTCCAAGATATCTTAACCAAACTCGGCATTTATTAGTTTTACTTTACTCCTCATACATATGCAAAATTCTATTATGATCGGACCACTATATCATATAGCTGCCATAGGAACGATCGGTCGAAATTAAGTTTTTGTATGAAAAAATATTTTGTTTTTCAAGACATCTAGACTAAACTCGGCATTTATTAGTTTTACTATGCTCCTCATACACATACATATCCTATTAAGATCGGACCAATATATTATATAGCTGCCATAGGAACGATCGGTCGAAAATTAAGTTGTTGTATAAAAACAAATTTTGTTTATCAAGATATATTGCCCAAACTCGGCATTAACTATTTTCCCTGTGCTTCTTAGATACGGACAAGGCACTATAAGCATTATGAAATGGTTGGGTCTGCAAGGGTATTAGATCTTCGGCGTGCCGAAGATGGCCTTTATTTCTCGTTAGTTTTACTATACTCCTTATACATATGCAAAATCCTATTAAGATAGCACCACTATATCGTATTGCTGCCATAGAAACGATCGGTCAAAAATTAAGTTTTTGTATTAAAAAGTTTTATGTTTTTCAAGATATCTTAACCAAACTCGGCATTTATTAGTTGTACCACACTCATCGTATATAGGCAAAATTCTATCAAGATCGGACCACTGTATCATATAGCTGCCATTGGAACGACCGGTCGAAAATTAAGTTGTTGTATGCACAAATTTATGTATGAGAAAGCATTTTGTTTATCAAGATATCTTGACCAAACTTGACATTTACTAGTTTTACTATACCTTTCATATATATGCAAAATCCTATAAAGATCGGGCCACTATATCATATAGCTGCCATAGGAACGACCGGTCAAAAATTAGGTTTTTGATGAAAAAACATTTTGTTTTTCAAGATATCTTGACCAAACTCGGCATTTATTTGTATTACTCTACTCCTCATATATATGCCAAGTCCTATTAAGATCGGACCACTATTTCATATAGCTGCCATAGGAACGATCGGTCGAAATTAAGTTTTTGTATGAAAAAACATTTTGTTTTTCAAGACATCTAGTCTAAACTCGGCATTTATTAGTTTTACTATGCTCCTCATACACATACATATCCTATTAACATCGGACCAATATATTATATAGCTGCCATAGGAACGATCGGTCGAAAATTAAGTTGTTGTATAAAAACACATTTTGTTTATCAAGATATATTGCCCAAACTCGGCATTAACTATTTTCCCTGTACTTCTTAGATACGGACAAGGCACTATAAGCATTATGAAATGGTTGGGTCTGCAAGGGTATTAGATCTTCGACGTGCCGAAGATAGCCTTTATTTTTCGTTAGTTTTACTATACTCCTTATACATATGCATAATCCTATTAAGATAGCACCACTATATCGTATTGCTGCCATAGAAACGATCGGTCAAAAATTAAGTTGTTGTATTAAAAAGTTTTATGTTTTTCAAGATATCTTAACCAAACTCGGCATTTATTAGTTGTACCACACTCATCGTATATAGGCAAAATTCTATCAAGATCGGACCACTGTATCATATAGCTGCCATTGGAACGACCGGTCGAAAATTAAGTTGTTGTATGCACAAATTTATGTATGAGAAAACATTTTGTTTATCAAGATATCTTGACCAAACTTGACATTTACTAGTTTTACTATACCTTTCATATATATGCAAAATCCTATAAAGATCGGGCCACTATATCATATAGCTGCCATAGGAACGACCGGTCAAAAATTAGGTTTTTGATGAAAAAACATTGTTTTTCAAGACATCTTGACTAAACTCGGCATTTATTAGTATTACTCTACTCCTCATATATATGCAAAGTCCTATTAATATTAAGATCGGACTAATATATCATATAGCTGCCATAGAAATAATTGGTCGAAAATTAAGTTGTTGTATGAAAAACATTTTGGTTTTCAAGATATCTTGACCAAACTCGGCATTTATTAGTTTTACGACACTCCTCTTATATATGCAAAGTCCTATTAAGATCGGACCACTATTTCATATAGCTGCCATAGGAACGATCGGTCGAAAATTAAGTTTTTGTATGAAAAAACATTTTGGTTTTCAAGATATCTTAACCAAACTCGGCATTTATTAGTTTTACGACACTCCTCTTATATATGCAAAGTCCTATTAAGATCGGACCACTATTTCATATAGCTGCCATAGGAACGATCGGCCGAAAATTAAGTTTTTGTATGAAAAACATTTTGGTTTTCAATATATCTTGACCAAACTTGACATTTATTAGTTTTACTATACTCCTCATATATATGCAAAATCCTATAAAGATCGGACCACTATATCATATAGCTGCCATAGGAACGACCGGTCAAAAATTAGGTTTTGATAAAAAAACATTTTGGTTTTCCAAGATATCTTAACCAAACTCGGCATTTATTAGTTTTACTTTACTCCTCATACATATGCAAAATTCTATTATGATCGGACCACTATATCATATAGCTGCCATAGGAACGATCGGTCGAAAATTAGGATTTTGTATGAAAAAATATTTTGTTTTTCAAGACATCTAGACTAAACTCGGCATTTATTAGTTTTACTATGCTCCTCATACACATACATATCCTATTAAGATCGGACCAATATATTATATAGCTGCCATAGGAACGATCGGTCGAAAATTAAGTTGTTGTATAAAAACACATTTTGTTTATCAAGATATATTGCCCAAACTCGGCATTAACTATTTTCCCTGTGCTTCTTAGATACGGACAAGGCACTATAAGCATTATGAAATGGTTGGGTCTGCAAGGGTATTAGATCTTCGGCGTGCCGAAGATGGCCTTTATTTCTCGTTAGTTTTACTATACTCCTTATACATATGCAAAATCCTATTAAGATAGCACCACTATATCGTATTGCTGCCATAGAAACGATCGGTCAAAAATTAAGTTTTTGTATTAAAAAGTTTTATGTTTTTCAAGATATCTTAACCAAACTCTGCATTTATTAGTTGTACCACACTCATCGTATATAGGCAAAATTCTATCAAGATCGGACCACTGTATCATATAGCTGCCATTGGAACGACCGGTCGAAAATTAAGTTGTTGTATGCACAAATTTATGTATGAGAAAGCATTTTGTTTATCAAGATATCTTGACCAAACTTGACATTTACTAGTTTTACTATACCTTTCATATATATGCAAAATCCTATAAAGATCGGGCCACTATATCATATAGCTGCCATAGGAACGACCGGTCAAAAATTAGGTTTTTGATGAAAAAACATTTTGTTTTTCAAGATATCTTGACCAAACTCGGCATTTATTTGTATTACTCTACTCCTCATATATATGCCAAGTCCTATTAAGATCGGACCACTATTTCATATAGCTGCCATAGGAACGATCGGTCGAAATTAAGTTTTTGTATGAAAAAATATTTTGTTTTTCAAGACATCTAGTCTAAACTCGGCATTTATTAGTTTTACTATGCTCCTCATACACATACATATCCTATTAAGATCGGACCAATATATTATATAGCTGCCATAGGAACGATCGGTCGAAAATTAAGTTGTTGTATAAAAACACATTTTGTTTATCAAGATATATTGCCCAAACTCGGCATTAACTATTTTCCCTGTACTTCTTAGATACGGACTTTATGAAATGGTTGGGTCTGCAAGGGTATTAGATCTTCGACGTGCCGAAGATAGCCTTTATTTTTCGTTAGTTTTACTATACTCCTTATACATATGCATAATCCTATTAAGATAGCACCACTATATCGTATTGCTGCCATAGAAACGATCGGTCAAAAATTAAGTTGTTGTATTAAAAAGTTTTATGTTTTTCAAGATATCTTAACCAAACTCGGCATTTATTAGTTGTACCACACTCATCGTATATAGGCAAAATTCTATCAAGATCGGACCACTGTATCATATAGCTGCCATTGGAACGACCGGTCGAAAATTAAGTTGTTGTATGCACAAATTTATGTATGAGAAAACATTTTGTTTATCAAGATATCTTGACCAAACTTGACATTTACTAGTTTTACTATACCTTTCATATATATGCAAAATCCTATAAAGATCGGGTCACTATATCATATAGCTGCCATAGGAACGACCGGTCAAAAATTAGGTTTTTGATGAAAAAACATTGTTTTTCAAGACATCTTGACTAAACTCGGCATTTATTAGTATTACTCTACTCCTCATATATATGCAAAGTCCTATTAATATTAAGATCGGACTAATATATCATATAGCTGCCATAGAAATAATTGGTCGAAAATTAAGTTGTTGTATGAAAAACATTTTGGTTTTCAAGATATCTTGACCAAACTCGGCATTTATTAGTTCTACGACACTCCTCTTATATATGCAAAGTCCTATTAAGATCGGACCACTATTTCATATAGCTGCCATAGGAACGATCGGCCGAAAATTAAGTTTTTGTATGAAAAAATATTTTGTTTTTCAAGACATCTAGTCTAAACTCGGCATTTATTAGTTTTACTATGCTCCTCATACACATACATATCCTATTAAGATCGGACCAATATATTATATAGCTGCCATAGGAACGATCGGTCGAAAATTAAGTTGTTGTATAAAAACACATTTTGTTTATCAAGATATATTGCCCAAACTCGGCATTAACTATTTTCCCTGTACTTCTTAGATACGGACAAGGCACTATAAGCATTATGAAATGGTTGGGTCTGCAAGGGTATTAGATCTTCGACGTGCCGAAGATAGCCTTTATTTTTCGTTAGTTTTACTATACTCCTTATACATATGCAAAATCCTATTAAGATAGCACCACTATATCGTATTGCTGCCATAGAAACGATCGGTCAAAAATTAAGTTGTTGTATTAAAAAGTTTTATGTTTTTCAAGATATCTTGACCAAACTCTGCATTTATTAGTTGTACCACACTCATCGTATATAGGCAAAATTCTATCAAGATCGGACCACTGTATCATATAGCTGCCATTGGAACGACCGGTCGAAAATTAAGTTGTTGTATGCACAAATTTATGTATGAGAAAGCATTTTGTTTATCAAGATATCTTGACCAAACTTGACATTTACTAGTTTTACTATACCTTTCATATATATGCAAAATCCTATAAAGATCGGGCCACTATATCATATAGCTGCCATAGGAACGACCGGTCAAAAATTAGGTTTTTGATGAAAAAACATTTTGTTTTTCAAGATATCTTGACCAAACTCGGCATTTATTTTTATTACTCTAATCCTCATATATATGCCAAGTCCTATTAAGATCGGACCACTATTTCATATAGCTGCCATAGGAACGATCGGTCGAAATTAAGTTTTTGTATGAAAAAATATTTTGTTTTTCAAGACATCTAGTCTAAACTCGGCATTTATTAGTTTTACTATGCTCCTCATACACATACATATCCTATTAAGATCGGACCAATATATTATATAGCTGCCATAGGAACGATCGGTCGAAAATTAAGTTGTTGTATAAAAACACATTTTGTTTATCAAGATATATTGCCCAAACTCGGCATTAACTATTTTCCCTGTACTTCTTAGATACGGACAAGGCACTATAAGCATTATGAAATGGTTGGGTCTGCAAGGGTATTAGATCTTCGACGTGCCGAAGATAGCCTTTATTTTTCGTTAGTTTTACTATACTCCTTATACATATGCATAATCCTATTAAGATAGCACCACTATATCGTATTGCTGCCATAGAAACGATCGGTCAAAAATTAAGTTGTTGTATTAAAAAGTTTTATGTTTTTCAAGATATCTTAACCAAACTCGGCATTTATTAGTTGTACCACACTCATCGTATATAGGCAAAATTCTATCAAGATCGGACCACTGTATCATATAGCTGCCATTGGAACGACCGGTCGAAAATTAAGTTGTTGTATGCACAAATTTATGTATGAGAAAGCATTTTGTTTATCAAGATATCTTGACCAAACTTGACATTTACTAGTTTTACTATACCTTTCATATATATGCAAAATCCTATAAAGATCGGGCCACTATATCATATAGCTGCCATAGGAACGACCGGTCAAAAATTAGGTTTTTGATGAAAAAACATTTTGTTTTTCAAGATATCTTGACCAAACTCGGCATTTATTTTATTACTCTACTCCTCATATATATGCCAAGTCCTATTAAGATCGGACCACTATTTCATATAGCTGCCATAGGAACGATCGGTCGAAATTAAGTTTTTGTATGAAAAAATATTTTGTTTTTCAAGACATCTAGTCTAAACTCGGCATTTATTAGTTTTACTATGCTCCTCATACACATACATATCCTATTAAGATCGGACCAATATATTATATAGCTGCCATAGGAACGATCGGTCGAAAATTAAGTTGTTGTATAAAAACACATTTTGTTTATCAAGATTGCCCAAACTCGGCATTAACTATTTTCCCTGTACTTCTTAGATACGGACAAGGCACTATAAGCATTATGAAATGGTTGGGTCTGCAAGGGTATTAGATCTTCGACGTGCCGAAGATAGCCTTTATTTTTCGTTAGTTTTACTATACTCCTTATACATATGCATAATCCTATTAAGATAGCACCACTATATCGTATTGCTGCCATAGAAACGATCGGTCAAAAATTAAGTTGTTGTATTAAAAAGTTTTATGTTTTTCAAGATATCTTAACCAAACTCGGCATTTATTAGTTGTACCACACTCATCGTATATAGGCAAAATTCTATCAAGATCGGACCACTGTATCATATAGCTGCCATTGGAACGACCGGTCGAAAATTAAGTTGTTGTATGCACAAATTTATGTATGAGAAAATATTTTGTTTATCAAGATATCTTGACCAAACTTGACATTTACTAGTTTTACTATACCTTTCATATATATGCAAAATCCTATAAAGATCGGGCCACTATATCATATAGCTGCCATAGGAACGACCGGTCAAAAATTAGGTTTTTGATGAAAAAACATTGTTTTTCAAGACATCTTGACTAAACTCGGCATTTATTAGTATTACTCTACTCCTCATA
This sequence comes from Drosophila americana, assembly GCA_030788265.1. NCBI lineage: Eukaryota > Metazoa > Arthropoda > Insecta > Diptera > Drosophilidae > Drosophila > Drosophila americana. The sequence continues at coordinate 361,078 of JAURSC010000049.1, read as the reverse complement.
TATATGCAAAGTCCTATTAATATTAAGATCGGACTAATATATCATATAGCTGCCATAGAAATAATTGGTCGAAAATTAAGTTGTATGAAAAACATTTTGGTTTTCAAGATATCTTGACCAAACTCGGCATTTATTAGTTTTACGACACTCCTCTTATATATGCAAAGTTCTATTAAGATCGGACCACTATTTCATATAGCTGCCATAGGAACGATCGGTCGAAATTAAGTTTTTGTATGAAAAAATATTTTGTTTTTCAAGACATCTAGTCTAAACTCGGCATTTATTAGTTTTACTATGCTCCTCATACACATACATATCCTATTAAGATCGGACCAATATATTATATAGCTGCCATAGGAACGATCGGTCGAAAATTAAGTTGTTGTATAAAAACACATTTTGTTTATCAAGATATATTGCCCAAACTCGGCATTAACTATTTTCCCTGTACTTCTTAGATACGGACAAGGCACTATAAGCATTATGAAATGGTTGGGTCTGCAAGGGTATTAGATCTTCGACGTGCCGAAGATAACCTTTATTTTTCGTTAGTTTTACTATACTCCTTATACATATGCAAAATCCTATTAAGATAGCACCACTATATCGTATTGCTGCCATAGAAACGATCGGTCAAAAATTAAGTTGTTGTATTAAAAAGTTTTATGTTTTTCAAGATATCTTAACCAAACTCGGCATTTATTAGTTGTACCACACTCATCGTATATAGGCAAAATTCTATCAAGATCGGACTACTGTATCATATAGCTGCCATTGGAACGACCGGTCGAAAATTAAGTTGTTGTATGCACAAATTTATGTATGAGAAAGCATTTTGTTTATCAAGATATCTTGACCAAACTTGACATTTACTAGTTTTACTATACCTTTCATATATATGCAAAATCCTATAAAGATCGGGCCACTATATCATATAGCTGCCATAGGAACGACCGGTCAAAAATTAGGTTTTTGATGAAAAAACATTGTTTTTCAAGACATCTTGACTAAACTCGGCATTTATTAGTATTACTCTACTCCTCATATATATGCAAAGTCCTATTAAGATCGGACCACTATTTCATATAGCTGCCATAGGAACGATCGGTCGAAAATTAAGTTTTTGTATGAAAAAACATTTTGGTTTTCAAGATATCTTGACCAAACTCGGCATTTATTAGTTTTACGACACTCCTCTTATATATGCAAAGTCCTATTAAGATCGGACCACTATTTCATATAGCTGCCATAGGAACGATCGGCCGAAAATTAAGTTTTTGTATGAAAAAATATTTTGTTTTTCAAGACATCTAGTCTAAACTCGGCATTTATTAGTTTTACTATGCTCCTCATACACATACATATCCTATTAAGATCGGACCAATATATTATATAGCTGCCATAGGAACGATCGGTCGAAAATTAAGTTGTTGTATAAAAACACATTTTGTTTATCAAGATATATTGCCCAAACTCGGCATTAACTATTTTCCCTGTACTTCTTAGATACGGACAAGGCACTATAAGCATTATGAAATGGTTGGGTCTGCAAGGGTATTAGATCTTCGACGTGCCGAAGATAGCCTTTATTTTTCGTTAGTTTTACTATACTCCTTATACATATGCAAAATCCTATTAAGATAGCACCACTATATCGTATTGCTGCCATAGAAACGATCGGTCAAAAATTAAGTTGTTGTATTAAAAAGTTTTATGTTTTTCAAGATATCTTAACCAAACTCGGCATTTATTAGTTGTACCACACTCATCGTATATAGGCAAAATTCTATCAAGATCGGACCACTGTATCATATAGCTGTTATTGGAACGACCGGTCGAAAATTAAGTTGTTGTATGCACAAATTTATGTATGATAAAACATTTTGTTTATCAAGATATCTTGACCAAACTTGACATTTACTAGTTTTACTATACCTTTCATATATATGCAAAATCCTATAATGATCGGGCCACTATATCATATAGCTGCCATAGGAACGACCGGTCAAAATTAGGTTTTTGATGAAAAAACATTGTTTTTGAAGACATCTTGACTAAACTCGGCATTTATTAGTATTACTCTACTCCTCATATATATGCAAAGTCCTATTAAGATCGGACCACTATTTCATATAGCTGCCATAGGAACGATCGGTCGAAAATTAAGTTTTTGTATGAAAAAACATTTTGGTTTTCAAGATATCTTAACCAAACTTGGAATTTATTAGTTTTACGACACTCCTCATATATATGCAAAATCCTATTAGGATCGGACCACTATATCATATAGCTGCCATAGGAACGATCGGTCGAAAAATAAGTTTTTGTATGAAAAAACATTTTTTGTTTTTCAAGATATCTTAACCAAACTCGGCATTTATTAGTTTTACTATACTCCTCTTATATATGCAAAGTCCTATTAAGATCGGACCACTATTTCATATAGCTGCCATAGGAACGATCGGTCGAAAATTAAGTTTTTGTATGAAAAACATTTTGGTTTTCAAGATATCTTGACCAAACTTGACATTTATTAGTTTTACTATACTCCTCATATATATGCAAAATCCTATAAAGATCGGACCACTATATCATATAGCTGCCATAGGAACGACCGGTCAAAAATTAGGTTTTTGATGAAAAAACATTTTGGTTTTCCAAGATATCTTAACCAAACTCGGCATTTATTAGTTTTACTATGCTCCTCATACACATACATATCCTATTAAGATCGGACCAATATATTATATAGCTGCCATAGGAATGATCGGTCGAAAATTAAGTTGTTGTAGAAAAACACATTTTGTTTATCAAGATATATTGCCCAAACTCGGCATTAACTATTTTCCCTGTACTTCTTAGATACGGACAAGGCATTATAAGCATTATGAAATGGTTGGGTCTGCAAGGGTATTAGATCTTCGACGTGCCGAAGATAGTCTTTATTTTTCGTTAGTTTTACTATACTCCTTATACATATGCAAAATCCTATTAAGATAGCACCACTATATCGTATTGCTGCCATAGAAACGATCGGTCAAAAATTAAGTTGTTGTATTAAAAAGTTTTATGTTTTTCAAGATATCTTAACCAAACTCGGCATTTATTAGTTGTACCACACTCATCGTATATAGGCAAAATTCTATCAAGATCGGACCACTGTATCATATAGCTGTCATTGGAACGACCGGTCGAAAATTAAGTTGTTGTATGCACAAATTTATGTATGAGAAAACATTTTGTTTATCAAGATATCTTGACCAAACTTGACATTTACTAGTTTTACTATACCTTTCATATATATGCAAAATCCTATAATGATCGGGCCACTATATCATATAGCTGCCATAGGAACGACCGGTCAAAAATTAGGTTTTTGATGAAAAAACATTGTTTTTCAAGACATCTTGACTAAACTCGGCATTTATTAGTATTACTCTACTCCTCATATATATGCAAAGTCCTATTAAGATCGGACCACTATTTCATATAGCTGCCATAGGAACGATCGGCCGAAAATTAAGTTTTTGTATGAAAAACATTTGGTTTTCAATATATCTTGACCACACATGACATTTATTAGTTTTACTATACTCCTCATATATATGCAAAATCCTATAAAGATCGGACCACTATATCATACAGCTGCCATAGGAACGACCGGTTAAAAATTAGGTTTTTGATGAAAAAACATTTTGGTTTTCTAAGATATCTTAACCAAACTCGGCATTTATTAGTTTTACTTTACTCCTCATACATATGCAAAATTCTATTATGATCGGACCACTATATCATATAGCTGCCATAGGAACGATCGGTCGAAAATTAAGTTTTTGTATGAAAAAATATTTTGTTTTTCAAGACATCTAGACTAAACTCGGCATTTATTAGTTTTACTATGCTCCTCATACACATACATATCCTATTAAGATCGGACCAATATATTATATAGCTGCCATAGGAACGATCGGTCGAAAATTAAGTTGTTGTATAAAAACACATTTTGTTTATCAAGATATATTGCCCAAACTCGGCATTAACTATTTTCCCTGTGCTTCTTAGATACGGACAAGGCACTATAAGCATTATGAAATGGTTGGGTCTGCAAGGGTATTAGATCTTCGGCGTGCCCAAGATAGCCTTAATTTCTCGTTGGTTTTACTATACTCCTTATACATATGCAAAATCCTATTAAGATAGCACCACTATATCGTATTGCTGCCATAGAAACGATCGGCCAAAAATTAAGTTGTTGTATTAAAAAGTTTTATGTTGTTGTATGCACAAATTTATGTATGAGAAAGCATTTTGTTTATCAAGATATCTTGACCAAACTTGACATTTACTAGTTTTACTATACCTTTCATATATATGCAAAATCCTATAAAGATCGGGCCACTATATCATATAGCTGCCATAGGAACGACCGGTCAAAAATTAGGTTTTTAATGAAAAAACATTTTGTTTTTTTATTTGTATTACTCTACTCCTCATATATATGCCAAGTCCTATTAAGATCGGACCACTATTTCATATAGCTGCCATAGGAACGATCGGTCGAAATTAAGTTTTTGTATGAAAAAACATTTTGGTTTTCAAGATATCTTAACCAAACTTGGCATTTATTAGTTTTACGACACTCCTCATATATATGCAAAATCCTATTAAGATCGGACTACTATATCATATAGCTGCCATAGGAATAATTGGTCGAAAATTAAGTTGTTGTATGAAAAACATTTTGGTTTCCAAGATATCTTGACCAAACTCGGCATTTATTAGTTTTACTATACTCCTCTTATATATGCAAAGTCCTATTCAGATCGGACCACTATTTCATATAGCTGCCATAGGAACGATCGGTCGAAAATTAAGTTTTTGTATGAAAAAACATTTTGGTTTTCAAGATATCTTAACCAAACTCGGCATTTATTAGTTTTACGACACTCCTCTTATATATGCAAAGTCCTATTAAGATCGGACCACTATTTCATATAGCTGCCATAGGAACAATCGTTCGAAAATTAAGTTTTTGTATGAAAAACATTTTGGTTTTCAAGATATCTTAACCAAACTCGGCATTTATTAGTTTTACGACACTCCTCTTATATATGCAAAGTCCTATTAAGATCGGACCACTATTTCATATAGCTGCCATAGGAACGATCGGCCGAAAATTAAGTTTTTGTATGAAAAACATTTTGGTTTTCAATATATCTTGACCAAACTTGACATTTATTAGTTTTACTATACTCCTCATATTTATGCAAAATCCTATAAAGATCGGACAACTATATCATATAGCTGCCATAGGAACGACCGGTCAAAAATTAGGTTTTTGATGAAAAAACATTTTGGTTTTCCAAGATATCTTAACCAAACTCGGCATTTATTAGTTTTACTTTACTCCTCATACATATGCAAAATTCTATTATGATCGGACCACTATATCATATAGCTGCCATAGGAACGATCGGTCGAAAATTAAGTCTTTGTATGAAAAAATATTTTGTTTTTCAAGACATCTTAACCAAACTCGGCATTTATTAGTTTTACTTTACTCCTCATACATATGCAAAATTCTATTATGATCGGACCACTATATCATATAGCTGTCATAGGAACGATCGGTCGAAAATTAAGTTTTTGTATGAAAAATATTTTGTTTTTCAAGACACCTAGACTAAACTCGGCATTTATTAGTTTTACTATGCTCCTCATACACATACATATCCTATTAAGATCGGACCAATATATTGTATAGCTGCCATACGAACGATCGGTCGAAAATTAAGTTGTTGTATAAAAACACATTTTGTTTATCAAGATATATTGCCCAAACTCGGCATTAACTATTTTCCCTGTGCTTCTTAGATACGGACAAGGCACTATAAGCATTATGAAATGGTTGGGTCTGCAAGGGTATTAGATCTTCGGCGTGCCGAAGATAGCCTTTATTTCTCGTTAGTTTTACTATACTCCTTATACATATGCAAAATCCTATTAAGATAGCACCACTATATCGTATTGCTGCCATAGAAACGATCGGTCAAAAATTAAGTTGTATTAAAATGTTTTATGTTTTTCAAGATTTCTTAACCAAACTCTGTATTTATGAGTTGTACCACACTCATCGTATATAGGCAAAATTCTATCAGATCGGACCACTGTATCATATAGCTGCCATTGGAACGACCGGTCGAAAATTAAGTTGTTGTATGCACAAATTTATGTATGAGAAAGCATTTTGTTTATCAAGATATCTTGACCAAACTTGACATTTACTAGTTTTACTATACCTTTCATATATATGCAAAATCCTATAAAGATCGGGCCACTATATCATATAGCTGCCATAGGAACGACCGGTCAAAATTAGGTTTTTGATGGAAAAAACATTTTGTTTCCCAAGATATCTTGACCAAACTCGGCATTTTTTTGTATTACTCTACTCCTCATATATATGCCAAGTCCTATTAAGATCGGACCACTATTTCATATAGCTCCATAGGAACGATCGGTCGAAATTAAGTTTTTGTATGAAAAAACATTTTGGTTTTCAAGATATCTTAACCAAACTTGGCATTTATTAGTTTTACGACACTCCTCATATATATGCAAAATCCTATTAAGATCGGACTACTATATCATATAGCTGCCATAGGAATAATTGGTCGAAAATTAAGTTGTTGTATGAAAAACATTTTGGTTTTCAAGATATCTTGACCAAACTCGGCATTACTCCTCTTATATATGCAAAATCCTATTAAGATCGGACCACTATATCATATAACTGTCATAGGAACGATCGGTCGAAAATTAAGTTTTTGTATGAAAAAATATTTTGTTTTTCAAGACACCTAGACTAAACTCGGCATTTATTAGTTTTACTATGCTCCTCATACACATACATATCCTATTAAGATCGGACCACTATATCATATAGCTGCCATAGGAACGATCGGTCGAAAAATAAGTTTTTGTATGAAAAAACATTTTTGTTTTTCAAGATATCTTAACCAAACTCGGCATTTATTAGTTTTACTATACTCCTCTTATATATGCAAAGTCCTATTAAGATCGGACCACTATTTCATATAGCTGCCATAGGAACGATCGGTCGAAAATTAAGTTTTTGTATGAAAAACATTTTGGTTTTCAAGATATCTTGACCAAACTTGACATTTATTAGTTTTACTATACTCCTCATATATATGCAAAATCCTATAAAGATCGGACCACTATATCATATAGCTGCCATAGGAACGACCGGTCAAAAATTAGGTTTTTGATGAAAAAACATTTTGGTTTTCCAAGATATCTTAACCAAACTCGGCATTTATTAGTTTTACTATGCTCCTCATACACATACATATCCTATTAAGATCGGACCAATATATTATATAGCTGCCATAGGAATGATCGGTCGAAAATTAAGTTGTTGTATAAAAACACATTTTGTTTATCAAGATATATTGCCCAAACTCGGCATTAACTATTTTCCCTGTACTTCTTAGATACGGACAAGGCATTATAAGCATTATGAAATGGTTGGGTCTGCAAGGGTATTAGATCTTCGACGTGCCGAAGATAGTCTTTATTTTTCGTTAGTTTTACTATACTCCTTATACATATGCAAAATCCTATTAAGATAGCACCACTATATCGTATTGCTGCCATAGAAACGATCGGTCAAAAATTAAGTTGTTGTATTAAAAAGTTTTATGTTTTTCAAGATATCTTAACCAAACTCGGCATTTATTAGTTGTACCACACTCATCGTATATAGGCAAAATTCTATCAAGATCGGACCACTGTATCTTATAGCTGCCATTGGAACGACCGGTCGAAAATTAAGTTGTTGTATGCACAAATTTATGTATGAGAAAACATTTTGTTTATCAAGATATCTTGACCAAACTTGACATTTACTAGTTTTACTATACCTTTCATATATATGCAAAATCCTATAAAGATCGGGCCACTATATCATATAGCTGCCATAGGAACGACCGGCCAAAAATTAGGTTTTTGATGAAAAAACATTTTGGTTTTCAAGATATCTTAACCAAACTCGGCATTTATTAGTTTTACGACACTCCTCTTATATATGCAAAGTCCTATTAAGATCGGACCACTATTTCATATAGCTGCCATAGGAACGATCGGCCGAAAATTAAGTTTTTGTATGAAAAACATTTTGGTTTTCAATATATCTTGACCACACATGACATTTATTAGTTTTACTATACTCCTCATATATATGCAAAATCCTATAAAGATCGGACCACTATATCATATAGCTGCCATAGGAACGACCGGTTAAAAATTAGGTTTTTGATGAAAAAACATTTTGGTTTTCTAAGATATCTTAACCAAACTCGGCATTTATTAGTTTTACTTTACTCCTCATACATATGCAAAATTCTATTATGATCGGACCACTATATCATATAGCTGCCATAGGAACGATCGGTCGAAAATTAAGTTTTTGTATGAAAAAATATTTTGTTTTTCAAGATATCTAGACTAAACTCGGCATTTATTAGTTTTACTATGCTCCTCATACACATACATATCCTATTAAGATCGGACCAATATATTATATAGCTGCCATAGGAACGATCGGTCGAAAATTAAGTTGTTGTATAAAAACACATTTTGTTTATCAAGATATATTGCCCAAACTCGGCATTAACTATTTTCCCTGTGCTTCTTAGATACGGACAAGGCACTATAAGCATTATGAAATGGTTGGGTCTGCAAGGGTATTAGATCTTCGGCGTGCCCAAGATAGCCTTAATTTCTCGTTGGTTTTACTATACTCCTTATACATATGCAAAATCCTATTAAGATAGCACCACTATATCGTATTGCTGCCATAGAAACGATCGGCCAAAAATTAAGTTGTTGTATTAAAAAGTTTTATGTTGTTGTATGCACAAATTTATGTATGAGAAAGCATTTTGTTTATCAAGATATCTTGACCAAACTTGACATTTACTAGTTTTACTATACCTTTCATATATATGCAAAATCCTATAAAGATCGGGCCACTATATCATATAGCTGCCATAGGAACGACCGGTCAAAAATTAGGTTTTTAATGAAAAAACATTTTGTTTTTTTATTTGTATTACTCTACTCCTCATATATATGCCAAGTCCTATTAAGATCGGACCACTATTTCATATAGTTGCCATAGGAACGATCGGTCGAAATTAAGTTTTTGTATGAAAAAACATTTTGGTTTTCAAGATATCTTAACCAAACTTGGCATTTATTAGTTTTACGACACTCCTCATATATATGCAAAATCCTATTAAGATCGGACTACTATATCATATAGCTGCCATAGGAATAATTGGTCGAAAATTAAGTTGTTGTATGAAAAACATTTTGGTTTCCAAGATATCTTGACCAAACTCGGCATTTATTAGTTTTACTATACTCCTCTTATATATGCAAAGTCCTATTCAGATCGGACCACTATTTCATATAGCTGCCATAGGAACGATCGGTCGAAAATTAAGTTTTTGTATGAAAAAACATTTTGGTTTTCAAGATATCTTAACCAAACTCGGCATTTATTAGTTTTACGACACTCCTCTTATATATGCAAAGTCCTATTAAGATCGGACCACTATTTCATATAGCTGCCATAGGAACAATCGGTCGAAAATTAAGTTTTTGTATGAAAAACATTTTGGTTTTCAAGATATCTTAACCAAACTCGGCATTTATTAGTTTTACGACACTCCTCTTATATATGCAAAGTCCTATTAAGATCGGACCACTATTTCATATAGCTGCCATAGGAACGATCGGCCGAAAATTAAGTTTTTGTATGAAAAACATTTTGGTTTTCAATATATCTTGACCAAACTTGACATTTATTAGTTTTACTATACTCCTCATATTTATGCAAAATCCTATAAAGATCGGACCACTATATCATATAGCTGCCATAGGAACGACCGGTCAAAAATTAGGTTTTTGATGAAAAAACATTTTGGTTTTCCAAGATATCTTAACCAAACTCGGCATTTATTAGTTTTACTTTACTCCTCATACATATGCAAAATTCTATTATGATCGGACCACTATATCATATAGCTGCCATAGGAACGATCGGTCGAAAATTAAGTCTTTGTATGAAAAAATATTTTGTTTTTCAAGACATCTTAACCAAACTCGGCATTTATTAGTTTTACTTTACTCCTCATACATATGCAAAATTCTATTATGATCGGACCACTATATCATATAGCTGTCATAGGAACGATCGGTCGAAAATTAAGTTTTTGTATGAAAAAATATTTTGTTTTTCAAGACACCTAGACTAAACTCGGCATTTATTAGTTTTACTATGCTCCTCATACACATACATATCCTATTAAGATCGGACCAATATATTGTATAGCTGCCATACGAACGATCGGTCGAAAATTAAGTTGTTGTATAAAAACACATTTTGTTTATCAAGATATATTGCCCAAACTCGGCATTAACTATTTTCCCTGTGCTTCTTAGATACGGACAAGGCACTATAAGCATTATGAAATGGTTGGGTCTGCAAGGGTATTAGATCTTCGGCGTGCCGAAGATAGCCTTTATTTCTCGTTAGTTTTACTATACTCCTTATACATATGCAAAATCCTATTAAGATAGCACCACTATATCGTATTGCTGCCATAGAAACGATCGGTCAAAAATTAAGTTGTATTAAAATGTTTTATGTTTTTCAAGATTTCTTAACCAAACTCTGTATTTATGAGTTGTACCACACTCATCGTATATAGGCAAAATTCTATCAAGATCGGACCACTGTATCATATAGCTGCCATTGGAACGACCGGTCGAAAATTAAGTTGTTGTATGCACAAATTTATGTATGAGAAAGCATTTTGTTTATCAAGATATCTTGACCAAACTTGACATTTACTAGTTTTACTATACCTTTCATATATATGCAAAATCCTATAAAGATCGGGCCACTATATCATATAGCTGCCATAGGAACGACCGGTCAAAAATTAGGTTTTTGATGGAAAAAACATTTTGTTTCCCAAGATATCTTGACCAAACTCGGCATTTTTTTGTATTACTCTACTCCTCATATATATGCCAAGTCCTATTAAGATCGGACCACTATTTCATATAGCTCCATAGGAACGATCGGTCGAAATTAAGTTTTTGTATGAAAAAACATTTTGGTTTTCAAGATATCTTAACCAAACTTGGCATTTATTAGTTTTACGACACTCCTCATATATATGCAAAATCCTATTAAGATCGGACTACTATATCATATAGCTGCCATAGGAATAATTGGTCGAAAATTAAGTTGTTGTATGAAAAACATTTTGGTTTTCAAGATATCTTGACCAAACTCGGCATTACTCCTCTTATATATGCAAAATCCTATTAAGATCGGACCACTATATCATATAACTGTCATAGGAACGATCGGTCGAAAATTAAGTTTTTGTATGAAAAAATATTTTGTTTTTCAAGACACCTAGACTAAACTCGGCATTTATTAGTTTTACTATGCTCCTCATACACATACATATCCTATTAAGATCGGACCAATATATTGTATAGCTGCCATACGAACGATCGGTCGAAAATTAAGTTGTTGTATAAAAACACATTTTGTTTATCAAGATATATTGCCCAAACTCGGCATTAACTATTTTCCCTGTGCTTCTTAGATACGGACAAGGCACTATAAACATTATGAAATGGTTGGGTCTGCAAGGGTATTAGATCTTCGGCGTGCCGAAGATAGCCTTTATTTCTCGTTAGTTTTACTATACTCCTTATACATATGCAAAATCCTATTAAGATAGCACCACTATATCATATAACTGCCATAGAAACGATCGGTCGAAAAATAAGTTTTTGTATGACAAAACATTTTTTGTTTTTCAAGATATCCTAACCAAACTCGGCATTTATTAGTTTTACTATACTCCTCTTATATATGCAAAGTCCTATTCAGATCGGACCACTATTTCATATAGCTGCCATAGGAACGATCGGTCGAAAATTAAGTTTTTGTATGAAAAAACATTTTGGTTTTCAAGATATCTTAACCAAACTCGACATTTATTAGTTTTACGACACTCCTCTTATATATGCAAAGTCCTATTAAGATCGGACCACTATTTCATATAGCTGCCATATGAACGATCGGTCGAAAATTAAGTTTTTGTATGAAAAACATTTTGGTTTTCAATATATCTTGACCAAACTTGACATTTATTAGTTTTTCTATACTCCTCATATATATGCAAAATCCTATTAGGATCGGACCACTATATCATATAGCTGCCATAGGAACGACTGGTCAAAAATTAGGTTTTTGATGAAAAACATTTTGGTTTTCCAAGATATCTTAACCAAACTCGGCATTTATTAGTTTTACTTTACTCCTCATATATATGCAAAATTCTATTAAGATCGGACCACTATATCATATAGCTGCCATAGGAACGATCGGTCGAAAATTAAGTTTTTGTATGAAAAAATATTTTGTTTTTCAAGACATCTAGACTAAACTCGGCATTTATTAGTTTTACTATGCTCCTCATACACATACATATCCTATTAAGATCGGACCAAATATTATATAGCTGCCATAGGAACGATCGGTCGAAAATTAAGTTGTTGTATAAAAGCACATTTTGTTTATCAAGATATATTGCCCAAACTCGGCATTAACTATTTTCCCTGTGCTTCTTAGATACGGACAAGGCACTATAAGCATTATGAAATGGTTGGGTCTGCAAGGGTATTAGATCTTCGGCGTGCCGAAGATAGCCTTTATTTCTCGTTAGTTTTACTATACTCCTTATACATATGCAAAATCCTATTAAGATAGCACCACTATATCGTATTGCTGCCATAGAAACGGTCGGTCAAAAATTAAGTTGTTGTATAAAAACACATTTTGTTTATCAAGATATATTGCCCAAACTCGGCATTAACTATTTTCCCTGTGCTTCTTAGATACGGACAAGGCACTATAAGCATTATGAAATGGTTGAGTCTGCAAGGGTATTAGATCTTCGGCGTGCCGAAGATATCCTTTATTTCTCGTTAGTTTTACTATACTCCTTATACATATGCAAAATCCTATTAAGATAGCACCACTATATCGTATTGCTGCCATAGAAACGATCGGTCAAAAATTAAGTTGTATTAAAAAGTTTTATGTTTTTCAAGATATCTTAAGCAAACTCTGTATTTATGAGTTGTACCACACTCATCGTATATAGGCAAAATTCTATCAAGATCGGACCACTGTATCATATAGCTGCCATTGGAACGACCGGTCGAAAATTAAGTTGTTGTATGCACAAATTTATGTATGAGAAAGCATTTTGTTTATCAAGATATCTTGACCAAACTTGACATTTACTAGTTTTACTATACCTTTCATATATATGCAAAATCCTATAAAGATCGGGCCTCTATATCATATAATTAGGTTTTTGATGAAAAAACATTTTGTTTTTCAAGATATCTTGACCAAACTCGGCATTTATTTGTATTACTCTACTCCTCATATATATGCCAAGTCCTATTAAGATCGGACCACTATTTCATATAGCTGCCATAGGAACGATCGGTCGAAATTGAGTTTTTGTATGAAAAAACATTTTGGTTTTCAAGATATCTTAACCAAACTTGGCATTTATTAGTTTTACGACACTCCTCATATATATGCAAAATCCTATTAAGATCGGACTACTATATCATATAGCTGCCATAGGAATAATTGGTCGAAAATTAAGTTGTTGTATGAAAAACATTTTGGTTTTCAAGATATCTTGACCAAACTCGGCATTACTCCTCTTATATATGCAAAATCCTATTAAGATCGGACCACTATATCATATAACTGCCATAGAAACGATCGGTCGAAAAATAGGTTTTTGATGAAAAACATTTTGGTTTTCCAAGATATCTTAACCAAACTCGGCATTTATTAGTTTTACTTTACTCCTCATATATATGCAAAATTCTATTAAGATCGGACCACTATATCATATAGCTGCCATAGGAACGATCGGTCGAAAATTAAGTTTTTGTATGAAAAAATATTTTGTTTTTCAAGACATCTAGACTAAACTCGGCATTTATTAGTTTTACTATGCTCCTCATACACATACATATCCTATTAAGATCGGACCAATATATTATATAGCTGCCATAGGAACGATCGGTCGAAAATTAAGTTGTTGTATAAAAGCACATTTTGTTTATCAAGATATATTGCCCAAACTCGGCATTAACTATTTTCCCTGTGCTTCTTAGATACGGACAAGGCACTATAAGCATTATGAAATGGTTGGGTCTGCAAGGGTATTAGATCTTCGGCGTGCCGAAGATAGCCTTTATTTCTCGTTAGTTTTACTATACTCTTTATACATATGCAAAATCCTATTAAGATAGCACCACTATATCGTATTGCTGCCATAGAAACGATCGGTCAAAAATTAAGTTGTATTAAAAAGTTTTATGTTTTTCAAGATATCTTAACCAAACTCGGCATTTATTAGTTGTACCGCACTCATCGTATATAGGCAAAATTCTATCAAGATCGGACCACTGTATCATATAGCTGCCATTGGAACGACCGGTCGAAAATTAAGTTGTATACACAAATTTATGTATGAGATATCTTGACCAAACTTGACATTTACTAGTTTTACTATACTATACTATAAGATCGGGCCACTATATCATATAGCTGCCATAGGAACGACCGGTCAAAAATTAAGTTTTTGATGGAAACACATTTTGTTTTTCAAGATATCTTGACCAAACTCGGCATTTATTAGTATCACTCTACTCCTCATATATATGCAAAATCCTATTAAGATCGGACCACTATATCATATAACTGCCATAGGAACGACTGGTCAAAAATTAGGTTTTTGATGAAAAAACATTTTGGTTTTCCAAGATATCTTAACCAAACTCGGCATTAATTAGTTTTACTTTACTCCTCATACATATGCAAAATTCTATTATGATCGGACCACTATATCATATAGCTGCCATAGGAACGATCGGTCGAAAATTAAGTTTTTGTATGAAAAAACATTTTGGTTTTCAAGATATCTTAACCAAACTCGGCATTTATTAGTTTTACGACACTCCTCTTATATATGCAAAGTCCTATTAAGATCGGACCACTATTTCATATAGCTGCCATAGGAACGATCGGTCGAAAATTAAGTTTCTGTATGAAAAAACATTTTGGTTTTCAAGATATCTTAACCAAACTCGGCATTTATTAGTTTTACGACACTCCTCTTATATATGCAAAGTCCTATTAAGATCGGACCACTATTTCATATAGCTGCCATAGGAACGATCGGCCGAAAATTAAGTTTTTGTATGAAAAACATTTTGGTTTTCAATATATCTTGACCAAACTTGACATTTATTAGTTTTACTATACTCCTCATATTTATGCAAAATCCTATTAAGATCGGACCACTATATCATATAACTGCCATAGGAACGACTGGTCAAAAATTAGGTTTTTGATGAAAAAACATTTTGGTTTTCCAAGATATCTTAACCAAACTCGGCATTTATTAGTTTTACTTTACTCCTCATACATATGCAAAATTCTATTATGATCGGACCACTATATCATATAGCTGCCATAGGAACGATCGGTCGAAAATTAAGTTTTTGTATGAAAAAATATTTTGTTTTTCAAGACATCTAGACTAAACTCGGCATTTATTAGTTTTACTATGCTCCTCATACACATACATATCCTATTAAGATCGGACCAATATATTATATAGCTGCCATAGGAACGATCTGTCGAAAATTAAGTTGTTGTATAAAAACACATTTTGTTTATCAAGATATATTGCCCAAACTCGGCATTAACTATTTTCCCTGTGCTTCTTAGATACGGACAAGGCACTATAAGCATTATGAAATGGTTGGGTCTGCAAGGGTATTATATCTTCGGCGTGCCGAAGATAGCCTTTATTTCTCGTTAGTTTTACTATACTCCTTATACATATGCAAAATCCTATTAAGATAGCACCACTATATCGTATTGCTGCCATAGAAACGATCGGTCAAAAATTAAGTTGTTGTATTAAAAAGTTTTATGTTTTTCAAGATATCTTAACCAAACTCTGCATTTATTAGTTGTACCACACTCATCGTATATAGGCAAAATTCTATCAAGATCGGACCACTGTATCATATAGCTGCCATTGGAACGACCGGTCGAAAATTAAGTTGTTGTATGCACAAATTTATGTATGAGAAAGCATTTTGTTTATCAAGATATCTTGACCAAACTTGACATTTACTAGTTTTACTATACTTTTCATATATATGCAAAATCCTATAAAGATCGGGCCACTATATCATAGCTGCCATAGGAACGACCGGTCAAAAATTAGGTTTTTGATGAAAAAACATTTTGTTTTTCAAGATATCTTGACCAAACTCGGCATTTATTTGTATTACTCTACTCCTCATATATATGCAAAGTCCTATTAAGATCGGACCACTATTTCATATAGCTGCCATAGGAACGATCGGTCGAAAATTAAGTTTTGTATGAAAAAACATTTTGGTTTTCAAGATAATTTAACCAAACTTGGCATTTATTAGTTTTACGACACTCCTCATATATATGCAAAATCCTATTAAGATCGGACCACTATATCATATAGCTGCCATAGGAATAATTGGTCGAAAATTAAGTTGTTGTATGAAAAACATTTTGGTTTTCAAGATATCTTGACCAAACTCGGCATTTATTAGTTTTACTATACTCCTCTTATATATGCAAAATCCTATTAAGATCGGACCACTATATCATATAGCTGCCATAGAAACGATCGGTCGAAAAATAAGTTTTTGTATGACAAAACATTTTTTGTTTTTCAAGATATCTTAACCAAACTCGGCATTTATTAGTTTTACTATACTCCTCTTATATATGCAAAGTCCTATTCAGATCGGACCACTATTTCATATAGCTGCCACAGGAACGATCGGTCGAAAATTAAGTTTTTGTATGAAAAAACATTTTGGTTTTCAAGATATCTTAACCAAACTGGGCATTTATTAGTTTTACGACACTCCTCTTATATATGCAAAGTCCTATTAAGATCGGACCACTATTTCATATAGCTGCCATAGGAACGATCGGTCGAAAATTAAATTTTTGTATGAAAAACATTTTGGTTTTCAATATATCTTGACCAAACTTGACATTTATTAGTTTTTCTATACTCCTCATATATATGCAAAATCCTATTAAGATCGGACAACTATTTCATATAGCTGCCATAGGAACGATCGGTCAAAAATTAGGTTTTTGATGAAAAAACATTTTGGTTTTCCAAGATATCTTAACCAAACTCGGCATTTATTAGTTTTACTTTACTCCTCATATATATGCAAAATTCTATTAAGATCGGACCACTATATCATATAGCTGCCATAGGAACGATCGGTCGAAAATTAAGTTTTTGTATGAAAAAATATTTTGTTTTTCAAGATATCTTGACCAAACTCGGCATTTATTAGTTTTACTATACTCCTCTTATATATGCAAAATCCTATTAAGATCGGACCACTATATCATATAGCTGCCATAGAAACGATCGGTCGAAAAATAAGTTTTTGTATGACAAAACATTTTTTGTTTTTCAAGATATCTTAACCAAACTCGGCATTTATTAGTTTTACTATACTCCTCTTATATATGCAAAGTCCTATTCAGATCGGACCACTATTTCATATAGCTGCCACAGGAACGATCGGTCGAAAATTAAGTTTTTGTATGAAAAAACATTTTGGTTTTCAAGATATCTTAACCAAACTCGGCATTTATTAGTTTTACGACACTCCTCTTATATATGCAAAGTCCTATTAAGATCGGACCACTATTTCCTAGGAACGATCGGTCGAAAATTAAGTTTTTGTATGAAAAACATTTTGGTTTTCAATATATCTTGACCAAACTTGACATTTATTAGTTTTTCTATACTCCTCATATATATGCAAAATCCTATTAAGATCGGACAACTATTTCATATAGCTGCCATAGGAACGATCGGTCAAAAATTAGGTTTTTGATGAAAAAACATTTTGGTTTTCCAAGATATCTTAACCAAACTCGGCATTTATTAGTTTTACTTTACTCCTCATATATATGCAAAATCCTATTAAGATCGGACCACTATATCATATAGCTGCCATAGGAATAATTGGTCGAAAATTAAGTTGTTGTATGAAAAACATTTTGGTTTTCAAGATATCTTGACCAAACTCGGCATTTATTAGTTTTACTATACTCCTCTTATATATGCAAAATCCTATTAAGATCGGACCACTATATCATATAGCTGCCATAGAAACGATCGGTCGAAAAATAAGTTTTTGTATGACAAAACATTTTTTGTTTTTCAAGATATCTTAACCAAACTCGGCATTTATTAGTTTTACTATACTCCTCTTATATATGCAAAGTCCTATTCAGATCGGACCACTATTTCATATAGCTGCCACAGGAACGATCGGTCGAAAATTAAGTTTTTGTATGAAAAAACATTTTGGTTTTCAAGATATCTTAACCAAACTCGGCATTTATTAGTTTTACGACACTCCTCTTATATATGCAAAGTCCTATTAAGATCGGACCACTATTTCATATAGCTGCCATATGAACGATCGGTCGAAAATTAAGTTTTTGTATGAAAAACATTTTGGTTTTCAATATATCTTGACCAAACTTGACATTTATTAGTTTTTCTATACTCCTCATATATATGCAAAATCCTATTAGGATCGGACCACTATATCATATAGCTGCCATAGGAACGACCGGTCAAAAATTAGGTTTTTGATGAAAAACATTTTGGTTTTCCAAGATATCTTAACCAAACTCGGCATTTATTAGTTTTACTTTACTCCTCATATATATGCAAAATTCTATTAAGATCGGACCACTATATCATATAGCTGCCATAGGAACGATCGGTCGAAAATTAAGTTTTTGTATGAAAAAATATTTTGTTTTTCAAGACATCTAGACTAAACTCGGCATTTATTAGTTTTACTATGCTCCTCATACACATACATATCCTATTAAGATCGGACCAATATATTATATAGCTGCCATAGGAACGATCGGTCGAAAATTAAGTTGTTGTATAAAAGCACATTTTGTTTATCAAGATATATTGCCCAAACTCGGCATTAACTATTTTCCCTGTGCTTCTTAGATACGGACAAGGCACTATAAGCATTATGAAATGGTTGGGTCTGCAAGGGTATTAGATCTTCGGCGTGCCGAAGATAGCCTTTATTTCTCGTTAGTTTTACTATACTCCTTATACATATGCAAAATCCTATTAAGATAGCACCACTATATCGTATTGCTGCCATAGAAACGGTCGGTCAAAAATTAAGTTGTTGTATAAAAACACATTTTGTTTATCAAGATATATTGCCCAAACTCGGCATTAACTATTTTCCCTGTGCTTCTTAGATACGGACAAGGCACTATAAGCATTATGAAATGGTTGGGTCTGCAAGGGTATTAGATCTTCGGCGTGCCGAAGATAGCCTTTATTTCTCGTTAGTTTTACTATACTCCTTATACATATGCAAAATCCTATTAAGATAGCACCACTATATCGTATTGCTGCCATAGAAACGATCGGTCAAAAATTAAGTTGTATTAAAAAGTTTTATGTTTTTCAAGATATCTTAAGCAAACTCTGTATTTATGAGTTGTACCACACTCATCGTATATAGGCAAAATTCTATCAAGATCGGACCACTGTATCATATAGCTGCCATTGGAACGACCGGTCGAAAATTAAGTTGTTGTATGCACAAATTTATGTATGAGAAAGCATTTTGTTTATCAAGATATCTTGACAAAACTTGACATTTACTAGTTTTACTATACCTTTCATATATATGCAAAATCCTATAAAGATCGGGCCACTATATCATATAATTAGGTTTTTGATGAAAAAACATTTTGTTTTTCAAGATATCTTGACCAAACTCGGCATTTATTTGTATTACTCTACTCCTCATATATATGCCAAGTCCTATTAAGATCGGACCACTATTTCATATAGCTGCCATAGGAACGATCGGTCGAAATTAAGTTTTTGTATGAAAAAACATTTTGGTTTTAAGATATCTTAACCAAACTTGGCATTTATTAGTTTTACGACACTCCTCATATATATGCAAAATCCTATTAAGATCGGACTACTATATTATATAGCTGCCATAGGAATAATTGGTCGAAAATTAAGTTGTTGTATGAAAAACATTTTGGTTTTCAAGATATCTTGACCAAACTCGGCATTACTCCTCTTATATATGCAAAATCCTATTAAGATCGGACCACTATATCATATAACTGCCATAGAAACGATCGGTCGAAAAATAGGTTTTTGATGAAAAACATTTTGGTTTTCCAAGATATCTTAACCAAACTCGGCATTTATTAGTTTTACTTTACTCCTCATATATATGCAAAATTCTATTAAGATCGGACCACTATATCATATAGCTGCCATAGGAACGATCGGTCGAAAATTAAGTTTTTGTATGAAAAAATATTTTGTTTTTCAAGACATCTAGACTAAACTCGGCATTTATTAGTTTTACTATGCTCCTCATACACATACATATCCTATTAAGATCGGACCAATATATTATATAGCTGCCATAGGAACGATCGGTCGAAAATTAAGTTGTTGTATAAAAGCACATTTTGTTTATCAAGATATATTGCCCAAACTCGGCATTAACTATTTTCCCTGTGCTTCTTAGATACGGACAAGGCACTATAAGCATTATGAAATGGTTGGGGCTGCAAGGGTATTAGATCTTCGGCGTGCCGAAGATAGCCTTTATTTCTCGTTAGTTTTACTATACTCCTTATACATATGCAAAATCCTATTAAGATAGCACCACTATATCGTATTGCTGCCATAGAAACGATCGGTCAAAAATTAAGTTGTTGTATTAAAAAGTTTTATGTTTTTCAAGATATCTTAACCAAACTCTGCATTTATTAGTTGTACCACACTCATCGTATATAGGCAAAATTCTATCAAGATCGGACCACTGTATCATATAGCTGCCATTGGAACGACCGGTCGAAAATTAAGTTGTTGTATGCACAAATTTATGTATGAGAAAGCATTTTGTTTATCAAGATATCTTGACCAAACTTGACATTTACTAGTTTTACTATACTTTTCATATATATGCAAAATCCTATAAAGATCGGGCCACTATATCATAGCTGCCATAGGAACGACCGGTCAAAAATTAGGTTTTTGATGAAAAAACATTTTGTTTTTCAAGATATCTTGACCAAACTCGGCATTTATTTGTATTACTCTACTCCTCATATATATGCAAAGTCCTATTAAGATCGGACCACTATTTCATATAGCTGCCATAGGAACGATCGGTCGAAAATTAAGTTTTTGTATGAAAAAACATTTTGGTTTTCAAGATAATTTAACCAAACTTGGCATTTATTAGTTTTACGACACTCCTCATATATATGCAAAATCCTATTAAGATCGGACCACTATATCATATAGCTGCCATAGGAATAATTGGTCGAAAATTAAGTTGTTGTATGAAAAACATTTTGGTTTTCAAGATATCTTGACCAAACTCGGCATTTATTAGTTTTACTATACTCCTCTTATATATGCAAAATCCTATTAAGATCGGACCACTATATCATATAGCTGCCATAGAAACGATCGGTCGAAAAATAAGTTTTTGTATGACAAAACATTTTTTGTTTTTCAAGATATCTTAACCAAACTCGGCATTTATTAGTTTTACTATACTCCTCTTATATATGCAAAGTCCTATTCAGATCGGACCACTATTTCATATAGCTGCCACAGGAACGATCGGTCGAAAATTAAGTTTTGTATGAAAAAACATTTTGGTTTTCAAGATATCTTAACCAAACTCGGCATTTATTAGTTTTACGACACTCCTCTTATATATGCAAAGTCTTATTAAGATCGGACCACTATTTCATATAGCTGCCATAGGAACGATCGGTCGAAAATTAAGTTTTTGTATGAAAAACATTTTGGTTTTCAATATATCTTGACCAAACTTGACATTTATTAGTTTTTCTATACTCCTCATATATATGCAAAATCCTATTAAGATCGGACAACTATTTCATATAGCTGCCATAGGAACGATCGGTCAAAAATTAGGTTTTTGATGAAAAAACATTTTGGTTTTCCAAGATATCTTAACCAAACTCGGCATTTATTAGTTTTACTTTACTCCTCATATATATGCAAAATTCTATTAAGATCGGACCACTATATCATATAGCTGCCATAGGAACGACCGGTCAAAAATTAAGTTTTTGATGGAAAAACATTTTGTTTTTCAAGATATCTTGACCAAACTCGGCATTTATTAGTATTATCTACTCCTCATATATATGCAAAATTCTATTAAGATCGGACCAGTATATATAATAGCTGCCATAGGAACGACCGGTCAAAAATTAGGTTTTTGATGAAAAAACATTTTGGTTTTCCAAGATATCTTAATCAAACTCGGCATTTATTAGTTTTACTGTACTCCTCATATATATGCAAAATTCTATTAAGATCGGACCACTATATCATATAGCTGCCATAGGAACGATCGGTCGAAAATTAAGTTTTTGTATGAAAAAATATTTTTTTTCAAGACATCTAGACTAAACTCGGCATTTATTAGTTTTACTATGCTCCTCATACACATACATATCCTATTAAGATCGGACCAATATATTATATAGCTGCCATAGGAACGATCGGTCGAAAATTAAGTTGTTGTATAAAAGCACATTTTGTTTATCCTTATGCAAAATCCTTTTTTTTGTTTTTTCAAGATATCTTAATCAAACTTGACATTTATTAGTTTTACCACACTCCTCATATATATGCATAATCCTATTAAAATCGGTCCACTATATCATATAGCTGCATAGGAACGATCGGTCGAAAATTAAGTTTTTGTATGAAAAAACATTTTTTTTTCAAGATATCTTAACCAAACTCGGCATTTATTAGTTTTACTATACTCTTTATATAAAGACAAAATCTTATTAAGATCGGACTACTATATCATATAGCTGCCATGGGAACGATCGGTCAAAAATTAAGTTTTTGTAGGAAAAAATTATTTTATTTTTAAGACATCTTGACCAAACTCGGCATTTATTAGTTTTACTATGCTCCTCATACATATACATATCCTATTTAGATCGGATCACTTTATCATATAGCTGCCATAGGAACGATCGGTCGAAATTAAGTTTTTGTATGAAAAAACATTTTGTTTTTCAAGAAATCTTGACCAAACTCAAAATTTATTAGTTTTACTATGATCCTCATATATATGCTAAATCCTATTAAGATCGGACCACTATATCATTTAGCTGCCATGGGAACGATCGGTAGAAAATTAAGTTGTTGAATAAAAAAACATTTGTTTATCAAGATATGTTGCCCAAACTCGGCATTAACTATTTTCCCTGTGCTTCTTAGATACGGACAAGGCACTATAAGCATTATGAAATGGTTGGGTCTGCAAGGGTATTAGATCTTCGGCGTGCCGAAGATAGCCTTTATTGCTCGTTAGTTTTACTATACTCCTTATACATATGCAAAATCCTAATAAGATAGCACCACTATATCGTATTGCTGCCATAGAAACGATCGGTCAAAAATTAAGTTGTTGTATTAAAAAGTTTTATGTTTTTCAAGATATCTTAACCAAACTCGGCATTTATTAGTTGTACCACACTCATCGTATATAGGCAAAATTCTATCAAGATCGGACCACTGTATCATATAACTGCCATTGGAACGACCGGTCGAAAATTAAGTTGTTGTATGCACAAATTTATGTATGAGAAAGCATTTTGTTTATCAAGATATCTTGACCAAACTTGACATTTACTAGTTTTACTATACCTTTCATATATATGCAAAATCCTATAAAGATCGGGCCACTATATCATATAGCTGCCATAGGAACGACCGGTCAAAAATAAGGTTTTTGATGAAAAATCATTTTGTTTTTCAAGATATCGTGACCAAACTCGGCATTTATTTGTATTACTCTACTCCTCATATATATGCAAAGTCCTATTAAGATCGGACCACTATTTCATATAGCTGCCATAGGAACGATCGGTCGAAAATTAAGTTTTTGTATGAAAAAACATATTGGTTTTCAAGATATCTTAACCAAACTTGGCATTTATTAGTTTTACGACACTCCTCATATATATGCAAAATCCTATTAAGATCGGACCACTATATCATATAGCTGCCATAGGAATAATTGGTCGAAAATTAAGTTGTTGTATGAAAAACATTTTGGTTTTCAAGATATCTTGACCAAACTCGGCATTTATTAGTTTTACGATACTCCTCTTATATATGCAAAGTCCTATTAAGATCGGACCACTATTTCATATAGCTGCCATAGGAACGATCGGTCGAAAATTAAGTTTTTGTATGAAAAACATTTTGGTTTTCAAGATATCTTGATCAAACTTGACATATATTATATTTATCATATTTTTATTTATTACATTTATCATATATATGCAAAATCCTATAAAGATCGGACCACTATATCATATAGCTGCCATAGGAACGACCGGTCAAAAATTAGGTTTTTGATGAAAAAACATTTTGGTTTTCCAAGATATCTTAACCAAACTCTGCATTTATTAGTTTTACTTTACTCCTCATATATATGCAAAATTCTATTAAGATCGGACCACTATATCATATAGCTGCCACAGGAACGATCGGTCGAAAATTAAGTTTTTGTATGAAAAAATATTTTGTTTTTCAAGACATCTAGACTAAACTCGGCATTTAGTAGTTTTACTATGCTCCTCATACACATACATATCCTATTAAGATCGGACCAATATATTATATAGCTGCCATAGGAACGATCGGTCGAAAATTAAGTTGTTGTATAAAAACACATTTTGTTTATCAAGATATATTGCCCAAACTCGGCATTAACTATTTTCCCTGTGCTTCTTAGATACGGACAAGGCACTATAAGCATTATGAAATGGTTGGGTCTGCAAGGCTATTAGATCTTCGGCGTGCCGAAGATAGCCTTTATTTCTCGTTAGTTTTACTATACTCCTTATACATATGCAAAATCCTATTAAGATAGCACCTCTATATCGTATTGCTGCCATAGAAACGATCGGTCAAAAATTAAGTTGTTGTATTAAAAAGTTTTATGTTTTTCAAGATATCTTAACCAAACTCGGCATTTATTAGTTGTACCGCACTCATCGTATATAGGCAAAATTCTATCAAGATCGGACCACTGTATCATATAGCTGCCATTGGAACGACCGGTCGAAAATTAAGTTTTTGTATGAAAAAACATTTTGGTTTTCAAGATATCTTAACCAAACTTGGCATTTATTAGTTTTACGACACTCCTCATATATATGCAAAATCATATTAAGATCGGACCACTATATCATTTAGCTGCCATAGGAATAATTGGTCGAAAATTAAGTTGTTGTATGAAAAACATTTTGGTTTTCAAGATATCTTGACCAAACTCGGCATTTAATAGTTTTACTATACTCCTCTTATATATGCAAAGTCCTATTAAGATCAGACCACTATTTCATATAGCTGCCATAGGAACGATCGGTCGAAAATTAAGTTTTTGTATGAAAAACATTTTGGTTTTCAAGATATCTTGATCAAACTTGACATTTATTATATTTATCATATTTTTATTTATTACATTTATCATATATATGCAAAATCCTATAAAGATCGGACCACTATATCATATAGCTGCCATAGGAACGACCGGTCAAAAATTAGGTTTTTGATGAAAAAACATTTTGGTTTTCCAAGATATCTTAACCAAACTCGGCATTTATAAGTTTTACTTTACTCCTCATATATATGCAAAATTCTATTAAGATCGGACCACTATATCATATAGCTGCCATAGGAACGATCGGTCGAAAATTAAGTTTTTGTATGAAAAAATATTTTGTTTTTCAAGACATCTAGACTAAACTCGGCATTTATTAGTTTTACTATGCTCCTCATACACATACATATCCTATTAAGATCGCACCAATATATTATATAGCTGCCATAGGAACGATCGGTCGAAAATTAAGTTGTTGTATAAAAACACATTTTGTTTATCAAGATATATTGCCCAAACTCGGCATTTACTATTTTCCCTGTGCTTCTTAGATACGGACAAGGCACTATAAGCATTATGAAATGGTTGGGTCTGCAAGGCTATTAGATCTTCGGCGTGCCGAAGATAGCCTTTATTTCTCGTTAGTTTTACTATACTCCTTATACATATGCAAAATCCTATTAAGATAGCACCACTATATCGTATTGCTGCCATAGAAACGATCGGTCAAAAATTAAGTTGTTGTATTAAAAAGTTTTATGTTTTTCAAGATATCTTAACCAAACTCGGCATTTATTAGTTGTACCGCACTCATCGTATATAGGCAAAATTCTATCAAGATCGGACCACTGTATCATATAGCTGCCATTGGAACGACCGGTCGAAAATTAAGTTGTTGTATGCACAAATTAATGTATGAGATATCTTGACCAAACTTGACATTTACTAGTTTTACTATACTATACTATAAGATCGGGCCACTATATCATATAGCTGCCATAGGAACGACCGGTCAAAAATTAAGTTTTTGATGGAAAAACATTTTGTTTTTCAAGATATCTTGACCAAACTCGGTATTTATTAGTATTACTCTACTCCTCATATATATGCAAAGTCCTATTAAGATCGGACCACTATTTCATATAGCTGCCATAGGAACGATCGGTCGAAAATTAAGTTTTTGTATGAAAAAACATTTTGGTTTTCAAGATATCTTAACCAAACTCGGCATTTATTAGTTTTACTTTACTCCTCATATATATGCAAAATCCTATTAAGATCGGACCACTATATCATATAGCTGCCATAGAAACGATCGGTCGAAAAATAAGTTTTTGTATGAAAAAATATTTTGTTTTTCAAGACATCTAGACTAAACTCGGCATTTATTAGTTTTACTATGCTCCTCATACACATACATATCCTATTAAGATCGGACCAATATATTATATAGCTGCCATAGGAACGATCGGTCGAAAATTAAGTTGTTGTATAAAAGCACATTTTGTTTATCAAAATATATTGCCCAAACTCGGCATTAACTATTTTCCCTGTGCTTCTTAGATACGGACAAGGCACTATAAGCATTATGAAATGGTTGGGTCTGCAAGGGTATTAGATCTTCGGCGTGCCGAAGATAGCCTTTATTTCTCGTTAGTTTTACTATACTCCTTATACATATGCAAAATCCTATTAAGATAGCACCACTATATCGTATTGCTGCCATAGAAACGATCGGTCAAAAATAAAGTTGTTGTATTAAAAAGTTTTATGTTTTTCAAGATATCTTAACCAAACTCGGCATTTATTAGTTGTACCACACTCATCGTATATAGGCAAAATTCTATCAAGATCGGACCACTGTATCATATAACTGCCATTGGAACGACCGGTCGAAAATTAAGTTGTTGTATGCACAAATTTATGTATGAGAAAGCATTTTGTTTATCAAGATATCTTGACCAAACTTGACATTTACTAGTTTTACTATACCTTTCATATATATGCAAAATCCTATAAAGATCGGGCCACTATATCATATAGCTGCCATAGGAACGACCGGTCAAAAATAAGGTTTTTGATGAAAAATCATTTTGTTTTTCAAGATATCGTGACCAAACTCGGCATTTATTTGTATTACTCTACTCCTCATATATATGCAAAGTCCTATTAAGATCGGACCACTATTTCATATAGCTGCCATAGGAACGATCGGTCGAAAATTAAGTTTTTGTATGAAAAAACATATTGGTTTTCAAGATATCTTAACCAAACTTGGCATTTATTAGTTTTACGACACTCCTCATATATATGCAAAATCCTATTAAGATCGGACCACTATATCATATAGCTGCCATAGGAATAATTGGTCGAAAATTAAGTTGTTGTATGAAAAACATTTTGGTTTTCAAGATATCTTGACCAAACTCGGCATTTATTAGTTTTACGATACTCCTCTTATATATGCAAAGTCCTATTAAGATCGGACCACTATTTCATATAGCTGCCATAGGAACGATCGGTCGAAAATTAAGTTTTTGTATGAAAAACATTTTGGTTTTCAAGATATCTTGATCAAACTTGACATATATTATATTTATCATATTTTTATTTATTACATTTATCATATATATGCAAAATCCTATAAAGATCGGACCACTATATCATATAGCTGCCATAGGAACGACCGGTCAAAAATTAGGTTTTTGATGAAAAAACATTTTGGTTTTCCAAGATATCTTAACCAAACTCTGCATTTATTAGTTTTACTTTACTCCTCATATATATGCAAAATTCTATTAAGATCGGACCACTATATCATATAGCTGCCACAGGAACGATCGGTCGAAAATTAAGTTTTTGTATGAAAAAATATTTTGTTTTTCAAGACATCTAGACTAAACTCGGCATTTAGTAGTTTTACTATGCTCCTCATACACATACATATCCTATTAAGATCGGACCAATATATTATATAGCTGCCATAGGAACGATCGGTCGAAAATTAAGTTGTTGTATAAAAACACATTTTGTTTATCAAGATATATTGCCCAAACTCGGCATTAACTATTTTCCCTGTGCTTCTTAGATACGGACAAGGCACTATAAGCATTATGAAATGGTTGGGTCTGCAAGGCTATTAGATCTTCGGCGTGCCGAAGATAGCCTTTATTTCTCGTTAGTTTTACTATACTCCTTATACATATGCAAAATCCTATTAAGATAGCACCTCTATATCGTATTGCTGCCATAGAAACGATCGGTCAAAAATTAAGTTGTTGTATTAAAAAGTTTTATGTTTTTCAAGATATCTTAACCAAACTCGGCATTTATTAGTTGTACCGCACTCATCGTATATAGGCAAAATTCTATCAAGATCGGACCACTGTATCATATAGCTGCCATTGGAACGACCGGTCGAAAATTAAGTTTTTGTATGAAAAAACATTTTGGTTTTCAAGATATCTTAACCAAACTTGGCATTTATTAGTTTTACGACACTCCTCATATATATGCAAAATCATATTAAGATCGGACCACTATATCATTTAGCTGCCATAGGAATAATTGGTCGAAAATTAAGTTGTTGTATGAAAAACATTTTGGTTTTCAAGATATCTTGACCAAACTCGGCATTTAATAGTTTTACTATACTCCTCTTATATATGCAAAGTCCTATTAAGATCAGACCACTATTTCATATAGCTGCCATAGGAACGATCGGTCGAAAATTAAGTTTTTGTATGAAAAACATTTTGGTTTTCAAGATATCTTGATCAAACTTGACATTTATTATATTTATCATATTTTTATTTATTACATTTATCATATATATGCAAAATCCTATAAAGATCGGACCACTATATCATATAGCTGCCATAGGAACGACCGGTCAAAAATTAGGTTTTTGATGAAAAAACATTTTGGTTTTCCAAGATATCTTAACCAAACTCGGCATTTATAAGTTTTACTTTACTCCTCATATATATGCAAAATTCTATTAAGATCGGACCACTATATCATATAGCTGCCATAGGAACGATCGGTCGAAAATTAAGTTTTTGTATGAAAAAATATTTTGTTTTTCAAGACATCTAGACTAAACTCGGCATTTATTAGTTTTACTATGCTCCTCATACACATACATATCCTATTAAGATCGCACCAATATATTATATAGCTGCCATAGGAACGATCGGTCGAAAATTAAGTTGTTGTATAAAAACACATTTTGTTTATCAAGATATATTGCCCAAACTCGGCATTTACTATTTTCCCTGTGCTTCTTAGATACGGACAAGGCACTATAAGCATTATGAAATGGTTGGGTCTGCAAGGCTATTAGATCTTCGGCGTGCCGAAGATAGCCTTTATTTCTCGTTAGTTTTACTATACTCCTTATACATATGCAAAATCCTATTAAGATAGCACCACTATATCGTATTGCTGCCATAGAAACGATCGGTCAAAAATTAAGTTGTTGTATTAAAAAGTTTTATGTTTTTCAAGATATCTTAACCAAACTCGGCATTTATTAGTTGTACCGCACTCATCGTATATAGGCAAAATTCTATCAAGATCGGACCACTGTATCATATAGCTGCCATTGGAACGACCGGTCGAAAATTAAGTTGTTGTATGCACAAATTAATGTATGAGATATCTTGACCAAACTTGACATTTACTAGTTTTACTATACTATACTATAAGATCGGGCCACTATATCATATAGCTGCCATAGGAACGACCGGTCAAAAATTAAGTTTTTGATGGAAAAACATTTTGTTTTTCAAGATATCTTGACCAAACTCGGTATTTATTAGTATTACTCTACTCCTCATATATATGCAAAGTCCTATTAAGATCGGACCACTATTTCATATAGCTGCCATAGGAACGATCGGTCGAAAATTAAGTTTTTGTATGAAAAAACATTTTGGTTTTCAAGATATCTTAACCAAACTCGGCATTTATTAGTTTTACTTTACTCCTCATATATATGCAAAATCCTATTAAGATCGGACCACTATATCATATAGCTGCCATAGAAACGATCGGTCGAAAAATAAGTTTTTGTATGAAAAAATATTTTGTTTTTCAAGACATCTAGACTAAACTCGGCATTTATTAGTTTTACTATGCTCCTCATACACATACATATCCTATTAAGATCGGACCAATATATTATATAGCTGCCATAGGAACGATCGGTCGAAAATTAAGTTGTTGTATAAAAGCACATTTTGTTTATCAAAATATATTGCCCAAACTCGGCATTAACTATTTTCCCTGTGCTTCTTAGATACGGACAAGGCACTATAAGCATTATGAAATGGTTGGGTCTGCAAGGGTATTAGATCTTCGGCGTGCCGAAGATAGCCTTTATTTCTCGTTAGTTTTACTATACTCCTTATACATATGCAAAATCCTATTAAGATAGCACCACTATATCGTATTGCTGCCATAGAAACGATCGGTCAAAAATAAAGTTGTTGTATTAAAAAGTTTTATGTTTTTCAAGATATCTTAACCAAACTCGGCATTTATTAGTTGTACCACACTCATCGTATATAGGCAAAATTCTATCAAGATCGGACCACTGTATCATATAACTGCCATTGGAACGACCGGTCGAAAATTAAGTTGTATGCACAAATTTATGTATGAGAAAGCATTTTGTTTATCAAGATATCTTGACCAAACTTGACATTTACTAGTTTTACTATACCTTTCATATATATGCAAAATCCTATAAAGATCGGGCCACTATATCATATAGCTGCCATAGGAACGACCAATCAAAAATAAGGTTTTTGATGAAAAAACATTTTGTTTTTCAAGATATCTTGACCAAACTCGGCATTTATTTGTATTACTCTACTCCTCATATGTATGCAAAGTCCTATTAAGATCGGACCACTATTTCATATAGCTGCCATAGGAACGATCGGTCGAAAATTAAGTTTTTGTATGAAAAAACATTTTGGTTTTCAAGATATCTTGACCAAACTTAACATTTACTAGTTTTACTATACCTTTCATATATATGCAAAATCCTATAAAGATCGGGCCACTATATCATATAGCTGCCATAGGAACGACCGATCAAAAATAAGGTTTTTGATGAAAAAACATTTTGTTTTTCAAGATATCTTGACCAAACTCGGCATTTATTTGTATTACTCTACTCCTCATATATATGCAAAGTCCTATTAAGATCGGACCACTATTTCATATAGCTGCCATAGGAACGATCGGTCGAAAATTAGGTTTTTGTATGAAAAAACATTTTGGTTTTCAAGATATCTTAACCAAACTTGGCATTTATTAGTTTTACGACACTCCTCACATATATGCAATATCCTATTAAGATCGGACCACTATATCATATAGCTGCCATAGGAATAATTGGTCGAATATTAAGTTGTTGTATGAAAAACATTTTGGTTTTCAAGATATCTTGACCAAACTCGGCATTTATTAGTTTTACTATACTCCTCTTATATATGCAAAGTCCTATTAAGATCAGACCACTATTTCATATAGCTGCCATAGGAACGATCGGTCGAAAATTAAGTTTTTTGTATGAAAAACATTTTGGTTTTCAAGATATCTTGATCAAACTTCACATTTATTAGTTTTACTATACTCCTCATATATATGCAAAATCCTATAAAGATCGGACCACTATATCATATAGCTGCCATAGGAACGACCGGTCAAAAATTAGGTTTTTGATGAAAAAACATTTTGGTTTTCCAAGATATCGTAACCAAACTCAGCATTTATTAGTTTTACTTTACTCCTCATATATATGCAAAATTCTATTAAGATCGGACCAATATATTATATAGCTGCCATAGGAACGATCGGTCGAAAATTAAGTTGTTGTATAAAAACACATTTTGTTTATCAAGATATATTGCCCAAACTCGGTATTAACTATTTTCCCTGTGCTTGTTAGATACGGACAAGGCACTATAAGCATTATGAAATGGTTGGGTCTGCAAGGGTATTAGATCTTCGGCGTGCCGAAGATAGCCTTTATTTCTCGATAGTTTTACTATACTCCTTATACATATGCAAAATCCTATTAAGATAGCACCACTATATCGTATTGCTGCCATAGAAACGATCGGTCAAAAATTAAGTTGTTGTATTAAAAAGTTTTATGTTTTTCAAGATATCTTAACCAAACTCGGCATTTATTAGTTGTACCACACTCATCGTATATAGGCAAAATTCTATCAAGATCGGACCACTGTATCATATAGCTGCCATTGGAACGACCGGTCGAAAATTAAGTTGTTGTATGCACAAATTTTTGTTTTTCACGATATATTGACCAAACTCGGCATTTATTAGTTTTTCTTTACTCCTCATATATATGCAAAATCCTATTAAGATCGGACCACTATATCATATAGCTGCTATAGGAACTGTCGGTCAAAAATTAAGTTGTTGTATTAGGAAGTATTTTGTTTTTCAAGATATCTTAACCAAACTCGACATTTATTAGTTTTTCCACATTCCTCATATATAGGCAAAATCCTATTAAGATCGGACCACTATATCATATAGCTGCTATAGGAACGATCGGTCAAAAATTAAGTTTTGGTATGAAAAAATATTTTTTTTTCAAGATATCTTGACCAAACTCGGCATTTATTAGATTTACTATGCTCCTCATACATATACATATCCTATAAGGATCGGACCACTATATCATATAGCTGCCATAGGAACTATCGGTCAAAAATTAAGTTGTTGTATTAAAAAGTATTTTGTTTTTCAAGATATCTTAACCAAACTCGGCAATTATTAGTTTTACCACACTCCTCGTATATAGGCAAAATCCTATTAAGATCGGACCACTGTATCATATAGCTGCCATGGGAACGACCGGTCGAAAATTAAGTTGTTGTATGCACAAATTTTTTGTTTTTCACGATATATGGACCAAACTCGGCATTTATTAGTTTTTCTTTACTCCTGATATCTATGCAAAATCCTATTAAGATCGGACCACTATATCATATAGCTGCTATAGGAACTGTCGGTCAAAAATTAAGTTGTTGTATTAGGAAGTATTTTGTTTTTCAAGATATCTTAACCAAACTCGGCATTTATTAGTTTCACCACATTCCTCATATATAGGCAGAATCCTATTAAGATCGGACCACTATATCATATAGCTGCCATAGGAACGATCGGTCGATTGTTAAGTTAAGTTGTTGCATGAAATAAAATTTTGTTTATCAAGATATCTTAACCAAACTCGGCATTTATTAGTTTTACCACATTCCTCATATATAGGCAAAATCCTATTAAGATCGGACCACTATATCATATAGCTGCTATAGGAACGGTCGGTCAAAAATTAAGTTATATTAAAAATCATTTTGTTTTTCACGATATCTTAAATAAACTCAGCATTTATTAGTTTTACCACACTCCTCATATATAGGCAAAATCCTATTAAGATCGAACCACTATATCATATATCTGCCATAGAAACGATCGGTCGAAAATTAAGTTTTTGTATGAAAAAACATTTTTTTTCAAGATATCTTGACCAAACTCGGCATTTATTAGTTTTACTATGCTCCTCAGACATATACATATCCTATAAGGATCGGACCACTATATCATATAGCTGCCATAAGAACGATCGGTCAAAAATTAAGTTCTTGTATTAAAAAGTATTTTCTTTTTTAAGATATCTTAACCAAACTCGGCATTTATTAGTTTTACTATATTCCTCATATAAAGGCAAGCTCCTATTAAGATCGGACTACTATATCAAATAGCTGCCATGGAAACGATCGGTCGAAAATTAAGTATTTGTAAGAAACAATATTTTTTTTTTCAAGACATCTTGACCAAACTCGGCATTTATTAGTTTTACTATGCTCCTCATACATATCCTATAAGGATCGGACCACTATATCATATAGCTGCCATAGGAACTATCGGTCGAAAATTAAGTTGTTGAATAAAAAAACATTTTGTTTATCAAGATATCTTGCCCAAGCTCGGCATTAACTATTTTCCCTGTGCTTCTTAGATACGAACAAAGCACTATAAGCATTATGAAATGGTTGTGTCTGCAAGGGTATTAGATCTTCGGCGTGCCGAAGATAGCCTTTATTTCTCGTTAGTTTTACTATACTCCTTATACATATGCAAAATCCTATTTAGATAGCACCACTATAGCTGCCATAGGAACGATCGGTCAAATATTAAGTTGTTGTATTAACAAGTATTTTGTTTTTCAAGATATCCTAACCAAAGTCGGCATTTATTAGTTTTACCACACTCCTCGTATATAGGCAAAATTCTATCAAAATCGGACCACTGCATCATATAGCTGCCATAGGAACGACCGGTCGAAAATTAAGTTGTTGTAAGCACAAATTTTTTGTTTTTCACGATATATGGACCAAACTCGGCATTTATTAGTTTTTTTTTACTCCTCATATATATGCAAAATACTATTAAGATCGGACCACTATATCATATAGCTGCTATAGGAACGGTCGGTCAAAAATTAAGTTGTTGTATTAAAAAGTATTTTGTTTTTCAATATATCTTAACCAAGCTCGGCATTTATTTGTTTTTCTTTACTCCTCATATATATGCAAAATCCTATTAAGATCGGACCACTATATCATATAGCTGCTATAGGAACGGTCGGTCAAAAATAAAGTTGTATTAAAAATCATTTTGTTTTTCACGATATCTTAAATAATCTCGGCATTTATTAGATTAACTATACTCCTCATATATATGCAAAATCCTATTAAGATCGGACCACTATATCATATAGCTGCTATAGGAACGGTCGGTCAAAAATTAAGATATCTTAACCAAACTCGGCATTTATTTGTTTTACCACACTCCTCATATATAGGCAAAATCCTATTAAGATCGGACCACTATATCATATAGGTGCCATAGGAACGATCGGTCGAAAACTAAAATTTTGTATGAGAAAACCTTTTTTTTTCAAGATATCTTGACCAAACTCGGCATTTATTTGTCTAACTATACTCCTCATATAACGCCAAATGCTATTAAGAACGGACTACTATATCATATAGCTGCCATGGGAACATTCGGTCGAAAATTAAGTTTCTGTATGAAAAAACATTTATTTTTCAAGATATCTTGACCAAACTCGGCATTTATTAGTTAAAATATACTCCTCATATAAAGGCAAAATCCTATTAAGATCGGACTACTATATCATATAGCTGCCATGGGAGCGATCGGTCGAAAATTAAGTTTTTGTATGAAAAAATATTGTTGAATAAAAAATTAAGTTGTTGAATAAAAATCATTTTGTTTATACAGACAAAGCACTATAAGCATTATGCAAAGGTTGGGTCTGAAAGGGTATTAGATCTTCGGCGTGCCGAAGATAGCCTTTCTTTCTCGTTAGTTTTACTATACTCCTTATACATATGCAAAATCCAATTAAGATAGCACCACTATATCGTATAGCTGCCATAGGAAGGATCGGTCAAAATAAAGTTCTTGCATAAAAAAACATTTTGTTTTTCAAGATTTTGAACCAGACTCGGCATCTATTAGTTTTACTATACTCCCCATATATAGGCAAATTCCTTTCAACATCGGACTACTATATCATATAGCTGCCATAGGAACGACCGGTCGAAAATTAAGTTGTTGTATGCACAAATTTTTTGTTTTTCACGATATATTGACCAAACTCGGCATTTATTAGTTTTTCTTTACTCCTCATATATTTGCAAAATCCTATTAAGATCGGACCACTATATCATATAGCTGCTATAGAAATGGTCGGTCAAAAATTAAGTTGTTGTATTAGAAAGTATTTTGTTTTTCAAGATATCTTAACCAAACTCGGCATTTATTAGTTTTACCACATTCCTCATATATAGGCAAAATCCTATTAAGATCGGACCACTATATCATATATCTGCCATAGGAACGATCGGTCGAAAATTAAGTTTTTCTATGAAAAAACCATTTTTTTTTCAAGATACCTTGTCCAAACTCGGCATTTATTGGTTTTACTATGCTCCTCATACATATACATATCCTATTAGGATCGGAACACTATATCATATAGCTGCCATAGGAACGATCGGTCAAAGATTAAGTTCTTGTTTTAAAAAATATTTTGTTTTTCAAGATATCTTAACCAAACTCGGCATTTATTAGTTTTACTATATTCCTTATATAAAGGCAAACTCCTATTAAGATCGGACTACTATATCAAATAGCTGCCATGGAAACGATCGGTCAAAAATTAAGTTTTTGTATGAAAGAATATTTTTTTTTTCAAGACATCTTGACCAAACTCGGCATTTATTTGTTTTACTATGCTCCTCATACATATCCTAAAAGGATCGGATCACTATATCATATAGATACCATAGGAACTATCGGTTGAAAATTAAGTTGTTGAATAAAAAAACATTTTGTTTATCAAGATATCTTGCCCAAGCTCGGCATTAACTATTTTCCCTGTGCTTCTTAGATACGGACAAAGCACTATAAGCATTATGAAAAGGTTGGGTCTGCAAGGGTATTAGATCTTCGGCGTGCCGAAGATAGCCTTTCTTTCTCGTTAGTTTTACTATACTCCTTATACATATGCAAAATCCAAATAAGATAGCACCACTATATCGTATAGCTGCCATAGGAACGATCGGTCAAATATTAAGTTGTTGTATTAACAAGTATTTTGATTTTCAAAATATCTTAACCAAAACCGGCATTTATTAGTTTTACCACACTCCTCGTATATAGGTAAAATCCTATCAACATCGGACCACTGCATCATATAGCTGCCATAGGAACGACCGGTCGAAAATTAAGTTGTTGTAAGCACAAATTTTTTGTTTTTCACGATATATGGACCAAACTCGGCATTTACTAGTTTTTTTACTCCTCATATATATGCAAAATCCTATTAAGATCGGACCACTATATCATATAGCTGCTATAGGAACGGTCGGTCAAAAATTAAGTTGTATTAAAAAGTATTTTGTTTTTCACGATATATTGACCAAACTCGGCATTTATTAGTTTTTCTTAGCTGCTCATATATATTCAAAATCCTATTAAGATCGGATATCATATCATATAGCTGCCGGTCAAAAATTAAGTTGTATTAAAAAGTATTTTGTTGTTCAAGATTTTTTTACCAAACTTGGCATTTATTAGTTTTACCACACTCCTCATATATATATGCAAAATATTATTAAGATCGGACTACTATATCATATAGCTGCCATAGGAACGATCGGTCGAATATTAACTTTTTGTATGAAAAAATATTTTTTTTTTCAATACATCTTGACCAATCTCGGCATTTGTTCACACAAGAAGTGTATCCGACAGTCGCCATCCAACCGCCATGTAACTCCGGAACCAGTACATGGAACATGTACTGAAATTTCACCACACTTATACTAATACACTTGTAGGTACTCTTGTAATGTACTCTGAAAAAATAGAATAGATGAAAATAACCTTCAAGCGAACAAAACGTGTTTTTCTTTCAAACCTGAGTTAAATTTGTGCAGAGCAGAAACGCTCCCCCAACGACAATTCATTTTGTAAAAGTTCACATGGAAGCCCTGCGGACGCCCTACTACAACATTTGGTCCTTCGAGCCGGATACTTCTACAACATTTGGTATATCCAGTTCGCCCCAGCAAGCATTGGTGGATCTGCAAGAAAAGGTTCCAGGAACAGCTATAAATTCAAACAAGATAAGTAGCAGTGCACCTACCTCAACTTGTCCATTGCCAAATTTCCGGCAACTCCAGTTAATTAATTCTTTTGTGTGTCTGAACATATTTTTTCGCTTCACATTGTCCGTGGTTAAAGCGAGGGGCAATTGTATTTAAAAAATTCAACAAAAAAACCCGCAGATAAAATATTGTTCGTGGCCATTAAGGCGTCTAAAAAGTGATAAATATTGATTCTTTCAAAACAGAAAGTGACTCCGATAAGGTCGCCATATTGGTGTCTGTACATATATATATACATATATGTACAAGTGCATACCCAAAAATTTAACCGATCGCCATATTGATGTACGCAAGTACATCCAGACATATCTGCACACATAGGCTTTCGCTCCGTTGAACAACAAGTGTATGCGCTTCTCCATTCCAAGCTTCACCAAGGAATCACACACTAAATACATATATAAAAACACACAATTCTAATTGGTATTTAATTAACTAAAACCACACTGTGCAAATTCACCTGCATGTATACACACACACACATCCTATTATATGTGTATCGTTTGTTATTTTTCCTCCACAGCAGCTTCAATATTAATTTTTTTTTTTTTGATTTGGTGAAGACAGTTGCGAGAACTGTCTATGGGGTTGGTCGACGCAAAATACTGCGGCAGATGACCAGATACGTTGTGGCTAGGATAGCTCGAGGCAGTCCTGTGTGTAGTCAGTTGTTTGTGTTGGTTCAGTAAGCTGGTGTGTGTCTGTAATTGTAATAATTAATTATTTGGTTTAGATACTTATTTTTGCTTCATTTATGAATTTTGTTAGTTCTCTTAAGTATAGATGTTCTTTTGTTTTTAGTATATCTTTAGTTGAGTCAGCGCGAGTAAAAATTTTGTATTTTCTTCTTAAACTATTAAATTTATGGCATTGGAAGATGGAGTGTTCTGCGCTTTCTATATCATTGCATACTTCACACATGTTAGTATCAACTTTGTTGATTTTGTGTAGGTATTTTTATCATATGTATGTCCAGTGAAGAGGCGGTTTATGAGTTTAATATTGGATGCTGTCCACTTTATCTTCTTAAACCATGGGTTTTCTGTTAGGACCGGGAAAAGGCTAAAAAAGAAAATGCCCTTGGTTCTACATAATTCCTTATAATGGTTGTTCCATGTTTGCCATACGCGTCTTTTTGCTGCTCTAAATGCATCTCCCACACTGTAGCTTATGTTTAGAGGGATACCTTCTGTGCATGCCTTTTTGGCTAATGCGTCAGCTTTTTCATTGATCTTTATCTTTTTGTGACCTGGGATCCATACAATTTCTGCTTCTTCTAAGCGTGTCCAGTCTAATATCATATGAATTTCCGCCACTATGTATGAAGATGATTGTTTTTGCCTTAGAAGTGTTATCGCCCCCATGCTATCCGTAAATATTACATGTTTGGCGATATTTTTTTCCCTCGCTATTTCCATTGCTGTTTTTATCGCTAATAGTTCCGCAGATGTCGAGGAGATTGCTTTGTTGCAGCTGAAAATATATTCTTCCTCGCTGGTAACGTTGTATACCGCTATTCCAACTGTATTTTCCATTACAGAAGCATCTGTTGCAAAAATGTGGTATCCCAATTCTTTAAATTTGTGGAGTGTATTTTTAAATGTCGACTGTATTTCCTCAAGAGAGGTATTGTTTTTAGTATTACTTAGTATTTTTGTTGTTAATTTTAAATTTGGATTTGAGTTATACTTTGTTTTTGGTTTTGTGTTGTCCAGTATGTCTTTGTGCGCTTCATATGTTTTCCTGTATGGAGATTTGTGGTACGTTGATTTGATTGTGTTAAATAGGTCTTGATTGTATGTTTTGAGTTTAATTATTTCTTTAACAGTTAACAGTTCAGCCCTGAAAAGGGGAGGGAGCTCTCCTGCAAGCGCATAAATGATGTGAGTCGGCGTGGAAGGTGTCACTCCCATACATCTCCTAAGTGGGATTGCAAGCAGTGAGGTTAGGTTTTTTGCTATGCCTTTATTCATGTTCAGCGTTGTACAGGCGTATTCTACTTTGCTTCTTATGAAGGTTTTGTATATGTTTACAGCAACACTTGGTCTAAGGCCACCTTTGATCGATGTTGAAAATTGCAATACCTGTTGGCTCCTCAGCATTTTTGCTTTTACATCTTTAACATGATTCTTAAGCGACATATTTGCGCTCAGCAACCTTCCCAGAAATTTGATTTCCGAGGCTTGCGGTATGTTCCTCCCATTAACGACTAAGTTGATCATTCTTCTCTTGCTTTTGCTCATCGATAGGGAGGCGGTTTTGGTGGCATTGAAGTTCAAGCCTATATCTTCACATAGCAATTGGAAAGTTGATAACTTGTCCTGTATGTTACTCACTGCACTTGGGAAGGATCGTTTGCTAGATAGGATTATAAAATCGTCAGCATACTGGTATACTTTAGTATCCGGGTCGGGTCTTCTATTTGGTGCCCTCGTGTAACATGATTTTACTTAAATATTCTAGACAGACACAGTTATACGCATTGTTTATGTCTAGACTGACTATGACTACTGCTTTCTTCTGTTGTTTAAGTAGCGAGATTGTGGTTAGTAAATCATTTATGCACATGGTCGTGGATTTGTTTTTTCTGTATGCATAGGACTTTATAGGTAAGATGTTGTTTTCTTCCACGTATTTAGAGATTCTGTTTTTGATCATCATGTTAACAGTTTTGGCAAGGGCCGATATGAGCGATATTGGCCTATAGTTCTCGAGATTCGTAGGGTCTTTGCCATGTTTGAGTATGGGTGCTATGTTTATGATTCTCCACTGAGGAGGAACTGTGCAGTCTTTAAAGAGATCATTATATATGTCAATGAGCTTTGCTTTTCCGTTCTCATTTAATGCCTTGAGCATGTCATATGTTATTTTGTCATGCCCTCCCGCTGTGGGCCTTTTGTGATCTAGGGCTTCGGTTAACTCTGACATGGAGAAGAGCATCTCTGCATAATTTTGTTCTTTTGGGAACCTGAGTTCCTGGAAATTGGTTGATCTTGAAACCTGGTCTTTTAACATTTGTAGAAAATGCTTGTGCATAGATGGGCAGAGTTTGGCTGGTTCTGGCTGTGGGCAGTTTTTCAGGGAGTTGAGGAATCTCCAGGCCATTCTTGTGTTCGGTTGCTTGTCCACCATGCTGATTTTGTTAATGTAGCTTTCTTTTTTTGCTTTGGCAACTGCATTTTTCCAGAGTTTCTTTAGAGCAATAGCTTTGTTGAAATTAATAATGGAGGGGAAATTGTTGGCCTTTGCTTGTGAAGCTATAAAATGTCTGTATATTTTTTGTAGGTCGTCAGACCACCAGTATTTGGGGATTTTATTATTTTGTATAGCGTAGCTTGATGTTTTGATTACAGATGAGAATTTTTTGTTGAAGTCATCCAGATTATTGCTGATTGTGAGGTTGGCAATATCCTTCAATAATTTTTTCTTGGCCAGGAAGGTAGTTGGTTTGACTGCTGTGTAGTCTATGTTCACTATTATTGGAAAGTGGTGGCTTCCCCCTAACTGGATTGGCCTGACCAGCCAGCTTTGAGTCGCATTTATTTTGGAGAAAGTTAGGTCAAGGACTGAACCTGAGCTGATGCCAATTTGCGCTTGGAAGGTGTTAGCACCTGTATTCAGGCATCTGAAACCTGCATTGGTCATGCACTCTTCCAGAAATCTGCCACGTGCATTTGTTATGTTACCGCCGAAGGCCGTGCTCTTGGCATTGAAGTCACCAGCTATTACTACATTTGTCATATGCTCTAAATGTGCAAGTAGCATGGACATCTCCTGTTTGAACTCCTCAAGGGGGATTCTCGGCTCGAAATAGACCGAAACTAAGGTTAGATTTGTATTTAAATTGGTCGTCGTTGCCATGATGATATCACAATTTGTACTATACTGCAGTTTTCTAAATTTTATATTGTTTCTGAATGCTAAGGCTACTCCTCCATATCCATCTGCTCTGTGTTTTTTGATTAAATTGAAGTTGGCTAGTTTTCTGTTATTTCTGTTTTCGTCATGTGAAAAAATTTCAGAAAGAAAAGCTATATCAAAGTTTTCTGTGTTTAGAGCAAATTCTAAATTGTCTCTATTTGCCTTCAAAGATTGAATGTTGTATTGAAATATTTTAATGGGCATCTTGATTTTGACTATTGTTGGATGTTAAATTGGGTGGTTCATTTTGATATTTAAGTGCGTTTTCGAACTTGTCTTTTAATAAATTTAATTTTGTACTGAGCTCATTGTTGTCATGGAAAAGTGGAGAAAATAGTTGGAATAATTCATTACATATTGCTGTAGTTTCATCCTTCTTTGGGTAATTATATGTCCAATCGCTTGTGTCATTGGTGTATGAGGGCAGAATGAAGTGTGGGCGTGGCTTGTTGAAGCCAACGACCTGCTGCACCACTTTGCTGTATTTCGTTTTGTTGATAATTTGATTGACACTTGTGTCATTGCTGATTACATATTTAGTTTTTGGACTTAGTTGGGGGAAATTGGTCTCATAGTTTTTTGGGTGTATATCTCATTGTTATTGAGAGAATAGCTTTCCATGACCTCTTTTCTGGCCAGTTTTTTAATTGTCATGATTTTGAGAATATCAGTTTCCTTGTTCCATACTGTGCAAGAACTCTTCTCCCAGGAATGATGTCCACTACCGTTACATAAGATGCATCTTCCACTTTTGCATCCAGGGGGGCATCCATTTTCTTTGCCACAGCTAAGACATCTTTTCTTGGATTTGCACCTAGAGTTTGTGTGTCCCAGTCTTCCACAATTGAAGCATTGTCTTACATTGGGGAAAAAGTGCATTACTTTTAAGGAGCAAATGTTAAAAAGTTGAACAGATTTGGGTATTTCATTGTTAAGAAATCCTATTTTGACTGTTTCAGTTGGTTCTAGTATGATTTCTTTCAATAGTTCACCCGCTTCATTTTTTTTCTCCTCATAATTCTTTCAACCGTTTTAATTTTGATTTCGGATTGGATATTATTATAGATATCCTCGTCAGACCAACTTGTTGGTACCCCACGGATTACGCCATATGTCTCAGTGTAGTTCCTCGGGATGAAAGCTTTGTACTTTAATTGCTGAGACTTTCATTTTTAATTATCTGGTTTGCATTGGTGGCA
This sequence comes from Drosophila americana, assembly GCA_030788265.1. Classification (NCBI taxonomy): domain Eukaryota; kingdom Metazoa; phylum Arthropoda; class Insecta; order Diptera; family Drosophilidae; genus Drosophila; species Drosophila americana. The sequence continues at coordinate 317,334 of JAURSC010000049.1, read as the reverse complement.
TTATCAAAATATAATTTGTAAAGCGTTGCTCCAATCGCCGTTATGTTCTTCAGGCCAAATTTTTTCGTAGAGGAAAAGACCATTCTTTATATTTTTATTTTGGATGGCTACATTTTGACTTGTGTCTACTAATACAAGTTATCCATTATTGTATGTTCTGCGATGTAACACAATGTTATCTTGGGTAAGTTGCGTTGATCCCGCGCTGCCCTTGATCAAAATATGTTCTCCTTGATCCAGTAATATTACGAAAGATATGTTTTATCGGCAATGCCGGAGCAGTATATTTATTTTGGCGACTTATGTGTTGCGCGCTTCATATAAAACTAAAAACTAGGGGACAAGCAAATTATACAAATACCCTAAGCCTCAATGCATCACGCCATCAAAGCATGGTCGGCAAGCCGACTCAGCATTCCATGCAGTGTCAGCTTACCGCTGCTGGCTGTTCTTAGCGCAGAGCGCTGAACTCAGTTCTGGCGCGTCAGCATTGTTAATACGAAGCTACTTAATTGCTAGGGCAATATATTTATGCTTAGTTGTTAACTACCCCCCCTCAGGATGATGGCCGTCCTCGGGCATGTCGTATTTGTCAATCGCCTTCTGCATCTGCATGGAGGCTCGTCTTTTCCTTAGCACCAGAAAAAGGAAGAATGAGCCAATTAGTCCGACATTCAGGACCGCGCCAATCGCGAACCAGAATTTAGGCGAGCCAGCCGCAACTACCTCCTCCTTGAAATCTCGAATTGATAGCAAGTTGTTGATGTTCATACGATGCAGGAGTGGTATGCTTAGTGCCGGGTCATGTCCGATGATGTTTAGGAGCGGTGACCTCACGATGCCAGGCTGCTTGCTTAGTGATTTGCGCAGGTTTACAAATTCTGTGCCATTGATAGTTGCAGACCGTTCGAAAGTTATCAGGAAGGTTCCTGAGACGGTTACCTCTGCGTCATCATCTGTTCGGACGCGCGCTGTCGCTTCGTTGATAACCACGACGCCGTCATCTACAGGCATTATCGCTTTCAGGTGGCTAGGTTGAGTGTGGCAGTTGGCGATGTTTCCCGCGTGAAGGGAGCTAGCACAGGTTTCGCGCCGTGCTCGTTCGCAGAAGGTGTTATGCGTAGTTACGGTGCATCCAGTAACTGCAAAGGTATCCTTTTCGCATTCCGCCAACGTGTCTTCGTCGAGTCGCAGAATGGTTTGTTGGTGTGAAACGGGGTAGACGGAGACCTTTTGGCACCTAAACTCAACTTTAGGGTAGGCTATTAATATGTGGATAATATTCTCGGACTGAAGGACCTTGATCTTAGAAGCTTCTATCAAGCTAACTATTGGGGTATCTTGTTCGATAAGTGATTTTAGATCGGTATGATCAAGGATTGTAGGATTTACTATGCTTGCTTTTGCCAACGTTATGGTGAGTACTAAATTTTGAATTTCTGTGTTCAGTATTCTATTTCTTGCCAACAGGGTCTCGAATAAATGAGGAGTGTCAACCAAATCGCCTTTGCGGGAACTGATAATTTTATTGATAGTGTCCGTTAGTCTGTTTATTTGTTTTTGAGTTTCGGAGTTTATTAGTATCTGTTTGGAGTTAGCCTCCACCAACTGCGTCTCTGTAACGCGGATCCTTAAGAAATCTGAAGCATCAGGGGTGCCAGCAACAACCTTCAAGGCAGTGCCTAAGAAATCGAGGCTTCGTGCAAATCTGTGATGCACTTGAAGAACGGACAACAATGTTCTAAGGTGATCTGTATCTACGTCTAGTAGTTTGCGCATATGCGACTGTGGAAAGGAATCGGACAGTCTTTCCGTCTCGTCTATCATACTAACAAATTCGGAAATGTTACTTGAGTGCCTCAAGTAGCTACGTTGATCGAACACCAGTACTTCCCCGTCTAAGACCGGAATGTAGTTGACATGCGAGAAGTCGGTGATCCGAGCATTTACCGCTGCTAGTGCCACAAGCAAAGTGAGTGCAAACCTGAAATGGACGAACAATATAAGACGGTGTTTAAACTCTGAGTTGGCTTACTAGCTAATTGTGGAGGAAAACTTATTTCAGGTTGTCCTTATGGACCACCCTCCCCTTAATGAGGACAGACGTTCCCAGGTCTGCTTCGACCTTTTGTTCTGAGCATAAGGGAGTTAACTTGTTCCCTAGCCTCTTGTTGTTCTTCTGGAACACCTTTTCTCCTACCTCGAAAACGCGGTTTTGTCTGGATGCATTGCACCTTTTGATATTGTCTTGCTGTGCCTTAATTAGCCTGTTTTTGACGTTCCCGCGACGATCAGAAGCTGCTGCATGAACGACCTCAATTGGTTTCTCGAGGGTTACTGAGTGCAAACTTTTGTTGTACTCTATCGTAGCCTTTAAGATTAATTCTGTAGTGTCGCTGATTTTCTTGTCTAACTTGAGGCATCTCGCAATTTCGGTCAGGGTGCTATGAAAGCGCTCCACCTGGCCGTTTGAGGTGCTGTGAAGCGGAGCCGCATTCACAATGCAAATGCCGTAGGCGTTTCGGAGCATCGAAGTGATGGTCTCGGAATTGAAGGCCGCCTCGTTATCGCAATAAATTGTCTTGGTTGCGGGAAAAAGGTTAACAATTTGCAGTAGAGGGCTTGTGACATCGATTATCGTTCTGGATAATATCGGTTGGACGACTGCAAATTTTGAGAATTTGTCTATGCAGGTCAAGAACTGTTTCTTGTCTGTCGAGAAAATGTCAATATGCAACATTTCGCCAGTATAACTTGGTATAGGCGTTTCCCCGAGTTCTTGTTTCTTCGGGTGCCTATCGTATTTGGCTTTAGTGCAGACCCTGCAGTTTGCAACCACTTCTTTGGCCAGACTGGCCATATTGGGAAAATAATAGTCCCGAAGTACTTGTTTAATGTTTTCCTGAGCTGCTCTGTGCGCTCGATTGTGCTCGGCAGTGATGATTTCTAACTGCTCGTTTTTGTCCGTTATATCTTGCACAAGATTTTTGCAATGCCAGAATTGGGTAGCAGGGAAATACAAAATCAGGTCGTGTTGGAAACTTGCCAACGTGGGAAGATCGCAATGTATTGCATTAACGACTCCAGAATTCACAACTTCTTTGAGGGTTTTGAGAATTGAGCTCTTGTCAGTGTAACTGATCAAGTGGCGTGTTTTGCTGCGAAACAGCAACAAGTTTCGCTTTAGCGGAAAACGCGATTCCTCTAGGACAATCTGGTTCCTAAAGCAATTCAAAGGTTTGTCTGTTGTCTCGACCGTGTAGGTCAGGGAAAGTTCGCTGTGAACGGTTGCAGCGTCCGAACGGGGCCCATCTTGCAGAGCATTAATGTTTTGCCTTGAAAGGGCATCCGCCACCAGATTCTCTTTGCCCGGTTTATAAAACATTTTGGCATTGTGCTGGTCAATGTAAGATTTCCATCTTTTAATCTTGGAATTCGTGTTCTTGTCCGACACAGCGAACGTGAGCGGCTGGTGGTCCGTGAAAATGTTAATTTCCCTAGAACCGTACAGAAAGTTCTGCAATCTGCCTAAAGCCCACACAATGGCCAGCAATTCTCTTTCGTTAGTGGCATAGTTTTGTTCGGCCTGTTTTAAGGCGCGAGAAATCATTGTTATTGGCCTATTGCCTTGGGAAAGAACCGCGCCAATTCCACTGGCCGAAGCATCAGTGGTTAAATCGAACGGTTTCTGGAAGTTTGGATACATTAACATGACGTCTTCTGATGCCAAAATACTCCGCAGACGGTGAAATGCATCGCGTTGAACTTCATTAAATTCAACAGGGATTTTCTTTGATACGTGCCTACTAACTGAGCCATTTTCCCCTTTAAGTATGTCCGATATCGGACGCGCTATAGCGGCAAAGTCCTTAATAAAGACCCTATAGTAGTTGGCTAACCCCAAGAAGGACCTAACGCTGTAGACATTCTTTGGTTCAGGGAATTCCTGAATGGCTTTAACTTTTTTGGGGTCGGATGTTGCTCCGTCTTTGGTTACAATGAAACCCAGGAATTCGATACTTTCCTTGAAGAAACGAGTCTTTTCGGGGCCTACACGCATGTTTGCGTCGATTAGACATTTTAACACAATGTTAATGTGTTGAAGGTGCTCCGTTTCGTTTTTAGAAAAAATTATGACGTCGTCTACATAGACAAAGCAAATCTTTCCTATATGTTCCCTCAGGATATCGTCTATTGCCCTTTGGAATATGCTGCTTGCATTGCGCAGGCCGAATGGTAGGCGACAGAACTCGTACTTGCCGCTGCTTACTGAAAATGAAGTCTTTTCGCGGTCATGCTCCGCAAGGTAAATTTGATGGTACCCCGACTTTAGGTCGAGGGTAGTGAAGTATTTTGCCTTTCCTAGATTTGCTAAGATCATGGGGATGCTCGGCATGGGGTAGCGGTCCGGTATGGTTTTTTCGTTCAGTTTCCTGAAGTCGATTACCAACCTTTTTTTTGGGTTACCGTATGAGTCAGTGCCTTTTTTATCAACCACCCATGTTGGGCTGTTGTAAGGCGATCTGGAGGGCCTGATTATGCCATCGTCCAGTAATTGTTTGACTTCTTTGTTTATGAAGTCAGAAACACCCATGAGACTCGGGTATCTTGAATACACGGGCTCGTTGTCTACTGTTCGGATTGTAGCGATAACAGCAGTATTAAAAGGGAGAGCTTCGTCTGCATTTGAGAAGGCTCTTTTGTTTCTGAGTATCATGTCCCTGAACTCTTTCTTTACGGAAGGGGGGACTACGATGTCGTTGACATCGGTGAAGTTCACATCAGCACATTGATAGTACTGGAGTTTTTCGGATGTACTCTGGTATTCCAGAGTGTTTTTTGCCAAGTTCAATTTGACTCCGGCTTGTGTTAGCAAGTCGAAGCCTATGATGGCGTCGAAAGAACTTAGGGTATCGAGGAGAAAAAACGGGGAGGTATGTTGGAAAATGTTCATCAAGCATTTGCGCTTGATTTCGGTAGACCCGTGGATCGAGTTTACCGAGAATGACTTGGCGACCGGCGTTATGGTCTTTAGCTCTGTTAAGGGCTTCACATAATTTTTTGCCGCGCCAGTGTCAATCAACATCTTCAGAGTTCTCCCAGCCAACCGTCGTTCAATGTACGGAAGCCGGGAGTGTTCCCTAAAAAATTAATCGAGTCGTCACCAGGTGCGTACTCGTTCTCACTCTCTAGTTCTTCAACTGCCTCTTTGGCCGCCTTCTCGAATTCTGTTACGGCTTCTTTGGAATCTGATTGTACGACATTGTTAACGCGTTGTCGTCTTTGACCTGTTGAACGGTCTGACGAATTCTTGCGTTTTGGTGCGTTGGACTCATTAGCCTGACGCTTGCTGTAGTCGGTTTTTTGTCTAAATCTGGAGGAAGAGTCAACTTCCATGGGCTGTGGAGCCTCAGTTTGATTATCTTTAGGGGCCTGGGGCTGGGGACCGCCCTTTTGGCGTTTCACAAAATGGGGATTTCTCTCCTGATTTTGCTCATCTTTGTTAAATCTGGTTTGCTTGCCTTGGGCACGGTTTTTGTTACTTTCAGCAATTTGCGCTCGGTCTTGCAAGGCTTTAGCGTAAGAGTTCGCGAACATGCTTCTCTCAATGCTAGCTTCTGCCTCTCTGGCAAGGGCCAGAGCGGATGGTAGATCTTTTGGTTGTGCAGGGAACACAACCGCTCTCAACGGCTTCCTAAGACCGGAGATAAAGGCGTGCAAGGCGTCGTCTCTGACCTCCCGGTTGAGCAAATCCGCGCCTTCTTGGTCGTGAGACATTACAATTTTGTTAGTTACGAGCGTGAGTTTCTTTTCGACGTCATCGTAGTATTGCATCAGGGACATTTCGCCCTGCGTAACTAACTCCAAACATTGTCTCAGCAAGCGCAAGGATGTTTTGTCCGAGTATGTGCAATCTAGCCTAGCTAGTATTGCATCGAAATTTAGGACAGTGTTGTGAGACACTAGTAAGGCTCCAGCTGGGCCTTTGATTTTGTTCCTAATGATCGCTACCGCTTGGTAGTGTGCAGTGCTCTTTGGATAGTTCTTGAATAGTTCGTACGCGTAGATGGCTGCTTGCCTCCACGCTACATACTCATCCTGTACGCCGGAGAAATCCGGCACAGATTTAATAATGTCCAAGGGAATATCGCATTTGGCGTTTGGATCGACGGATATTTTCTCGTATGTGACGATTTGCGGCGCCTCCACCTGCAAACTCTGTACTTGTGAAGCTAAAGCGGTTATTTGTGCTTGAAACTGATTTTGTTGTTGCGCTAAAGCTTGCCTGATGGCACCCTCAATGAGATTCTGAACTTGAGCCGGCTCCATTTCTTCAGTTACAACGGTATCTGCAGGAGTAGGATCTACTGAGCAATTGATTTCCCCCTCCCAGCTATCGTCACTATTATATTCGACTTTTATCTCCCTATAATTCCAACTCATTGGCTTATGGTTGGCACTTTTCAAACTTAGGCCGATCGAGAAAGATCGGCAGGTAACGCTGTTGGCAATAGTGGAAACTGGTGAATCTTGGGGTATGCAATATTTATTATAAAAAATTGTTAGGGGTATGCAGCAAAAAATGTAATGCTGCCGAAAGTATGCAATAATTATTCGTTTAAGGTATGCAATGCTTTATTGACAAGGAACGCTGGTAAAAGTATGCAACAGTTTTTAGTGAAAGTATGCAATGATTTAAAGGAATGAAATGCTGGCAGAAGAGAGCAGCAATATTTACTTTACTTTACAATTTTTTTTTTTTTTTTTTTTTTTTTTTTTTTTTTTTTTTTTTTTTTTTTTTTAAAAAATCACACGTATCGGTACGTGGCGTTCGAGAATAATTTCTTCAAACTGAAATCACTTATGAACTTACATGGTATGGGTTCCTATTTATTGGTTGGGCGCCAGTTATCCATTATTGTATGTTCTGCGATGTAACACAATGTTATCTTGGGTAAGTTGCGTTGATCCCGCGCTGCCCTTGATCAAAATATGTTCTCCTTGATCCAGTAATATTACGAAAGATATGTTTTATCGGCAATGCCGGAGCAGTATATTTATTTTGGCGACTTATGTGTTGCGCGCTTCATATAAAACTAAAAACTAGGGGACAAGCAAATTATACAAATACCCTAAGCCTCAATGCATCACGCCATCAAAGCATGGTCGGCAAGCCGACTCAGCATTCCATGCAGTGTCAGCTTACCGCTGCTGGCTGTTCTTAGCGCAGAGCGCTGAACTCAGTTCTGGCGCGTCAGCATTGTTAATACGAAGCTACTTAATTGCTAGGGCAATATATTTATGCTTAGTTGTTAACTTACACAAGCAGCTCCTAGATGTTCGGCATCATACAGGAAGATAGGTTTTTCAGTCTTTGGGTCATTTGTGGTGGTACCTGAGTTGTCTGTGTTTGAAATCAATTCATTGTTCTTATTTTCATTTTCTTTGTTACTATTTGTAATTTGGGTTTTTAGGTATTTGATTGCTGAGTTTGGTAGCTTTTTCAGATAATTTTCTGCTGAGCCCATATTGACATTTGTATACTTGCATGTTTTTTGATCGAATGAGCGCTGCTTATCGATGTGTCACTCATTGAGCTGTCACTAATTTCTGCAGAGGATATGTCATTTTTTTTTGTTATTTCTCTATTATTAGTATTCTCTTTGGCATTTATTTTGGGAGGTTTTGCCTCGTTGTTGCACTTTGCCGTTTTATTTCCTTTATTATTCAATTTTGTTGATATGGCTGTTTTCTTGAGCTCAGGGGCTTCTCCTTCCGGGCCAAAGATGTCAAGGTTATCAGCATATCTTTTTGTGGCTGACGCCAGTGGGGTGGCGCCCGCCATGTTCTCTCCTCTTCTCTTTAGCACTTCTTAGTCTAGAGGACTTACCACAGCTGCAGGAATTGAGATTTTAGGCACTTTTGGGATTTTATGTTTTGTATGTATTTTTGTTGTTTTTTTTTGTTTTTTTGTTTTTAAGGCACACTAGCTGGCTAGACTTCCGTTCAGTCCGGTTGACGGCAAGCGAATGCAGTATTAATTTATATATTTATTTTTACCAATTAATTGGCAAGTGTAAAACGTAAACAAACAACAGGGTTGTAAAGTGTCAAGATCGGTTTTCGATAAACTGATTCTGTGAAACTTTTATATTTTGTATGTTTCCACCTTGCCATTGAGCTGCGTTTACTTAATAAAATACAAACATATACATTACTTTTTCTTATTCTTATAAAAAATTTATAAAACATAATTATAAGTTAAGACGTTTCCAAGTTGTGTATTAAATCGAATATCCGTGCGATTTTTTATTAAAATAACAATTTATATAAATAATTCTATGACAAAAAACGTTTTCATTGAGCTGCGTTTAGAATAAACGTGCTTCTTCTTGAGCTCAACCATCAATAAGCAATAAGCGATAAGCATCATTTTTTTGCGCGATCCGTTTCCCCTACACGGCCGCTTTGTCAAAAGAGAATAAATCCTTTTCTCTGGTGTTTCAATAAAGAAATAATTAGATTTTTTCTTAATTAAAGGAAACTAAATAAGAATCAATTTGGTAAATTATTAGTAAAATAATTAATTTAACAAAATTTTCCGATTTCGTTGGACTCAATAGTGCACACCATTTCGGTCATTCCATTTTATTCTGATATCTCGATTCCATCGTTCCTGTGCCATTTCTTATTCCGTTTTCTCTCTGCTGATTCAAATTATTTGTATTTGATCACATTTCACCTGGTTAGTACAATTTTTGGCTCTGTGAAGAGCCTAGTATGCCAATCGGTGGTGATCAAAACAGCCAAAAACGACTCACAGCACCGTCCGTCAAGGAGTCAAAGCGACCTTTAACCTCACCTAGAGCAGTTTTCGGGAAACTCAAGGTCGAGAGTACCAGCACAACCGTCCGCAAGACTGTGAGTCCGATTCCAACAAGAGATATTACCCCAAAAATTACCCGTTCGACTACGCAAAAAATGCAGAAGTCAAGCGAAATGGCACTGAACGACTTCGTTTCTATAACTGACCGACTAGGCCAGTTTGAAGTGAAGATCATTGACGCAGCGGACAGTGACGTGTCACTGTTCACTCTCCAAGTCCGACGAGATCAGATTAAGACTTTATGGGAAAAGGTAGAACGCGAGTACGAGTTATGTTCCAAAGCTCTCAACCAAGGCGCTTGCAGCAGCAGTGACCTGGTGGCTATGCAAGCTAAATATGATTACTCGTACTCTGTTTACGAGCGATGTGCGGCTCAACTAAGCGAAAAAATAGAAAGAGCCACGGCGTTAAATAGACTAGCTGAGCAACCCCCCTCCAACTTCTCCATGTCCAGGGGTTGCAGTCTCCCGCCATGCGACACTGAAGTTTTCAGTGGGGATTACCTACGCTGGCCTACTTTCCGAGACTTGTTTACAGCTGTTTATATTAACAATCCAAGATTGACGCCGGTGGAAAAATTGTTCCATCTTAATTCCAAAACCAGCGGCGAAGCTAGAGCAATTGTCTCCAAGTCCCCGCTCACGAATGTCGGCTTTCAGTCAGCGTGGGCGAGCCTGACGGAGAGATTTGAGAATAAGCGACTATTAGTCAATAGTCAATTGAAAATTCTTTTCAATCTCCCCTCAGCAACACAAGAGTCTGGAGCCGCCCTTAAAGAGCTTCAGGGCACAATCCAGGGATGTTTAACGGCTCTCGACTTGTCCAGGGTGAGCACCGAAAATTGGGATTGTCTGCTAATTTTCTTGTGCTCTTCTAAATTGCCTAAGCTCACGCTGTCGTTATGGGAACAATCGCTCCACGATAAGGCAGAGATCCCTCAATGGTCCGAGATGAATTTATTTCTGATCGACCGATATCGCACCTTGGAGGCGATAGAGGATGTACGACCTACCGCACATACGCCACTCCAGTCCAAACCCACAAGAAAAGAGTCCAACCACCTGAGAACCTTCGAAGCAACAGTGACTGCAAAGCCACAGCACTGCAAATTGTGTCAGAAGGAAAACCATCCCGTGCGTCTATGCCCGCGTTTTCTACAAATGTCCGTACCCGAGAGAGTTTCCGTCATTAAGCAACAAAAGCTGTGCTTAAACTGCTTCGCCAGACAGCACCATTTGAAAGACTGCACCAGCGCACATAGTTGTTTCACGTGCAAGGGACGTCACAACACGCTACTCCACCGTGACAGACCCCAGGTGCCCTCAGCTTCCACAACACCAATAGTTTTGAACCCTCCTTCACCAATACAGTCCACTTCTACTTCAACCCAAGCTACCGTTCAAAACTATTTTTCCGCAAACTCACATGGTGTTCTCCTCGGCACGGCTGTCATCCAAGTGTGTCATTTGGGCACAAAGTATACAGCCCGGGCATTAATCGACTCTGGGTCTGAAGCGACCTTTATTTCAGAGCGATTGTTCAAAAGGGTTAAACTTCCTTATCAACCCGTCGACGCACAGGTCTCCGGTTTGAATCAAGCCATTTCGGCTCAACCTCAAAAACTTTGCCATTTTAATATTGGCTCTCCTATAAAGCCCAGGGTTCATATTGAAACCTCGGCTTATGTTCTTCCAAAGCTGGCAGGCAATTTGCCCTCCTACACCATCCCCCAAACTGCTTTGGAAGAACTTCCAAAATTACACTTGGCCGATCCCTCTTTCTATAGGAGCTCACAGATAGACGTGCTTCTCGGCGCCGATATCCTCCCATCCATATTGTTAGGTGGCTCCTATCCCAACATATGTGGCACTCTCCTTGGTCAAGAAACGATTTTCGGCTGGATCCTTACAGGCCCCGTTTCTAAGACCAGTGCCAAATTTGTCGCATCCTTTTCGACTCAAGTCTCGCTGAATCCAAATGCGAGCTTGGATAAACTGCTCACAAAATTTTGGGAGGTGGAGGATATTCCAGTTAAGCTGGAAAAGGAATCCGACCTTTTTTGTGAGCGCAATTTTCAAAAAAACACTAAAAGGGATAAAAACGGCAGATACTTGGTCACACTGCCATTCAAGAATTCCGATCACATCCAGTTAGGCCATTCAAGGTCCATCGCACTAGCTCAATTTCTACGAAATGAGAATCGTCTGGCAAAAAATGCCCCCCTTAAGGAGCAGTACGATGCGGTGATCCAGGAATATCTGGACTTAGGTCACATGCGACAAGTCCCTCCAAGCAATGGTTCAGATAACTTTTATCTACCACACCATGCTGTTCACAAGCCTGACAGCACCACGACCAAGCTCCGCGTAGTATTTAACGCCTCCCACCCGTCATTGAATGGTAAAAGTCTGAACGATGTGCTACATGCAGGGCCCGTTCTGCAATCCGACTTAACCATTCAAATTCTAAGATGGCGCTTCTTCCGATATGTGTTCAATGCCGATATCACAAAAATGTATCGGCAAATACTTGTGCATCCCAACCACACGCCCTATCAGAGAATTCTGTTCCGAACAAAGGACAACGAGCTTCGTGACTTCGAACTCAGCACAGTCACGTTTGGAGTTAACTGTGCCCCCTTTTTGGCAATCCGGGTACTACATCAGCTATCTGATGACGTTCGTTCGCTCTATCCCTTAGCAAGTCATATTATCGCAAACAATATGTATGTCGACGATGTACTAGCGGGAGCCCATTCCAAATCAACAGCAGATCAAGCAATTGCAGAACTCCGCAAGGCCCTTGAATCTGCCGGGTTCCCCTTGCGAAAATGGACATCCAATGAAAAGGACTTGCTAAGAGCGATTTCCAAGGACCACTTGCTTCACGCCGACTTTTTAGAGATCGAGGAAGCCTGTTCGGCAAAGACTCTCGGGATCAGATGGAAAGCTGACACCGATAAGTTCTTTTTCGCTCCATCCGAGCTAACAGCCAAACAGTCCGTCTCCAAACGTGAAGTCCTTTCACAGATTGCCAAACTGTTCGACCCAGCAGGTTGGCTGGGTCCAGTCATTATCCAGGCAAAAATATTCATGCAGGAGATCTGGCTCCAAGAACTGGGCTGGGACGATCCGCTACCTGAGAGTCTTCTCATTAAGTGGAATTTATTTCTGCAAGAGTTTCCGGGCCTCAGTGCGATTCGCATCCCTAGATGGGTCGAATTCCGCCCACAGGGGACTATCCAATACCATGGGTTTTGTGACGCTTCGCAGCGTGCATATGGGGCCGCCATTTATGTGCGCACTGAGATACAAGATCGCATCTCAGTACATCTCCTAACAGCGAAAACTAGGGTCGCTCCGGTCAAGACGATATCCTTGCCACGACTAGAGCTGTGCGGAGCAGCACTTCTGTCCGAGTTATCCGCTGCACTCAGTCCCCAGCTACCTTCCGCTGGCGGCGACTGGTTCTATTGGACAGATTCCACAATTGTGCTAGCTTGGCTTCATAAGCCACCATGCGCCTGGACTACCTTTGTAGCAAACAGAGTCGCAAAAATTACTCAGGCCACCGACTCCAATAAATGGTCCCATGTACGATCCGAGTACAATCCAGCGGACCTAGCGAGCAGAGGTGCCCCACCACAAGCGTTAGTCAACAATGAGCTGTGGTGGCACGGGCCAGAATGGTTACGCCTACCTCAGAACCAATGGCCCATTCCTTCAGATCCCCTCCCAGATACGACAATAGAGCAACGTACGATTAAGGTAAACCTCGTAAACACGGCTCCCTCATTTTCTTTCCTCGAGCGCTTCTCCAAGTTCGATCGAGCCCTGCGAGTGTTAGCCTACATCTATCGCTTCTTCAAGCGTTGCAAACGATTGTCGCTCCCGTCAACTATTGAAATTGACAGCAACGAGATTTCTTATGCACAAGAAAAACTCATTCTCCTGACCCAGAGACAAGCATACTCGTCAGAGTACACTTGCTTGAGCACGAAAAAACAGCTCACTTCCAGCAAAATCCTTAATTTGAACCCCTTTTTAGATGGTAAGGGAATTATTCGAGCATGTGGTCGTGTAAGAGCGGCCGAAGCACTCGGCTACGATGAGCGGCATCCAATCATACTGCCATACACATGTGCATATTCGCGTCTCTTGACCGCTTTCACCCATCTTATATCCTTGCATGGAGGCAACCAGCTCATGATGCGTTTAATACGATCACAGTACTGGATTCCAAAGCTGAAGGTGTTGGTCAAATCCACAATTCATTCCTGCAAAATCTGCGTCATCCGAAAAAAGAAATTGCAAACGCAGCTCATGGGCGACTTGCCTGTGGAGAGAGTCACATTCTCTCGACCGTTCACTCACACAGGAGTCGATTTTGCAGGCCCCTTCGATGTAAAAAATTACACAGGTCGAGCCTGTCTTATTACGAAAGGCTACGTGTGCGTCTTTGTGTGCTTCAGCACCAAAGCCATCCACCTAGAAGCTACATCTGACCTGACCACAGAAAAATTCCTAGCGGCATTTGCGAGATTTGTGGCACGACGAGGGTGCCCAAGTCAAATGCATTCCGACAACGGCAAAACCTTCGTCGGAGCGGCCAAAGTCCTCTCGCGCGATTTTGTAGAAGCGCTTAAGACTCAACTCCAGGCCACTTACAGTCTCCAGAAACTGTCCTGGCACTTCAACCCTCCTAGTGCACCGCATATGGGTGGCCTGTGGGAGGCAGGTGTAAAGAGTTTCAAAAATCTATTTTATAAATCTACATCGACCTCCAAATACACCTTCGAAGAGCTTTCCACGCTCCTATCCAAAGTTGAAGCATGCCTGAATTCAAGACCGATATCTCCAATGTCGGAAGATCCTACTGATCTCCTAGCTCTGACTCCCGGTCATTTTCTAGTCGGGGGTCCTCTACTTTCCGCCACAGAGCCAGAGATCAAGGAAAACGCCGCGTCCATCATCAACCGCTGGCAGCGCTTGAAGGCTTTGCAACAACAGTTCTGTCTCCGTTGGAAACATGAGTATCTTTTAGAGTTACACAAAAGAAACAAATGGCAAACTCCAACGCGAGACTTACAACGGGACGATCTAGTCATTATTAAAGAAGATAATCTTCCAGTTAATGACTGGCGTCTAGGTCGAATCCACACGACCTATCCTGGCGACGACCAAAGAGTCCGAGTGGTCGACGTCTTAACAGCCCGAGGTGTCTCCAAGAGACCTATCTCTAAGCTGATCCTGCTCCCGATAGAATCTAGTCTCCATTTTCCATCCAGTAAAATTTCCAGTAAAGACTAGAATCCTAGATCCATAGGTCTGCGGACCATCCGTATAAAGCCGCATCAGTAATGTCTACTATGTTTTTTTTCACATTCTTCACGTAACAGCACGATGTCTCCACGCCAACAACAAGGCCGATCCAAGAGCCGACCGGCAACGGAATCGTTCCGATGCCGAGTATGCCGAGGAGTCCACGCGCTGCGCAAGTGCCAGCGGTTCATGCGGCTGTCTCCAGAGAAGAGACTCCGAGCAGTTCTAGTTAATAAATACTGCCCAAACTGCCTGGCTCACCAACATTCCGGGGAGTCATGTCGCCGCAAGGACAAGTGCCGCAAGTGCCAGGGCGACCATCACACCTTGCTTCATTTGCAAGAAGCGCGTCGCATGCCATCTCCAGAGCGATCCCAGACAAGGCGCAGCACCAAGGCCCAAGCGCGACGCTCCGCGCCGCCTTCATCCGCTGGTTCCATCTCCTTGTCATCATTAATGGAACACAAAAGGACAACCGTGCTCCCGAGAGCACTCATCCGACTCGGAAACGGCAAGGCGACCCGCGACACTCGGGTACTTTTAGACCCGTGCTGTCCGGTGTCCCGTGCTGTCCGGTAAGACGCATCCTTGGCAAAGGCCTCCGGCTATCCGTCACCCGCGTCGGTAAAGACAACGCTTGCTCGGCTTCAATAAGCTCTAGGACCTCTAGCTTCCAGCGAGAGGTCATCCTGCAAGTGATGCCAAATCTCCGGTATCAAACTCCAACGAAGCCCGTCAGCGAGGAACTGAACGAGCCCTTCACCAACATTCGATTGGCAGACGATCGCTGGTTCCAGCCGGAAATCTCCAATCTGGTTTTGGGCTCGGATATATATCCGGATTTAATTCTCCAAGGCGTCCTGCCGAGTCTTGGCGGCGCACCACTGGCCCAAAACACGGTCTTTGGATGGATATTGTCCGGCTCCTGTGCTCAATAGTAGGAACAGAGCCACGTCCCTCTCCCTTTTTCTTTTGCAATACTGCAAGGCGGGCGGCATGTTCACACAAGAAGTGTATCCGACAGTCGCCATCCAACCGCCATGTAACTCCGGAACCAGTACATGGAACATGTACTGAAATTTCACCACACTTATACTAATACACTTGTAGGTACTCTTGTAATGTACTCTGAAAAAATAGAATAGATGAAAATAACCTTCAAGCGAACAAAACGTGTTTTTCTTTCAAACCTGAGTTAAATTTGTGCAGAGCAGAAACGCTCCCCCAACGACAATTCATTTTGTAAAAGTTCACCTGGAAGCCCTGCGGACGCCCTACTACAACAGCATTTATTAGTTTTACTATGCTCCTCATACATATACATATCCTATTAAGATCGGACCACTATATCATATAGCTGCCATAGGAACGATCGGTCGAAAATTAAGTTGTTAAACAAAAAAACATTTTGTTTATCAAGATATCTTGCCCAAACTTGGCATTAACTATTTTCCCTGTGCTTCTTATATACGGACAAACCACTATAAGCATTATGAAAAGGTTGGGTCAGCAAGGGTATTATATCATCGGCGTGTCGAAGATAGCCTTTCTTTCTCCTTAGTTTTACTATACCCCTTATACATATGCAAAATCCAATTAAGATAGCACCACTATATCGTATAGCTGCCATTGGAACGATTGGTTGAAAATTAAGTTGTTGTTTGAAAAAACATTTTGTTTATCAAGATATTTGAACCAAACTAGGCATTTATTAGTTTTACTATACTCCTTATATAAAGGCAAAATCATATTAAGATCGGGCCACTATATCATATACCTGCCATAGGAACGATGGGTCGAAAATTAAGTTGTTGTATGCACAAATTTTTTGTTTTTCACGATATATTGACCAAGCTCGACATTTATTAGTTTTTCTTTACTCTTCATACATATGCAAAATCCAAATAAGATAGCACCACATTATCGTATAGCTGCCATAGGAACGATCGGTCGAAAATAAAGTTGTTGCATGAAAAAACATTTTGTTTATCAAGATATTTGAACCAAACTCGGCATCTATTAGTTTTACTATACTCCTCAAATATATGCAAATTCCTATCAACTTCGGACTACTATATCATATAGCTGCCATAGGAACGATCAGTCGAAAATTAAGTTGTTGTATGAAAACATTTTGTTTTTCAAGATATCTTGACCAAAATCGGCATTTATTAGTTTAATTTACTCCTCATATATATGCAAAATCTTCCTAAGATCTGACCACTATATCATATAGCTGCGATCGGTCGAAAATTAAGTTGTTGTATTAAAAAGTATTTTGTTTTTCAAGACATCTTGACCAAACTCGGCATTTATTAGTTTAATATACTCCTCATATATATGCAAAATCCTATTAAGATCGGACCACTATATCATATAGCTGCCATGGGAACGATCGGTCGTAAATTAAGTTTTTGTATAAAAAAACATTTTGTTTATAAAGACACCTTGACCAAACTCGTCATTTTTTAGTTATACTATATTCCTCATATGCATGCAAAATGCTATTAAGATCGGACCACTATAACATATAGCTGCCATAGGAACAATCGGTCGAAAATTAAGTTTTTGTATGAAAACATTTTGTTTTTTCACGATATATTGACCAAACTCGGCATTTATTAGGTTTTCTTTACTCCTCATATATATGCAAAATCCAATTAAGATCGGACCACTATATCATATAGCTGCTATAGAAACTATCGGTCAAAAATTAAGTTGTTGTATTAAAAAGTATTTTGTTTTTCAAGATATCTTAATCAAACTTTACATTTATTAGTTTTACCACACTCCTCATATATATGCATAATCCTATTAAGATCGGTCCACTATATCCTATAGCTGCATAGCAACGATCGGTCGAAAATTAAGTTTATGTATGAAAAAACATTTTTTTTTCAAGATATCTTAACCAAACTCGGCATTTATTAGTTTTACTATACTCCTCCTAAAAAGGCAAAATCCTATTAAGATCGGACTACTATATCATGTAGCTGCCATGGGAACGATCGGTCGAAAATTAAGTTTTTGTATGAAAAAATACTTTGTTTTTCAAGACATCTTGACCAAACTCGGCATTTATTAGTTTTACTATGCTCCTCATACATATACATATCCTATTAAGTTCGGATAACTACATCATATAGCTGCCATGGGAGCGATCGGTCGAAATTAAGTTTTTGTATGAAAAAACATTTTTTTTTTCAAGATATCTTAACCAAACTCGGCATTTATTAGTTTTACTATACTCCTCATATAAAGGCAAAATCCCATTAAGATCGGACCACTATATCATGTAGCTGCCATAGGAACGATCGGTTGAAAATTAAGTTGTTGTATAAAAACATTTTGTTTATCAAGATATCTTGCCCAAACTCGCCATTAACTATTTTCCCTGTGCTTCTTAGATACGGACAAAGCACTATAATCATTATGAAAAGGTTGGGTCTGCAAGGGTATTAGATCTCCGGCGTGCCGAAGATAGCCTTTCTTTCTCGTTAGTTTTACTATACTCTTTATACATATGCAAAATCCTATTAAGATAGCACCACTATATCGTATAGCTGCCATAGGAATGATCGGTTGAAAATTAAGTTGTTGTATAAAAAAACATTTAGTTTATCAAGATATCTTGCCCAAACTCGCCATTAACTATTTTCACTGTGCTTCTTAGATACGGACAAAGCACTATAAGCATTATGAAAAGGTTGGGTCTGCAAGGGTATTAGATCATCGGCGTGTCGAAGATAGCCTTTCTTTCTCCTTAGTTTTACTATACCCCTTATACATATGCAAAATCCAATTAAGATAGCACCACTATATCGTATAGCTGCCATTGGAACGATTGGTTGAAAATTAAGTTGTTGTTTGAAAAAACATTTTGTTTATCAAGATATTTGAACCAAACTAGGCATTTATTAGTTTTACTATACTCCTTATATAAAGGCAAAATCATATTAAGATCGGGCCACTATATCATATACCTGCCATAGGAACGATGGGTCGAAAATTAAGTTGTTGTATGCACAAATTTTTTGTTTTTCACGATATATTGACCAAGCTCGACATTTATTAGTTTTTCTTTACTCTTCATACATATGCAAAATCCAAATAAGATAGCACCACATTATCGTATAGCTGCCATAGGAACGATCGGTCGAAAATAAAGTTGTTGCATGAAAAAACATTTTGTTTATCAAGATATTTGAACCAAACTCGGCATCTATTAGTTTTACTATACTCCTCAAATATATGCAAATTCCTATCAACTTCGGACTACTATATCATATAGCTGCCATAGGAACGATCAGTCGAAAATTAAGTTGTTGTATGAAAACATTTTGTTTTTCAAGATATCTTGACCAAAATCGGCATTTATTAGTTTAATTTACTCCTCATATATATGCAAAATCTTCCTAAGATCTGACCACTATATCATATAGCTGCCATGGGAATGATCGGTCGAAAATTAAGTTGTTGTATTAAAAAGTATTTTGTTTTTCAAGACATCTTGACCAAACTCGGCGTTTATTAGTTTAATATACTCCTCATATATATGCAAAATCCTATTAAGATCGGACCACTATATCATATAGCTGCCATGGGAACGATCGGTCGTAAATTAAGTTTTTGTATAAAAAAACATTTTGTTTATAAAGACACCTTGACCAAACTCGTCATTTTTTAGTTATACTATATTCCTCATATGCATGCAAAATGCTATTAAGATCGGACCACTATAACATATAGCTGCCATAGGAACAATCGGTCGAAAATTAAGTTTTTGTATGAAAACATTTTGTTTTTTCACGATATATTGACCAAACTCGGCATTTATTAGGTTTTCTTTACTCCTCATATATATGCAAAATCCAATTAAGATCGGACCACTATATCATATAGCTGCTATAGAAACTATCGGTCAAAAATTAAGTTGTTGTATTAAAAAGTATTTTGTTTTTCAAGATATCTTAATCAAACTTTACATTTATTAGTTTTACCACACTCCTCATATATATGCATAATCCTATTAAGATCGGTCCACTATATCCTATAGCTGCATAGCAACGATCGGTCGAAAATTAAGTTTATGTATGAAAAAACATTTTTTTTTCAAGATATCTTAACCAAACTCGGCATTTATTAGTTTTACTATACTCCTCCTAAAAAGGCAAAATCCTATTAAGATCGGACTACTATATCATATAGCTGCCATGGGAACGATCGGTCGAAAATTAAGTTTTTGTATGAAAAAATACTTTGTTTTTCAAGACATCTTGACCAAACTCGGCATTTATTAGTTTTACTATGCTCCTCATACATATACATATCCTATTAAGTTCGGATAACTACATCATATAGCTGCCATGGGAGCGATCGGTCGAAATTAAGTTTTTGTATGAAAAAACATTTTTTTTTTCAAGATATCTTAACCAAACTCGGCATTTATTAGTTTTACTATACTCCTCATATAAAGGCAAAATCCCATTAAGATCGGACCACTATATCATGTAGCTGCCATAGGAACGATCGGTTGAAAATTAAGTTGTTGTATAAAAACATTTTGTTTATCAAGATATCTTGCCCAAACTCGCCATTAACTATTTTCCCTGTGCTTCTTAGATACGGACAAAGCACTATAATCATTATGAAAAGGTTGGGTCTGCAAGGGTATTAGATCTCCGGCGTGCCGAAGATAGCCTTTCTTTCTCGTTAGTTTTACTATACTCTTTATACATATGCAAAATCCTATTAAGATAGCACCACTATATCGTATAGCTGCCATAGGAATGATCGGTTGAAAATTAAGTTGTTGTATAAAAAAACATTTAGTTTATCAAGATATCTTGCCCAAACTCGCCATTAACTATTTTCACTGTGCTTCTTAGATACGGACAAAGCACTATAAGCATTATGAAAAGGTTGGGTCTGCAAGGGTATTAGATCATCGGCGTGTCGAAGATAGCCTTTCTTTCTCCTTAGTTTTACTATACTCCTTATACATATGCAAAATCCAATTAAGATAGCACCACTATATCGTATAGCTGCCATTGGAACGATCGGTCGAAAATTAAGTTGTTGTATGAAAAAACATTTTGTTTATCAAGATATTTGAACCAAACTAGGCATCTATCAGTTTTAATATACTCCTCATATATATGCAAAATCCTATTAAGATCGGACCACTATATCATATAGCTGCCGATCGGTCGAAAATTACGTTGCTGTATGAAAACATTTTGTTTTTCAAGATATCCTGACCAAACTCGGCATTTATATTAGTTTAATTTACTCCTCATATATATGCAAAATCCAATTAAGATCGAACCACTAAATCATATAGCTGCCATAGGAAAGATCGGTCAAAAATTAAGTTGTTGTATTAAAAAGTATTTGTTTTTCAAGATACCTTGACCAAACTCGGCATTTATTAGTTTAATACACTCCTCATATATATGCAAAATCCTATTAAGATCGGACCACTATATCATATAGCTGCCATGGGAACGATCGGTCGAAAATTAATTTGTTTTTCAAGATATCTTGACCAAACTCGGCATTTATTAGTTTTACTTTACTCCTCATATATATGCAAAGTTAAGTTCGGACCACTATATCATATAGCTGCCATGGGAACGATCGGTCGTAAATTAAGTTTTTGTATGAAAAAACATTTTGTTTATAAAGACACCCTGACCAAACTCGGCATTTTTTAGTTATACTATAGTCCTCATATGCATGCAAAATGCTATTAAGATCGGACCACTATATCATATAGCTGCCATAGGAACGATCGGTCGAAAATTAAGTTTTTGTATGAAAACATTTTGTTTTTCAAGATATCTTGACCAAGCTCGGCATTTATTAGTTTAATTTACTCCTCATATATATGCAAAATCCTATTAAGATCGGACCACTATATCATATAGCTGCCATGGGAACGATCGGTCGAAAATGAAGTTGTTGTATAAAAAAACATTTAGTTTATCAAGATATCTTGCCCAAACTGTGCTTCTTAGATACGATCAAAGCACTATAAGCATTATGAAAAGGTTTGGTCTGCAAAGGTATTAGATCTTCGGCGTGCCGAAGATAGCCTGTCTTTCTCGTTAATTTTACTATACTCCTTATGCAAAATCCTTTTTTTTGTTTTTTCACGATATATTGACCAAACTCGGCATTTATTAGGTTTTCTTTACTCCTCATATATATGCAAAATCCAATTAAGATCGGACCACTATTTCATATAGCTGCCATAGGAACTATCGGTCAAAAATTAAGTTGTTGTATTAAAAAGTATTTTGTTTTTCAAGATATCTTAATCAAACTTGACATTTATTAGTTTTACCACACTCCTCATATATATGCCTAATCCTATTAAGATCGGTCCACTATATCATATAGCTGCATAGCAACGATCGGTTGAAAATTAAGTTTTTGTATGAAAAAACATTTTCTTTTTCAAGATATCCTAACCAAACTCGGCATTTATTAGTTTTACTATACTCCTCATATAAAGGCAAAATCGCATTAAGATCGTACCACTATATCATGTAGCTGCCATAGGAACGATCGGTTGAAAATTAAGTTTTTGTATAAAAACATTTTGTTTATCAAGATATCTTGCCCAAACTCGCCATTAACTATTTTCCCTGTGCTTCTTAGATACGGACAAAGCACTATAATCATTATGAAAAGGTTGGGTCTGCAAGGGTATTAGAAGATAGCCTTTCTTTCTCGTTAGTTTTACTATACTCTTTATACATATGCAAAATCCTATTAAGATAGCACCACTATATCGTATAGCTGCCATAGGAATGATCGGTTGAAAATTAAGTTGTTGTATAAAAAAACATTTAGTTTATCAAGATATCTTGCCCAAACTCGCCATTAACTATTTTCACTGTGCTTCTTAGATACGGACAAAGCACTATAAGCATTATGAAAAGGTTGGGTCTGCAAGGGTATTAGATCATCGGCGTGTCGAAGATAGCCTTTCTTTCTCCTTAGTTTTACTATACTCCTTATACATATGCAAAATCCAATTAAGATAGCACCACTATATCGTATAGCCGCCATTGGAACGATCGGTCGAAAATTAAGTTGTTGTATGAAAAAACATTTTGTTTATCAAGATATTTGAACCAAACTAGGCATCTATCAGTTTTAATATACTCCTCATATATATGCAAAATCCTATTAAGATCGGACCACTATATCATATAGCTGCCGATCAGTCGAAAATTACGTTGCTGTATGAAAACATTTTATTTTTCAAGATATCTTGACCAAACTCGGCATTTATATTAGTTTAATTTACTCCTCATATATATGCAAAATCCAATTAAGATCGAACCACTATATCATATAGCTGCCATAGGAACGATCGGTCAAAAATTAAGTTGTTGTATTAAAAAGTATTTTGTTTTTCAAGATACCTTGACCAAACTCGGCATTTATTAGTTTAATACACTCCTCATATATATGCAAAATCCTATTAAGATCGGACCACTATATCATATAGCTGCCATGGGAACGATCGGTCGAAAATTAATTTTGTTTTTCAAGATATCTTGACCAAACTCGGCATTTATTAGTTTTACTTTACTCCTCATATATATGCAAAATCCAATTAAGTTCGGACCACTATATCATATAGCTGCCATGGGAACGATCGGTCGTAAATTAAGTTTTTGTATGAAAAAACATTTTGTTTATAAAGACACCCTGACCAAACTCGGCATTTTTTAGTTATACTATAGTCCTCATATGCATGCAAAATACTATTAAGATCGGACCACTATATCATATAGCTGCCATAGGAACGATCGCTCGAAAATTAAGTTTTTGTATGAAAACATTTTGTTTTTCAAGATATCTTGACCAAACTCGGCATTTATTAGTTTAATTTACTCCTCATATATATGCAAAATCCTATTAAGATCGGACCACTATATCATATAGCTGCCATGGGAACGATCGGTCGAAAATGAAGTTGTTGTATAAAAAAACATTTAGTTTATCAAGATATCTTGCCCAAACTGTGCTTCTTAGATACGATCAAAGCACTATAAGCATTATGAAAAGGTTTGGTCTGCAAGGGTATTAGATCTTCGGCGTGCCGAAGATAGCCTGTCTTTCTCGTTAATTTTACTATACTCCTTATGCAAAATCCTTTTTTTTGTTTTTTCACGATATATTGACCAAACTCGGCATTTATTAGGTTTTCTTTACTCCTCATATATATGCAAAATCCAATTAAGATCGGACCACTATATCATATAGCTGCCATAGGAACTATCGGTCAAAAATTAAGTTGTTGTATTAAAAAGTATTTTGTTTTTCAAGATATCTTAATCAAACTTGACATTTATTAGTTTTACCACACTCCTCATATATATGCATAATCCTATTAAGATCGGTCCACTATATCATATAGCTGCATAGCAACGATCGGTCGAAAATTAAGTTTTTGTATGAAAAAACATTTTTTTTTTCAAGATATCCTAACCAAACTCGGCATTTATTAGTTTTACTATACTCCTCATATAAAGGCAAAATCCCATTAAGATCGGACCACTATATCATGTAGCTGCCATAGGAACGATCGGTTGAAAATTAAGTTGTTGTATAAAAACATTTTGTTTATCAAGATATCTTGCCCAAACTCGCCATTAACTATTTTCCCTGTGCTTCTTAGATACGGACAAAGCACTATAATCATTATGAAAAGGTTGGGTCTGCAAGGGTATTAGATCTCCGGCGTGCCGAAGATAGCCTTTCTTTCTCCTTAGTTTTACTATACTCCTTATACATATGCAAAATCCAATTAAGATAGCACCACTATATCGTATAGCTGCCATTGGAACGATCGGTCGAAAATTAAGTTGTTGTATGAAAAAACATTTTGTTTATCAAGATATTTGAACCAAACTAGGCATCTATCAGTTTTAATATACTCCTCATATATATGCAAAATCCTATTAAGATCGCACCACTATATCATATAGCTGCCGATCAGTCGAAAATTACGTTGCTGTATGAAAACATTTTGTTTTTCAAGATATCTTGACCAAACTCGGCATTTATATTAGTTTAATTTACTCCTCATATATATGCAAAATCCAATTAAGATCGAACCACTATATCATATAGCTGCCATAGGAACGATCGGTCAAAAATTAAGTTGTTGTATTAAAAAGTATTTTGTTTTTCAAGATACCTTGACCAAACTCGGCATTTATTAGTTTAATACACTCCTCATATATATGCAAAATCCTATTAAGATCGGACCACTATATCATATAGCTGCCATGGGAACGATCGGTCGAAAATTAATTTTGTTTTTCAAGATATCTTGACCAAACTCGGCATTTATTAGTTTTACTTTACTCCTCATATATATGCAAAATCCAATTAAGTTCGGACCACTATATCATATAGCTGCCATGGGAACGATCGGTCGTAAATTAAGTTTTTGTATGAAAAAACATTTTGTTTATAAAGACACCCTGACCAAACTCGGCATTTTTTAGTTATACTATAGTCCTCATATGCATGCAAAATGCTATTAAGATCGGACCACTATATCATATAGCTGCCATAGGAACGATCGGTCGAAAATTAAGTTTTTGTATGAAAACATTTTGTTTTTCAAGATATCTTGACCAAACTCGGCATTTATTAGTTTAATTTACTCCTCATATATATGCAAAATCCTATTAAGATCGGACCACTATATCATATAGCTGCCATGGGAACGATCGGTCGAAAATGAAGTTGTTGTATAAAAAAACATTTAGTTTATCAAGATATCTTGCCCAAACTGTGCTTCTTAGATACGATCAAAGCACTATAAGCATTATGAAAAGGTTTGGTCTGCAAGGGTATTAGATCTTCGGCGTGCCGAAGATAGCCTGTCTTTCTCGTTAATTTTACTATACTCCTTATGCAATATCCTTTTTTTTGTTTTTTCACGATATATTGACCAAACTCGGCATTTATTAGGTTTTCTTTACTCCTCATATCTATGCAAAATCCAATTAAGATCGGACCACTATATCATATAGCTGCCATAGGAACTATCGGTCAAAAATTAAGTTTTTGTATTAAAAAGTATTTTGTTTTTCAAGATATCTTAATCAAACTTGACATTTATTAGTTTTACCACACTCCTCATATATATGCATAATCCTATTAAGATCGGTCCACTATATCATATAGCTGCATAGCAACGATCGGTCGAAAATTAAGTTTTTGTATGAAAAAACATTTTTTTTTCAAGATATCCTAACCAAACTCGGCATTTATTAGTTTTACTATACTCCTCATATAAAGGCAAAATCCCATTAAGATCGGACCACTATATCATGTAGCTGCCATAGGAACGATCGGTTGAAAATTAAGTTGTTGTATAAAAACATTTTGTTTATCAAGATATCTTGCCCAAACTCGCCATTAACTATTTTCCCTGTGCTTCTTTGATACGGACAAAGCACTATAATCATTATGAAAAGGTTGGGTCTGCAAGGGTATTAGATCTCCGGCGTGCCGAAGATAGCCTTTCTTTCTCCTTAGTTTTACTATACTCCTTATACATATGCAAAATCCAATTAAGATAGCACCACTATATCGTATAGCTGCCATTGGAACGATCGGTCGAAAATTAAGTTGTTGTATGAAAAAACATTTTGTTTATCAAGATATTTGAACCAAACTAGGCATCTATCAGTTTTAATATACTCCTCATATATATGCAAAATCCTATTAAGATCGCACCACTATATCATATAGCTGCCGATCAGTCGAAAATTACGTTGCTGTATGAAAACATTTTGTTTTTCAAGATATCTTGACCAAACTCGGCATTTATATTAGTTTAATTTACTCCTCATATATATGCAAAATCCAATTAAGATCGAACCACTATATCATATAGCTGCCATAGGAACGATCGGTCAAAAATTAAGTTGTTGTATTAAAAAGTATTTTGTTTTTCAAGATACCTTGACCAAACTCGGCATTTATTAGTTTAATACACTCCTCATATATATGCAAAATCCTATTAAGATCGGACCACTATATCATATAGCTGCCATGGGAACGATCGGTCGAAAATTAATTTTGTTTTTCAAGATATCTTGACCAAACTCGGCATTTATTAGTTTTACTTTACTCCTCATATATATGCAAAATCCAATTAAGTTCGGACCACTATATCATATAGCTGCCATGGGAACGATCGGTCGTAAATTAAGTTTTTGTATGAAAAAACATTTTGTTTATAAAGACACCCTGACCAAACTCGGCATTTTTTAGTTATACTATAGTCCTCATATGCATGCAAAATGCTATTAAGATCGGACCACTATATCATATAGCTGCCATAGGAACGATCGGTCGAAAATTAAGTTTTTGTATGAAAACATTTTGTTTTTCAAGATATCTTGACCAAACTCGGCATTTATTAGTTTAATTTACTCCTCATATATATGCAAAATCCTATTAAGATCGGACCACTATATCATATAGCTGCCATGGGAACGATCGGTCGAAAATGAAGTTGTTGTATAAAAAAACATTTAGTTTATCAAGATATCTTGCCCAAACTGTGCTTCTTAGATACGATCAAAGCACTATAAGCATTATGAAAAGGTTTGGTCTGCAAGGGTATTAGATCTTCGGCGTGCCGAAGATAGCCTGTCTTTCTCGTTAATTTTACTATACTCCTTATGCAAAATCCTTTTTTTGTTTTTTCACGATATATTGACCAAACTCGGCATTTATTAGGTTTTCTTTACTCCTCATATCTATGCAAAATCCAATTAAGATCGGACCACTATATCATATAGCTGCCATAGGAACTATCGGTCAAAAATTAAGTTTTTGTATTAAAAAGTATTTTGTTTTTCAAGATATCTTAATCAAACTTGACATTTATTAGTTTTACCACACTCCTCATATATATGCATAATCCTATTAAGATCGGTCCACTATATCATATAGCTGCATAGCAACGATCGGTCGAAAATTAAGTTTTTGTATGAAAAAACATTTTTTTTTCAAGATATCCTAACCAAACTCGGCATTTATTAGTTTTACTATACTCCTCATATAAAGGCAAAATCCTACTAAGATCGGACTACTATATCATATAGCTGCCATGGGAACGATCGGTCGAAAATTAAGTTTTTGTATGAAAAACATTTTTTTTTGCAAGATATCTTAACCAAACTCGGCATTTATTAGTTTTACTATACTCCTCATATAAAGGCAAAATCCTATTAAGATCGGACCACTATATCATGTAGCTGCCATAGGAACGATCGGTTGAAAATTAAGTTGTTGTATAAAAAAACATTTTGTTTATCAAGATATCTTGCCCAAACTCGCCATTAACTATTTTCCCTGTGCTTCTTAGATACGGACAAAGCACTATAAGCATTATGAATAGGTTGGGTCTGCAAGGGTATTAGATCTCCGGCGTGCCGAAGATAGTCTTTCTTTCTCGTTAGTTTTACTATACTCCTTATACATATGCAAAATCCTATTAAGATAGCACCACTATATCGAATAGCTGCCATAGGAACGATCGGTCAAAAATTAAGTTGTATTAAAAAGTATTTTGTTTTTCAAGATATCTTGACCAAACTCGGCATTTATATAGGCAAAATCCTATCACGATCGGACCACTGTATCATAAAGCTGCCATAGGAACGACCGGTCGAAAATTAAGTTGTTGTATGAAAAAACATTTTTTTTTTCAAGATATCTTAACCAAACTCGGCATTTATTAGTTTTACTATACTGTTTATATAAAGACAAAATCTTATTAAGATCGGACTACTATATCATATAGCTGCCATGGGAACGATCGGTCGAAAATTAAGTTTTTGTATGAAAACATTTTGTTTTTCAAGATATCTTGACCAAACTCGGCATTTATTAGTTTAATTTACTCCTCATATGTATGCAAAATCCTATTAAGATCGGACCACTATATCATATAGCTGCCATGGGAACGATCGGTCGAAAATGAAGTTGTTGTATAAAAAAACATTTAGTTTATCAAGATATCTTGCCCAAACTGTGCTTCTTAGATACGATCAAAGCACTATAAGCATTATGAAAAGGTTTGGTCTGCAAGGGTATTAGATCTTCGGCGTGCCGAAGATAGCCTGTCTTTCTCGTTAATTTTACTATACTCCTTATGCAAAATCCTTTTTTTTTTGTTTTTTCACGATATATTGACCAAACTCGGCATTAATTAGTTTTTCTTTACTCCTCATATATATGCAAAATCCTATTAAGATCGGACTACTATATCATACAGCTGCTATAGGAACGATTGGTCAAAAATTAAGTTGTTGTATTAAAAGTATTTTGTTTTTCAAGATATCTTAATCAAACTTGGCATTTATTATTTTTACCACACTCCTCATATATATGCATTATCCTATTAAAATCGGTCCTGCATAGGAACGATCGGTCGAAAATTAAGTTTTTGTATGAAAAAACATTTTTTTTTTCAAGATATCTTAACCAAACTCGGCATTTATTAGTTTTACTATACTCTTTATATAAAGACAAAATCTTATTAAGATCGGACTACTTATCATATAGCTGCCATGGGAACGATCGGTCAAAAATTAAGTTTTTGTATGAAAAAATTATTTTATTTTTAAGACATCTTGACCAAACTCGGCATTTATTAGTTTTACTATGCTCCTCATATATATACATATCCTATTAAGATCGGATCACTTTATCTTATAGCTGCCATAGGAACGATCGGTCGAAATTAAGTTTTTGTATGAAAAAACATTTTGTTTTTCAAGAAATCTTGACCAAAATCAAAATTGATTAGTTTTACTAAGATCCTCTTATATATGCAAAATCCTATTAAGATCGGACCACTATATCATTTAGCTGCCATGGGAACGATCGGTCGAAAATTAAGTTGTTGAATAAAAAAACATTTTGTTTATCAAGATATCTTGCCCAAGCTCGGCATTAACTATTTTCCATGTGCTTCTTAGATACGGACAAAGCACTATAAGCATTATGAAAAGGTTGGGTCTGCAAGGGTATTTGATCTTCGGCATGCCGAAGATAGTCTTTCTTTCTCGTTAGTTTTACTATACTCCTTATACATATGCAAAATCCTATTAAGATAGCACCACTATATCGTATAGCTGCCGTTGGAACGATCGGTCGAAAATTAAGTTGTTGTATGAAAAAACATTTTGTTTATCAAGGTATTGGAACCAAACTAGGCATCTATCAGTTTTAATATAGTCCTTATATGTATGCAAATTCCTATCAACATCGGACTACTATATCATATAGCTGCCATAGGAACGATTGATATTTTGTTTTTCAAGATATCTTAACCAAACTCGGCAATTATTAGTTTTACCACACTCCTCGTATATAGGTAAAATCCTATCACGATCGGACCACTGCATCATATAGCTGCCATAGGAACGACCGGTCGAAAAATTAGTTGTTGTATGCACAAATTTGTTCTTTTTCACGATATATTGACCAAACTCGGCATTAATTAGTTTTTCTTTACTCCTCATATATATGCAAAATCCTATTAAGATCGGAATACTATATCATACAGCTGCTATAGGAACGATTGTTGCATTAAAAAGTATTTTGTTTTTCAAGATATCTTAATCAACCTTGGCATTTATTAGTTTTACCACACTCCTCATATATATGCAAAATCCTATTAAGATCGGACCACTATATCATATAGCTGCCATAGGAACGATTGGTCTAAAATTAAGTTGTATAAAGAAACATTTTGTTTATCAGATATCTTGCCCAAACTCGCCATTAACTATTTTCCCTGTGCTTCTTGATGCCGAAGATAGCCTGTCTTTCTAGTTAACTTTACCATACTCCTTTTACATATGCAAAGTCCTATTAAGATAGCACCACTATATCGTATAGCTGCCATAGGAACGATCGGTCAAAAATTAAGTTGTTGTATTAAAAAGTATTTTGTTTTTCAAGATATCTTAATCAAACTCGGCATTTATTAGTTTTACCACACTCCTCGAATATAGGCAAAAGCTTATCGCGATCGGACCACTGTATCATATAGCTGCCATAGGAACGACCGGTCGAAAATTAAGTTGTTGTATGCACAAATTTTTTGTTTTTCACGATATATTGACCAAACTCGGCATTTATTAGTTTTACTTTACTCCTCATATATATGCAAAATCCTATTAAGATCGGAATACTATATCATACAGCTGCTATAGGAACGATTGGTCAAAAATTAAGTTTTTGTATGAAAAAATTCTTTTATTTTTAAGACATCTTGACCAAACTCGGCATTTATTAGTTTTACGAAGCTCCTCATACATATATATATCCTATTAAGATCGGATCACTTTATCATATAGCTGCCATAGGAACGATCGGTCGAAATTAAGTTTTTGTATGAAAAAACATTTTGTTTTTCAAGAAATCTTGACCAAACTCAAAATTCATTAGTTTTACTATGATCCTCTTATATATGCAAAATCCTATTAAGATCAGACCACTATACCATTTAGCTGCCATGGGAACGATCGGTCGAAAATTAAGTTGTTGAATAAAAAACATTTTGTTTATCAAGATATCTTGCCCAAGCTCGGCATTAACTATTTTCCATGTGCTTCTTAGATACGGACAAAGCACTATAAGCATTATGATAAGGTTGGGTCTGCAAGGGTATTAGATCTTCGGCGTGCCGAAGATAGTCTTTCTTTCTCGTTAGTTTTACTATACTCCTTATACATATCCAAAATCCTATTAAGATAGCACCACTATATCGTATAGCTGCCGTTGGAACGATCGGTCGAAAATTAAGTTGTATGAAAAAACATTTTGTTTATCAAGGTATTTGAACCAAACTAGGCATCTATCAGTTTTAATATAGTCCGTATATATATGCAAATTCCTATCAACATCGGACTACTATATCATATAGCTGCCATAGGAACGATCGATATTTTGTTTTTCAAGATATCTTAACCAAACTCGGCATTTATTAGTTTTACCACACTCCTCGTATATAGGCAAAATCCTATCACGATCGGACCACTGTATCATATAGCTGCCATAGGAAAGACCGGTCGAAAATTTAGTTGTTGTATGCACAAATTTGTTCTTTTTCACGATATATTGACTAAACTCGGCATTAATTAGGTTTCTTTACTCCTCATATATATGCAAAATTCTATTAAGATCGGACTACTATATCATACAGCTGCTATAGGAACGATTGGTCAAAAATTAAGTTGTATTAAAAAGTTTTTTGTTTTTCAGGATATCGTAACCAAACTCGGCATGTATTAGTTTTACCACACTCCTCGTATATAGGCAAAATCCAATCACGATCGAACCACTGTATCATATAGCTGCCATAGGAACGACCGGTCGAAAATTAAGTTGTTGTATGAACAAATTTTTTGTTTTTCACGATATATTGACCAAACTCGGCATTAATTAGTTTTTCTTTACTCCTCATATATATGCAAAATCCTATTAAGATCGGAATACTATATCATACAGCTGCTATAGGAACGATTGTTGCATTAAAAAGTATTTTGTTTTTCAAGATATCTTAATCAACCTTGGCATTTATTGGTTTTACCACACTCCTCATATATTTGCAAAATCCTATTAAGATCGGACCACTATATCATATAGCTGCCATAGGAACGATCGGTCTAAAATTAAGTTGTTGTATAAAGAAACATTTTGTTTATCAGATATCTTGCCCAAACTCGCCATTAACTATTTTCCCTGTGCTTCTTAATGCCGAAGATAGCCTGTCTTTCTAGTTAACTTTACTATACTCCTTTTACATATGCAAAGTCCTATTAAGATAGCACCACTATATCGTATAGCTGCCATAGGAACGATCGGTCAAAAATTAAGTTGTTGTATTAAAAAGTATTTTGTTTTTCAAGATATCTTAATCAAACTCGGCATTTATTAGTTTTACCACACTCCTCGAATATAGGCAAAATCTTATCACGATCGGACCACTGTATCATATAGCTGCCATAGGAACGACCGGTCGAAAATTAAGTTGTTGTATGCACAAATTTTTTGTTTTTCACGATATATTGACCAAACTCGGCATTTATTAGTTTTACTTTACTCCTCATATATATGCAAAATCCTATTAAGATCGGAATACTATATCATACAGCTGCTATAGGAACGATTGGTCAAAAATTAAGTTGTTGCATTAAAAAGTATTTTGTTTTTCAAGATATCTTAATCAACTTTGGCATTTATTAGTTTTACCACACTCCTCATATATATGCAAAATCCTATTAAGATCGGACCACTATATCATATAGCTGCCATAGGAACGATCGGTCGAAATTAAGTTTTTGTATGAAAAAACATTTTGTTTTTCAAGAAATCTTGACCAAACTCAAAATTTATTAGTTTTACTATGATCCTCATATATATGCAAAATCCTATTAAGATCGGACCACTATATCATTTAGCTGCCATGGGAACGATCGGTCGAAAATTAAGTTGTTGAATAAAAAAAACATTTTGTTTATCAAGATATCTTGGCCAAGCGCGGCATTAACTATTTTCCCTGTGCTTCTTAGATACGGACAAGGCACTATAAGCATTATGAAAAGGTTGGGTCTGCAAGGGTATTAGATAGCACCACTATATCGTATAGCTGCCATAGGAACGATCGGTCAAAAATTAAGTTGTTGTATAAAAAAACATTTTGTTTATCAAGATATATTGCCCAAACTCGCCATTAACTATTTTCCCTGTGCTTCTTAGATACGGACAAAGCACTATAAGCATTATGAAAAGGTTGGGTCTGCAAGGGTATTATATCTTCGGGGTGCCGAAGATTGCCTGTCTTTCTCGTTAACTTTACTATACTCCTTATACATATGCAAAGTCCTATTAAGATAGCACCACTATATCGTATAGCTGCCATAGGAACGATCGGTCAAAAATTAAGTTGTTGTATTAAAAAGTATTTTGTTTTTCAAGATATCTTAATCAAACTCGGCATTTATTAGTTTTACCACACTCCTCGAATATAGGCAAAATCCTATCACGATCGGACCACTGTATCATATAGCTGCCATAGGAACGACCGGTCGAAAATTAAGTTGTTGTATAAAAAAACATATTGTTTATCAAGATATCTTGCCCAAACTCGCCATTAACTATTTTCCCTGTGCTTCTTGATGCCGAAGATAGCCTGTCTTTCTCGTTAACTTTACTATACTCCTTATACATATGCAAAGTCCTATTAAGAAAGCACCACTATATCGTATAGCTGCCATAGGAACGATCGGTCAAAAATTAAGTTGTTGCATTAAAAAGTATTTTGTTTTTCAAGATATCTTTATCAACCTTGGCATTTATTAGTTTTACCACACTCCTCACATATATGCATAATCCTATTAAGATCGGTCCGCTATATCATATAGCTGCCACAGGAACGATCAGTCGAAAATTAAGTTGTATAAAAAACATTTTGCTTATCAAGATATCTTGCCCAAACTCGCCATTACCTATTTTCCCTCTGCTTCTTAGATACGGACAAAGCACTATAAGCATTATGAAAAGGTTGGGTCTGCAAGGGTATTAGATCTTCGGCGTGACGAAGATAGCCTTTCTTTCTCGTTAGTTTTACTATACTCTTTATACATATGCAAAATCCTATTCAGATAGCACCACTAAATCGTATAGCTGCCATAGGAACGACCGGTAGAAAATTAAGTTGTTGTATACACAAATTTTTTGTTTTTCACGAATGTTGACCAAACTCGGCATTAATTAGTCTTTCTTTACTCCTCATATATATGCAAAATCCTATTAAGATCGGACTACTATATCATACAGCTGCTATAGGAACGATTGGTCAAAAATTAAGTTGTTGCATTAAAAAGTATTTTGTTTTTCAAGATATCTTTATCAACCTTGGCATTTATTAGTTTTACCACACTCCTCACATATATGCATAATCCTATTAAGATCGGTTCACTATATCATATAGCTGCATAGGAACAATCGGTCGAAAATTAAGTTTTTGTATAAAAAACGTTTTTTTTTTGTCAAGATATCTTAACCAAACTCGGCATTTATTAGTTTTACTATACTCCTTATATAAAGGCAGAATCCTATTAAGATCGGACTACTATATCATACAGCTGCCCTGGAAACGATTGGTCGAAAATTAAGTTTTTGTATGAAAAAATTCTTTGTTTTTTAAAACATCTTAACCAAACTCGGTATTTAATAGTTTTACTATGCTCCTCATACATATACATATCCTATTAAGATCGGATAACTTTATCATATAGCTGCCATAGGAACGATCGGTCGAAATTAAGTTTTTGTATGAAAAACATTTTGTTTTTCAAGAAACCTTGACCAAACTCAAAATTTATTAGTTTTACTATGATCCTCATATATATGCAAAATCCTATTAAGAAAGGACCACTATATCATTTAGCTGCCATGGGAACGATCGGTCGAAAATTAAGTTGTTGAATAAAAAAACATTTTGTTTATCAAGATATCTTGGCCAAGCGCGGCATTAACTATTTTCCCTGTGCTCCTTAGATACGGACAAGGCACTATAAGCATTATGAAAAGGTTGGGTCTGCAAGGGTATTAGATAGCAACACTATATCGTATAGCTGCCATAGGAACGATCGGTCAAAAATTAAGTTGTTGTATAAAAAAACATTTTGTTTATCAAGATATATTGCCCAAACTCGCCATTAACTATTTTCCCTGTGCTTCTTAGATACGGACAAAGCACTATAAGCATTATGAAAAGGTTGGGTCTGCAAGGGTATTATATCTTCGGGGTGCCGAAGATTGCCTCTCTTTCTCGTTAACTTTACTATACTCCTTATACATATGCAAAGTCCTATTAAGATAGCACCACTATATCGTATAGCTGCCATAGGAACGATCGGTCAAAAATTAAGTTGTTGTATTAAAAAGTATTTTGTTTTTCAAGATATCTTAACCAAACTCGGCATATATTAGTATTACCACACTCCTCATATATATGCAAAATCCTATTAAGATCGGACCACTATATCATATAGCTGCCATAGGAACGATCGGTTGAAAATTAAGTTGTTGTATAAAAAAACATATTGTTTATCAAGATATCTTGCCCAAACTCGCCATTAACTATTTTCCCTGTGCTTCTTGACGCCGAAGATAGCCTGTCTTTCTCGTTAACTTTACTATACTCCTTATACATATGCAAAGACCTATTAAGATAGCACCACTATATCGTATAGCTGCCATAGGAACGATCGGTCAAAAATTAAGTTCTTGTATTAAAAAATATTTTGTTTATCAAGATATCTTAATCAAACTCGGCATTTATTAGTTTTACCACACTCCTCGAATATAGGCAAAATCCTATCACGATCGGACCACTGTATCATATAGCTGCCATAGGAACGACCGGTCGAAAATTAAGTTGTTGTATAAAAAAACATATTGTTTATCAAGATATCTTGCCCAAACTCGCCATTAACTATTTGCCCTGTGCTTCTTGATGCCGAAGATAGCCTGTCTTTCTCGTTAACTTTACTATACTCCTTATACATATGCAAAGTCCTATTAAGAAAGCACCACTATATCGTATAGCTGCCATAGGAACGATCGGTCAAAAATTAAGTTGTTGCATTAAAAAGTATTTTGTTTTTCAAGATATCTTTATCAACCTTGGCATTTATTAGTTTTACCACTCTCCTCACATATATGCATAATCCTATTAAGATCGGTCCACTATATCATATAGCTGCATAGGAACGATCGGTCGAAAATTAAGTTTTTGTATGAAAAAACATTTTTTTTTGTCAAGATATCTTAACCAAACTCGGCATTTATTAGTTTTACTATACTCCTTATATAAAGGCAGAATCCTATTAATATCGGACTACTATATCATACAGCTGCCCTGGGAACGATCGGTCGAAAATTAAGTTTTTGTATGAAAAAATTCTTTGTTTTTTAAGACATCTTAACCAAACTCGGCATTTATTAGTTTTACTATGCTCCTCATACATATACATATCCTATTAAGATCGGATCACTTTATCATATAGCTGCCATAGGAACGATCGGTCGGAATTAAGTTTTTGTATGAAAAAACATTTTGTTTTTCAAGATATCTTAACCAAACTCGGCATTTGTTAGTATTACCACACTCCTCATATATATGCAAAATCCTATTAAGATCGGACCACTATATCATATAGCTGCCATAGGAACGATCGGTTGAAAATTAAGTTGTATAAAAAAACATATTGTTTATCAAGATATCTTGCCCAAACTCGCCATTAACTATTTTCCCTGTGCTTCTTGATGCCGAAGATAGCCTGTCTTTCTCGTTAACTTTACTATACTCCTTATACATATGCAAAGTCCTATTAAGATAGCACCACTATATCGTATAGCTGCCATAGGAACGATCGGTCAAAAATTAAGTTGTTGTATTAAAAAGTATTTTGTTTTTCAAGATATCTTAACCAAACTCGGCATATATTAGTATTACCACACTCCTCATATATATGCAAAATCCTATTAAGATCGGACCACTATATCATATAGCTGCCATAGGAACGATCGGTTGAAAATTAAGTTGTTGTATAAAAAAACATATTGTTTATCAAGATATCTTGACCAAACTCGGCAATTATAAGTTCTAGTAAGATCCTAACATATATGCAAAGTCCTATTAAGATAGCACCACTATATCGTATAGCTGCCATAGGAACGATCGGTCAAAAATTAAGTTGTTGTATTAAAAAGTATTTTGTTTTTCAAGATATCTTTATCAACCTTGGCATTTATTAGTTTTACACACTCCTCACATATATGCATAATCCTATTAAGATCGGTCCACTATATCATATAGCTGCATAGGAACGATCGGTCGAAAATTAAGTTTTTGTATGAAAAAACATTTTTTTTTGTCAAGATATCTTAACCAAACTCGGCATTTATTAGTTTTACTATACTCCTTATATAAAGGCAGAATCCTATTAATATCGGACTACTATATCATACAGCTGCCCTGGGAACGATCGGTCGAAAATTAAGTTTTTGTATGAAAAAATTCTTTGTTTTTTAAGACATCTTAACCAAACTCGGCATTTATTAGTTTTACTATGCTCCTCATACATATACATATCCTATTAAGATCGGATCACTTTATCATATAGCTGCCATAGGAACGATCGGTCGGAATTAAGTTTTTGTATAAAAAAACATTTTGTTTTTCAAGATATCTTAACCAAACTCGGCATTTATTAGTATTACTACACTCCTCATATATATGCAAAATCCTATTAAGATCGGACCACTATATCATATAGCTGCCATAGGAACGATCGGTTGAAAATTAAGTTGTATAAAAAAACATATTGTTTATCAAGATATCTTGCCCAAACTCGCCATTAACTATTTTCCCTGTGCTTCTTGATGCCGAAGATAGCCTGTCTTTCTCGTTAACTTTACTATACTCCTTATACATATGCAAAGACCTATTAAGATAGCACCACTATATCGTATAGCTGCCATAGGAACGATCGGTCAAAAATTAAGTTCTTGTATTAAAAAATATTTTGTTTATCAAGATATCTTAATCAAACTCGGCATTTATTAGTTTTACCACACTCCTCGAATATAGGCAAAATCCTATCACGATCGGACCACTGTATCATATAGCTGCCATAGGAACGACCGGTCGAAAATTAAGTTGTTGTATGCACAAATTTGTTGTTTTTCACGATATATTGACCAAACTCGGCATTTATTAGTTTTACTTTACTCCTCATATATATGCAAAACCCAATTAAGATCGGACCACTATATCATTTAGCTGTTATAGGAACGATCGGTCAAAAATTAAGTTGTTGTATTAAAAAGTATTTTGTTTTTCAAGATATCTTAATCAAACTTGGCATTTATTAGTTTTACCACACTCCTCATATATATGCAAAATCCTATTAAGATCGGACCACAATATCATAGAGCTGCCATAGGAACGATCGGTTGAAAATTAAGTTGTTGTATAAAAAAACATTGTTTATCAAGATATCTTGCCCAAACTCGCCATTAAATATTTTCCCTGTGCTTCTTAGATACGGACAAAGCACTATAAGCATTATGAAAAGGTTGGGTCTGCAAGGGTATTAGATCTTCGGCGTGACGAAGATAGCCTTTCTTTCTCGTTAGTTTTACTATACTCTTTATACATATGCAAAATCCTATTCAGATAGCACCACTAAATCGTATAGCTGCCATAGGAACGACCGGTAGAAAATTAAGTTGTTGTATACACAAATTTTTTGTTTTTCACGAATGTTGACCAAACTCGGCATTAATTAGTCTTTCTTTACTCCTCATATATATGTAAAATCCTATTCAGATAGCACCACTATATCGTATAGCTGCCATAGGAACGATCGGTCAAAAATTAAGTTGTTGTATTAAAAAGTATTTTGTTTTTCAAGATATCTTAACCAAACTCGGCATATTTTAGTATTACCACACTCCTCATATATATGCAAAATCCTATTAAGATCGGACCACTATATCATATAGCTCCCATAGGAACGATCGGTTGAAAATTAAGTTGTTGTATAAAAAAACATATTGTTTATAGAGATATCTTGCCCAAACTCGCCATTAAATATTTTCCCGGTGCTTCTTGATGCCGAAGATAGCCTGTCTTTCTCGTTAACTTTACTATACTCCTTATACATATGCAAAGTCCTATTAAGATAGCACCACTATATCGTATAGCTGCCATAGGAACGATCGGTCAAAAATTAAGTTGTTGTATTAAAAAGTATTTTGTTTTTCAAGATATCTTAATCAAACTCGGCATTTATTAGTTTTACCACACTCCTCGAATATAGGCAAAATCCTATCACGATCGGACCACTGTATCATATAGCTGCCATAGGAACGACCGGTCGAAAATTAAGTTGTTGTATAAAAAAACATATTGTTTATCAAGATATCTTGCCCAAACTCGCCATTAACTATTTGCCCTGTGCTTCTTGATGCCGAAGATAGCCTGTCTTTCTCGTTAACTTTACTATACTCCTTATACATATGCAAAGTCCTATTAAGAAAGCACCACTATATCGTATAGCTGCCATAGGAACGATCGGTCAAAAATTAAGTTGTTGCATTAAAAAGTATTTTGTTTTTCAAGATATCTTTATCAACCTTGGCATTTATTAGTTTTACCACACTCCTCACATATATGCATAATCCTATTAAGATCGGTCCGCTATATCATATAGCTGCCACAGGAACGATCAGTCGAAAATTAAGTTGTATAAAAAACATTTTGCTTATCAAGATATCTTGCCCAAACTCGCCATTACCTATTTTCCCTGTGCTTCTTATATACGGACAAAGCACTATAAGCATTATGAAAAGGTTGGGTCTGCAAGGGTATTAGATCTTCGGGGTGCCGAAGATTGCCTCTCTTTCTCGTTAACTTTACTATACTCCTTATACATATGCAAAGTCCTATTAAGATAGCACCACTATATCGTATAGCTGCCATAGGAACGACCGGTAGAAAATTAAGTTGTTGTATACACAAATTTTTTGTTTTTCACGAATGTTGACCAAACTCGGCATTAATTAGTCTTTCTTTACTCCTCATATATATGCAAAATCCTATTAAGATCGGACTACTATATCATACAGCTGCTATAGGAACGATTGGTCAAAAATTAAGTTGTTGCATTAAAAAGTATTTTGTTTTTCAAGATATCTTTATCAACCTTGGCATTTATTAGTTTTACCACACTCCTCACATATATGCATAATCCTATTAAGATCGGTTCACTATATCATATAGCTGCATAGGAACGATCGGTCGAAAATTAAGTTTTTGTATGAAAAAACGTTTTTTTTTTGTCAAGATATCTTAACCAAACTCGGCATTTATTAGTTTTACTATACTCCTTATATAAAGGCAGAATCCTATTAAGATCGGACTACTATATCATACAGCTGCCCTGGAAACGATTGGTCGAAAATTAAGTTTTTGTATGAAAAAATTCTTTGTTTTTTAAAACATCTTAACCAAACTCGGTATTTAATAGTTTTACTATGCTCCTCATACATATACATATCCTATTAAGATCGGATAACTTTATCATATAGCTGCCATAGGAACGATCGGTCGAAATTAAGTTTTTGTATGAAAAAACATTTTGTTTTTCAAGAAACCTTGACCAAACTCAAAATTTATTAGTTTTACTATGATCCTCATATATATGCAAAATCCTATTAAGATCGGACCACTATATCATTTAGCTGCCATGGGAACGATCGGTCGAAAATTAAGTTGTTGAATAAAAAAACATTTTGTTTATCAAGATATCTTGGCCAAGCGCGGCATTAACTATTTTCCCTGTGCTCCTTAGATACGGACAAGGCACTATAAGCATTATGAAAAGGTTGGGTCTGCAAGGGTATTAGATAGCAACACTATATCGTATAGCTGCCATAGGAACGATCGGTCAAAAATTAAGTTGTTGTATAAAAAACATTTTGTTTAACAAGATATATTGCCCAAACTCGCCATTAACTATTTTCCCTGTGCTTCTTAGATACGGACAAAGCACTATAAGCATTATGAAAAGGTTGGGTCTGCAAGGGTATTATATCTTCGGGGTGCCGAAGATTGCCTCTCTTTCTCGTTAACTTTACTATACTCCTTATACATATGCAAAGTCCTATTAAGATAGCACCACTATATCGTATAGCTGCCATAGGAACGATCGGTCAAAAATTAAGTTGTTGTATTAAAAAGTATTTTGTTTTTCAAGATATCTTAACCAAACTCGGCATATATTAGTATTACCACACTCCTCATATATATGCAAAATCCTATTAAGATCGGACCACTATATCATATAGCTGCCATAGGAACGATCGGTTGAAAATTAAGTTGTTGTATAAAAAACATATTGTTTATCAAGATATCTTGCTCAAACTCGCCATTAACTATTTTCCCTGTGCTTCTTGATGCCGAAGATAGCCTGTCTTTCTCGTTAACTTTACTATACTCCTTATACATATGCAAAGTCCTATTAAGATAGCACCACTATATCGTATAGCTGCCATAGGAACGATCGGTCAAAAATTAAGTTGTTGTATTAAAAAGTATTTTGTTTTTCAAGATATCTTTATCAACCTTGGCATTTATTAGTTTTACCACACTCCTCACATATATGCATAATCCTATTAAGATCGGTCCACTATATCGTATAGCTGCATAGGAACGATCGGTCGAAAATTAAGTTTTTGTATGAAAAAACATTTTTTTTTTGTCAAGATATCTTAACCAAACTCGGCATTTATTAGTTTTACTATACTCCTTATATAAAGGCAGAATCCTATTAATATCGGACTACTATATCATACAGCTGCCCTGGGAACGATCGGTCGAAAATTAAGTTTTTGTATGAAAAAATTCTTTGTTTTTTAAGACATCTTAACCAAACTCGGCATTTATTAGTTTTACTATGCTCCTCATACATATACATATCCTATTAAGATCGGATCACTTTATCATATAGCTGCCATAGGAACGATCGGTCGGAATTAAGTTTTTGTATGAAAAAACATTTTGTTTTTCAAGATATCTTAACCAAACTCGGCATTTATTAGTATTACCACACTCCTCATATATATGCAAAATCCTATTAAGATCGGACCACTATATCATATAGCTGCCATAGGAACGATCGGTTGAAAATTAAGTTGTATAAAAAAACATATTGTTTATCAAGATATCTTGCCCAAACTCGCCATTAACTATTTTCCCTGTGCTTCTTGATGCCGAAGATAGCCTGTCTTTCTCGTTAACTTTACTATACTCCTTATACATATGCAAAGACCTATTAAGATAGCACCACTATATCGTATAGCTGCCATAGGAACGATCGGTCAAAAATTAAGTTCTTGTATTAAAAAATATTTTGTTTATCAAGATATCTTAATCAAACTCGGCATTTATTAGTTTTACCACACTCCTCGAATATAGGCAAAATCCTATCACGATCGGACCACTGTATCATATAGCTGCCATAGGAACGACCAGTCGAAAATTAAGTTGTTGTATGCACAAATTTGTTGTTTTTCACGATATATTGACCAAACTCGGCATTTATTAGTTTTACTTTACTCCTCATATATATGCAAAACCCAATTAAGATCGGACCACTATATCATTTAGCTGTTATAGGAACGACCGGTCAAAAATTAAGTTGTTGTATTAAAAAGTATTTTGTTTTTCAAGATATCTTAATCAAACTTGGCATTTAATAGTTTTACCACACTCCTCATATATATGCAAAATCCTATTAAGATCGGACCACAATATCATAGAGCTGCCATAGGAACGATCGGTTGAAAATTAAGTTGTTGTATAAAAAAACATTGTTTATCAAGATATCTTGCCCAAACTCGCCATTAAATATTTTCCCTGTGCTTCTTAGATACGGACAAAGCACTATAAGCATTATGAAAAGGTTGGGTCTGCAAGGGTATTAGATCTTCGGCGTGACGAAGATAGCCTTTCTTTCTCGTTAGTTTTACTATACTCTTTATACATATACAAAATCCTATTCAGATAGCACCACTAAATCGTATAGCTGCCATAGGAACGACCGGTAGAAAATTAAGTTGTTATATACACAAATTTTTTGTTTTTCACGAATGTTGACCAAACTCGGCATTAATTAGTCTTTCTTTACTCCTCATATATATGCAAAATCCTATTAAGATCGGACTACTATATCATACAGCTGCTATAGGAACGATTGGTCAAAAATTAAGTTGTTGCATTAAAAAGTATTTTGTTTTTCAAGATATCTTTATCAACCTTGGCATTTATTAGTTTTACCACACTCCTCACATATATGCATAATCCTATTAAGATCGGTTCACTATATCATATAGCTGCATAGGAACGATCGGTCGAAAATTAAGTTTTTGTATGAAAAAACATTTTTTTTTTGTCAAGATATCTTAACCAAACTCGGCATTTATTAGTTTTACTATACTCCTTATATAAAGGCAGAATCCTATTAAGATCGGACTACTATATCATACAGCTGCCCTGGAAACGATTGGTCGAAAATTAAGTTTTTGTATGAAAAAATTCTTTGTTTTTTAAA
The DNA here is from genome assembly GCA_030788265.1 of Drosophila americana. Lineage (NCBI taxonomy): Eukaryota > Metazoa > Arthropoda > Insecta > Diptera > Drosophilidae > Drosophila > Drosophila americana. The sequence goes on along the minus strand of JAURSC010000049.1, from coordinate 273,868 downwards.
ACATCTTAACCAAACTCGGTATTTAATAGTTTTACTATGCTCCTCATACATATACATATCCTATTAAGATCGGATAACTTTATCATATAGCTGCCATAGGAACGATCGGTCAAAATTAAGTTTTTGTATGAAAAAACATTTTGTTTTTCAAGAAACCTTGACCAAACTCAAAATTTATTAGTTTTACTATGATCCTCATATATATGCAAAATCCTATTAAGATCGGACCACTATATCATTTAGCTGCCATGGGAACGATCGGTCGAAAATTAAGTTGTTGAATAAAAAAAACATTTTGTTTATCAAGATATCTTGGCCAAGCGCGGCATTAACTATTTTCCCTGTGCTCCTTAGATACGGACAAGGCACTATAAGCATTATTGAAAGGTTGGGTCTGCAAGGGTATTAGATAGCAACACTATATCGTATAGCTGCCATAGGAACGATCGGTCAAAAATTAAGTTGTTGTATAAAAAAACATTTTGTTTAACAAGATATATTGCCCAAACTCGCCATTAACTATTTTCCCTGTGCTTCTTAGATACGGACAAAGCACTATAAGCATTATGAAAAGGTTGGGTCTGCAAGGGTATTATATCTTCGGGGTGCCGAAGATTGCCTCTCTTTCTCGTTAACTTTACTATACTCCTTATACATATGCAAAGACCTATTAAGATAGCACCACTATATCGTATAGCTGCCATAGGAACGATCGGTCAAAAATTAAGTTCTTGTATTAAAAAATATTTTGTTTATCAAGATATCTTAATCAAACTCGGCATTTATTAGTTTTACCACACTCCTCGAATATAGGCAAAATCCTATCACGATCGGACCACTGTATCATATAGCTGCCATAGGAACGACCAGTCGAAAATTAAGTTGTTGTATGCACAAATTTGTTGTTTTTCACGATATATTGACCAAACTCGGCATTTATTAGTTTTACTTTACTCCTCATATATATGCAAAACCCAATTAAGATCGGACCACTATATCATTTAGCTGTTATAGGAACGACCGGTCAAAAATTAAGTTGTTGTATTAAAAAGTATTTTGTTTTTCAAGATATCTTAATCAAACTTGGCATTTAATAGTTTTACCACACTCCTCATATATATGCAAAATCCTATTAAGATCGGACCACAATATCATAGAGCTGCCATAGGAACGATCGGTTGAAAATTAAGTTGTTGTATAAAAAAACATTGTTTATCAAGATATCTTGCCCAAACTCGCCATTAAATATTTTCCCTGTGCTTCTTAGATACGGACAAAGCACTATAAGCATTATGAAAAGGTTGGGTCTGCAAGGGTATTAGATCTTCGGCGTGACGAAGATAGCCTTTCTTTCTCGTTAGTTTTACTATACTCTTTATACATATACAAAATCCTATTCAGATAGCACCACTAAATCGTATAGCTGCCATAGGAACGACCGGTAGAAAATTAAGTTGTTATATACACAAATTTTTTGTTTTTCACGAATGTTGACCAAACTCGGCATTAATTAGTCTTTCTTTACTCCTCATATATATGCAAAATCCTATTAAGATCGGACTACTATATCATACAGCTGCTATAGGAACGATTGGTCAAAAATTAAGTTGTTGCATTAAAAAGTATTTTGTTTTTCAAGATATCTTTATCAACCTTGGCATTTATTAGTTTTACCACACTCCTCACATATATGCATAATCCTATTAAGATCGGTTCACTATATCATATAGCTGCATAGGAACGATCGGTCGAAAATTAAGTTTTTGTATGAAAAAACATTTTTTTTTTGTCAAGATATCTTAACCAAACTCGGCATTTATTAGTTTTACTATACTCCTTATATAAAGGCAGAATCCTATTAAGATCGGACTACTATATCATACAGCTGCCCTGGAAACGATTGGTCGAAAATTAAGTTTTTGTATGAAAAAATTCTTTGTTTTTTAAAACATCTTAACCAAACTCGGTATTTAATAGTTTTACTATGCTCCTCATACATATACATATCCTATTAAGATCGGATAACTTTATCATATAGCTGCCATAGGAACGATCGGTCAAAATTAAGTTTTTGTATGAAAAAACATTTTGTTTTTCAAGAAACCTTGACCAAACTCAAAATTTATTAGTTTTACTATGATCCTCATATATATGCAAAATCCTATTAAGATCGGACCACTATATCATTTAGCTGCCATGGGAACGATCGGTCGAAAATTAAGTTGTTGAATAAAAAAAACATTTTGTTTATCAAGATATCTTGGCCAAGCGCGGCATTAACTATTTTCCCTGTGCTCCTTAGATACGGACAAGGCACTATAAGCATTATGAAAAGGTTGGGTCTGCAAGGGTATTAGATAGCAACACTATATCGTATAGCTGCCATAGGAACGATCGGTCAAAAATTAAGTTGTTGTATAAAAAAACATTTTGTTTAACAAGATATATTGCCCAAACTCGCCATTAACTATTTTCCCTGTGCTTCTTAGATACGGACAAAGCACTATAAGCATTATGAAAAGGTTGGGTCTGCAAGGGTATTATATCTTCGGGGTGCCGAAGATTGCCTCTCTTTCTCGTTAACTTTACTATACTCCTTATACATATGCAAAGTCCTATTAAGATAGCACCACTATATCGTATAGCTGCCATAGGAACGATCGGTCAAAAATTAAGTTGTTGTATTAAAAAGTATTTTGTTTTTCAAGATATCTTAACCAAACTCGGCATATATTAGTATTACCACACTCCTCATATATATGCAAATCCTATTAAGATCGGACCACTATATCATATAGCTGCCATAGGAACGATCGGTTGAAAATTAAGTTGTTGTATAAAAAAACATATTGTTTATCAAGATATCTTGCCCAAACTCGCCATTAACTATTTTCCCTGTGCTTCTTGATGCCGAAGATAGCCTGTCTTTCTCGTTAACTTTACTATACTCCTTATACATATGCAAAGTCCTATTAAGATAGCACCACTATATCGTATAGCTGCCATAGGAACGATCGGTCAAAAATTAAGTTGTTGTATTAAAAAGTATTTTGTTTTTCAAGATATCTTTATCAACCTTGGCATTTATTAGTTTTACCACACTCCTCACATATATGCATAATCCTATTAAGATCGGTCCACTATATCATATAGCTGCATAGGAACGATCGGTCGAAAATTAAGTTTTTGTATGAAAAAACATTTTTTTTTTGTCAAGATATCTTAACCAAACTCGGCATTTATTAGTTTTACTATACTCCTTATATAAAGGCAGAATCCTATTAAGATCGGACTACTATATCATACAGCTGCCCTGGGAACGATCGGTCGAAAATTAAGTTTTTGTATGAAAAATTTCTTTGTTTTTTAAGACATCTTAACCAAACTCGGCATTTATTAGTTTTACTATGCTCCTCATACATATACATATCCTATTAAGATCGGATCACTTTATCATATAGCTGCCATAGGAACGATCGGTCGGAATTAAGTTTTGTATGAAAAAACATTTTGTTTTTCAAGATATCTTAACCAAACTCGGCATTTATTAGTATTACCACACTCCTCATATATATGCAAAATCCTATTAAGATCGGACCACTATATCATATAGCTGCCATAGGAACGATCGGTTGAAAATTAAGTTGTATAAAAAAACATATTGTTTATCAAGATATCTTGCCCAAACTCGCCATTAACTATTTTCCCTGTGCTTCTTGATGCCGAAGATAGCCTGTCTTTCTCGTTAACTTTACTATACTCCTTATACATATGCAAAGACCTATTAAGATAGCACCACTATATCGTATAGCTGCCATAGGAACGATCGGTCAAAAATTAAGTTCTTGTATTAAAAAATATTTTGTTTATCAAGATATCTTAATCAAACTCGGCATTTATTAGTTTTACCACACTCCTCGAATATAGGCAAAATCCTATCACGATCGGACCACTGTATCATATAGCTGCCATAGGAACGACCAGTCGAAAATTAAGTTGTTGTATGCACAAATTTGTTGTTTTTCACGATTTATTGACCAAACTCGGCATTTATTAGTTTTACTTTACTCCTCATATATATGCAAAACCCAATTAAGATCGGACCACTATATCATTTAGCTGTTATAGGAACGATCGGTCAAAATTAAGTTGTTGTATTAAAAAGTATTTTGTTTTTCAAGATATCTTAATCAAACTTGGCATTTATTAGTTTTACCACACTCCTCATATATATGCAAAATCCTATTAAGATCGGACCACAATATCATAGAGCTGCCATAGGAACGATCGGTTGAAAATTAAGTTGTTGTATAAAAAAACATTGTTTATCAAGATATCTTGCCCAAACTCGCCATTAAATATTTTCCCTGTGCTTCTTAGATACGGACAAAGCACTATAAGCATTATGAAAAGGTTGGGTCTGCAAGGGTATTAGATTTTCGGCGTGCCGAAGATAGCCTTTCTCTCTCGTTACTTTTAAAATACTTCTCAAATGCAAAATCCAATTAAGATAGCACCACTATATCGTATAGCTGCCATAGGAACGATCGGTTGAAAATAAAGTTGTTGTATAAAAAAACATTTTTTTTATCAAGATATATTGCCCAAACTCGCCATTAACTATTTTCCCTGTGCTTCTTAGATACGGACAAAGCACTATAAGCATTATGAAAAGGTTGGGTCTGCAAGGGTATTAGATCTTCGGCGTGCCGAAGATAGCCTGCTTTCTCGTTAATTTTACTATACTCCTTATACATATGCAAAATCCTATTAAGATAGCACCACTATATCGAATAGCTGCCATAGGAACGATCGGTCAAAAATTAAGTTGTTGTATTAAAAAGTATTTTGTTTTTCAAGATATCTTAACCAAACTCGGCATGTATTAGTTTTACCACACTCCTCGTTGATAGCAAAATCCTATCACGATCGGACCACTGTATCATATAGCTGCCATAGGAACGACCGGTCGAAAATTTAGCTGTTGTATAAAAAAACATTTTGTTTATCAAGATATATTGCCCAAACTCGCCATTAACTATTTTCCCTGTGCTTCTTGATGCCGAAGATAGCCTTTCTTTCTCCTTAGTTTTACTATACTCCTTAAACATATGCAAAATCCAATTAAGATAGCACCACTATATCGTATAGCTGCCATAGGACGAACGGTCGAAAATTAAGTTATTGTATGAAAAAACATTTTGTTTATCAAGATATCTTGCCCAAACTGTGGTTTTTAGATACGGACAAAGCACTATAAGCATTATGAAAAGGTTGGGTCTGCAAGGGTATTAGATCTTCGGCGTGCCGAAGATAGCCTGTCTTTCTCGTTAATTTTACTATACTCCTTATGCAAAATCCTATTAAGATAGCACCACTATATCATATAGCTGCCGATCAGTCGAAAATTAAGTTGCTGTATGAAAACATTTTGTTTTTCAAGATATCTTGACCAAACTCGGCATTTATATTAGTTTAATTTACTCCTCACATATATGCAAAATCCATTAAGATCGAACCACTATATCATATAGCTGCCATAGGAACGATCGGTCAAAATTAAGTTGTTGTATAAAAAAACATATTGTTTATCAAGATATCTTGCCCAAACTCGCCATTAACTATTTTCCCTGTGCTTCTTATATACGGACAAAGCACTATAAGCATTATGAAAAGGTTGGGTCTGCAAGGGTATTAGATCTCCGGCGTGCCGAAGATAGCCTTTCTTTCTCGTTAGTTTTACTATACTCTTTATACATATGTAAAATCCTATTAAGATAGCACCACTATATCGTATAGCTGCCATAGGAACGATCGGTCAAAAATTAAGTTGTATTAAAAAGTATTTTGTGTTTCAAGATATCTTGACCAAACTCGGCATTTATTAGTTTTAATATAGTCCTCATATATATGCAAATTCCTAGCCACATCGGACTACTATATCATATAGCTGCCATAGGAACGAACGGTCGAAAATTAAGTTGTTGTAGAAAAAAACATTTTGTTTATCAAGATATCTTGCCCAAACTCGCCATTAACTATTTTCCCTGTGCTTCTTAGATACGGATAAAGCACTGTAAGCATTATGAAAAGGTTGGGTCTGCAAGGGTATTAGATCTTCGGCGTGCCGAAGATAGTCTTTATTTCTCGTTAGTTTTACTTTACTCCTTATACATATGCAAAATTCTATTAAGATAGCACCACTATATCGTATAGCTGCCATTGGAAGGATCGGTCGAAAATTAAGTTGTTGTATGAAAAAACATTTTGTTTATCAAGATATTTGAACCAAACTAGGCATCTATCAGTTTTAATATAGTCCTCATATATATGCAAATTCCTAGCCACATCGGACTACTATATCATATAGCTGCCATAGGAACGATCGATATTTTGTTTTTCAAGATATCTTAATCAACCTTGGCATTTATTAGTTTTACCACACTCCTCATATATATATATGCAAAATCCTATTAAGATGGGACCACTATATCATATAGCTGCCATAGGAACGATCGGTTGAAAATTAAGTTGTATAAAAAAACATTTTGTTTATCAAGATATCTTGCCCAAACTCGCCATTAATTATTTTCCCTGTGATTCTTAGATACGGACAAAGCACTATAAGCATTATGAAAAGGTTGGGTCTGCAAGGGTATTAGATCTTCGGCGTGCCGAAGATAGCCTTTCTTTCTCGTTAGTTTTACTATACTCCTTATACATATGCAAAATCCTATTAAGATAGCACTACTATATCGTATAGCTGCCATAGGAACGACCGGTCGAAAATTAAGTTGTTGTATGCACAAATTTTTAAATTTTCACGATATATTGACCAAACTCGGCATTTATTAGTTTCCTTTACTTTTCATATATATGCAAAATCCAATTAAGATCGGACTACTATATCATATAGCTGCCATAGGAACGATCGATATTTTGTTTTTCAAGATATCTTAACCAAACTCGGCATTTATTATTTTTACCACACTCCTCATATATATGCATAATCCTATTAAAATCGATCCACTATATCATATAGCTGCATAGGAACGATCGGTCGAAAATTAAGTTTTTGTATGAAAAAACATTTTTTTTTTTCAAGATATCTTAACCAAACTCGGCATTTATTAATTTTACTATACTCTTTATTTAAAGGCAAAATCTTATTAAGACCGGACTACTATATCATATAGATGCCATGGGAACGATCGGTCGAAAATTAAGTTTTTGTATGAAAAAACATTTTGGTTTTCAAGAAATCTTGACCAAACTCAAAATTTATTAGTTTTACTATGATCCTCATATATATGCAAAATCCTATTAAGATCGGTCCACTATATCATATAGCTGCATAGGAACGATCGGTCGAAAATTAAGTTTTTGTATGAAAAAACATTTTTTTTTTTCAAGATATCTTAACCAAACTCGGCATTTATTAGTTTTACTATACTCTTAATTTAAAGGCAAAATCTTATTAAGATCGGACTATTATATCATATAGCTGCCATGGGAACGATCGGTCGAAAATTAAGTTTTTGTATGAAAAAAGTCTTTTTTTTTTAAGACATCTTGACCAAACTCGGCATTTATAAGTTTTTCTATGCTCCTCATACATATACATATCCTATTAAGATCGGACCACTATATCATATAGCTGCCATAGGAACGATCGGTCGAAAATTAAGTTGTATTAAAAAACATTTTGTTTATCAAGATATCTTGCCCAAACTCGCCATTAACTATTTCCCTGTGCTCCTTAGATACGGACAAAGCACTGTAAGCATTATGAAAAGGTTGGGTCTGCAAGGGTATTAGATCTCCGGCGTGCCGAAGATAGCCTTTCTTTCTCGTTAGTTTTACTATACTCTTTATACATATGCAAAATCCTATTAAGATAGCACCACTATATCGTATAGCTGCCATAGGAACGATCGGTCAAAATTAAGTTGTATTAAAAAGTATTATGTTTTTCAAGATATCTTAACCAAACTCGGCATGTATTAGTTTTACCACACTCCTCGTATATAGACAAAATCCAATTACGATCGAACCACTGTATCATATAGCTGCCATAGGAACGACCGGTCGAAAATTAAGTTGTTGTATGAACAAATTTTTTGTTTTTCACGATACATTGACCAAACTCGGCATTAATTAGTTTTTCTTCACTCCTCATATATATGCAAAATCCTATTAAGATCGGAATACTATATCATACAGCTGCTATAAGAACGATTGGTCAAAAATTAAGTTGTTGCATTAAAAAGTATTTTGTTTTCAAGATATCTTAATCAACCTTGGCATTTATTAGTTTTACCATACTCCTCATATATATGCAAAATCCTATTAAGATCGGACCACTATATCATATAGCTGCCATAGGAACGATCGGTCTAAAATTAAGTTGTTGTATAAAGAATCATTTTGTTTATCAGATATCTTGCCCAAACTCGCCATTAACTATTTTCCCTGTGCTTCTTGATGCCGAAGATAGCCTGTCTTTCTCGTTAACTTTACTATACTCCTTATACATATGCAAAGTCCTATTAAGATAGCATCACTATATCGTATAGCTGCCATAGGAACGATCGGTTGAAAATTAAGTTGTTGTATAAAAAAACATTGTTTATCAAGATATCTTGCCCAAACTCGCCATTAACTATTTTCCCTGTGCTTCTTGATGCCGAAGATAGCCTGTCTTTCTCGTTAACTTTACTATACTCCTTATACATATGCAAAGTCCTATTAAGATAGCACCACTATATCGTATAGCTGCCATAGGAACGATCGGTCAAAAATTAAGTTGTTGTATTAAAAAGTATTTTGTTTTTCAAGATATCTTAATCATACTCGGCATTTATTAGTTTTACCACACTCCTCGAATATAGGCAAAATCCTATCACGATCGGACCACTGTATCATATAGCTGCCATAGGAACGACCGGTCGAAAATTAAGTTGTTGTATGCACAAATTTTTTGTTTTTCACGATATATTGACCAAACTCGGCATTTATTAGTTTTACTTTACTCCTCATATATATGCAAAATCCTATTAAGATCGGAATACTATATCATACAGCTGCTATAGGAACGATTGGTCAAAAATTAAGTTGTTGCATTAAAAAGTATTTTGTTTTTCAAGATATCTTTATCAACCTTGGCATTTATTAGTTTTACCACACTCCTCATATATATGCAAAATCCTATTAAGATCGGACCACTATATCATATAGCTGCCATAGGAACGATCGGTCGAAAATTAAGTTGTTGTATAAAAAAACATTTTGTTTATCAAGATATCTTGCCCAAACTCGCCATTACCTATTTTCCCTGTGCTTCTTAGATACGGACAAAGCACTATAAGCATTATGAAAAGGTTGGGTCTGCAAGGGTATTAGATCTTCGGCGTGTCGAAGATAGCCTTTCTTTCTCGTTAGTTTTACTATACTCCTTATACATATGCAAAATCCTATTAAGATAGCACCACTATATCGTATAGCTGCCATAGGAACGACCGGTCGAAAATTAAGTTGTTGTATGCACAAACTCGGCATTAATTAGTTTTTCTTTACTCCTCATATATATGCAAAATCCTATTAAGATCGGACTACTATATCATACAGCTGCTATAGAAACGATTGGTCAAAAATTAAGTTGTTGCATTAAAAAGTATTTTGTTTTTCAAGATATCTTTATCAACCTTGGCATTTATTAGTTTTACCACACTCCTCACATATATGCATAATCCAATTAAGATCGGACTACTATATCATACAGCTGCCCTGGGATCGATCGGTCGAAAATTAAGTTTTTGTATGAAATAATTCTTTGTTTTTGAAGACATATTGACCAAACTCGGCATTTATTAGTTTTACTATGCTCCTCATACATATAAATATCCTATTAAGATCGGATCACTTTACCATATAGCTGCCATAGGAACGATCGGTCGAAATTAAGTTTTTGTATGAAAAAACATTTTGTTTTTCAAGAAATCTTGACCAAACTCAAAATTTATTAGTTTTACTATGATCCTCATATATATGCAAAATCCTATTAAGATCGGACCACTATATCATTTAGCTGCCATGGGAACGATCGGTCGAAAATTAAGTTGTTGAATAAAAAAAACATTTTGTTTATCAAGATATCTTGCCCAAGCGCGGCATTAACTATTTTCCCTGTGCTTCTTAGATACGGACAAAGCACTATAAGCATTATGAAAAGGTTGGGTCTGCAATGGTATTAGATATCACCACTATATCGTATATCTGCCATAGGAACGATCGGTCAAAAATTAAGTTGTTGTATTAAAAAGTATTTGGTTTTTCAAGATATCTTAACCAAACTCGGCATATATTAGTATTACCACACTCCTCATATAAATGCAAAATCCTATTAAGATCGGAGCACTATATCATATAGCTGCCATAGGAACGATCGGTTGAAAATTAAGTTGTTGTATAAAAAATCATATTGTTTATCAAGATATCTTGCCCAAACTCGCCATTAACTATTTTCCCTGTGCTTCTTGATGCCGAAGATAGCCTGTCTTTCTCGTTAACTTTACTATACTCCTTGTAGATATGCAAAGTCCTATTAGGATAGCACCACTATATCGTATAGCTGCCATAGGAACGATCGGTCAAAATTTAAGTTGTTGTATTAAAAAGTATTTTGTTTTTCAAGATATCTTAATCAAACTCGGCATTTATTAGTTTTACCACACTCCTCGAATATAGGCAAAATCCTATCACGATCGGACCACTGTATCATATAGCTGCCATAGGAACGACCGGTCGAAAATTAAGTTGTTGTATGCACAAATTTTTTGTTTTTCACGATATATTGACCAAATTCGGCATTTATTAGTGTTACTTTACTCCTCATATATATGCAAAATCCAATTAAGATGGGACCACTATATCATATAGCTGCCATAGGAACAATCGGTCAAAATTAAGTTGTTGTATTAAAAAGTATTTTGTTTTTCAAGATATCTTAATCAAACTTGGCATTTATTAGTTTTACCACACTCCTCATATATATGCAAAATTCTATTAAGATCGGACCACCATATTATAGAGCTGCCATAGGAACGATCGGTCGAAAATTAAGTTGTTGAATAAAAAAAACATTTTGTTTATCAAGATATCTTGCCCAAACTCGCCATTAAATATTTTCCCTGTGCTTCTTAGATACGGACAAAGCACTATAAGCATTATGAAAAGGTTGGGTCTGCAAGGGTATTAGATCTTCGGCGTGCCAAAGATAGCCTTTCTTTCTCGTTACTTTTACTATACTTCTCAAATGCAAAATCCAATTAAGATAGCACCACTATATCGTATAGCAGCCATAGGAACGATCGGTCGAAAATTAAGTTGTTGAATAAAAAAAACATTTTGTTTATCAAGATATATTGCCCAAACTCGCCAATAACTATTTTCCCTGTGCTTCTTAGATACGGACAAAGCACTATAAGCATTATGAAAAGTTTGGGTCTGCAAGGGTATTAGATCTTCGGGGTGCCGAAGATAGCCTGTCTTTCTCGTTAACTTTACTATACTCCTTATATATATGCAAAATCCTATTAAGATAGCACCACTATATCGTATAGCTGCCATTGGAACGATCGGTCAAAAATTAAGTTGTTGTATTAAAAAGTATTTTGTTTTTCAAGATATCTTAACCAAACTCGGCATGTATTAGTTTTACCACACTCCTCGTTGATAGGCAAAATCCTATAACGATCGGACCACTGCCATATTTATTTATTAATGGTCGACAAAACGAGTGTCTTCCGCATTATTCAATAGATTATACAATAGAATTTTATGCTAAAAGCCTAGTTAAAGGATACAATTTTCTAAATAGCATCACCGACCGATGGAGGTGTTTTATTTGCCAGTCCGGCCAGCTGTGCCCCTTTTCACAGCTAATTTTGTCAGTGACGCTATTAGAGCCTACATCTAAGCAGAAGGTTGTAAGTAGGAAAAAAAGTGTTTTCAAGTAACATTAAAATAATCTTAATTTGCTATATTAATAAAGAAAATACAATAAATAGGAAGAATGAAAGTAGAAGATTGTTAATAAAGTAAAGCAATGTAAGTTAGATAAAGAGTGTTAAGTAGATAGGACAGAGAGAAAAGTAATGGGAAATCACCGACCGGTGGGGGAAAATTTTTCAGCCTATGCCCTCATAGCTGGGAATGGTCAGCGACTTCCCGAAGGTATCCTGAAAGCAACGATTTTATTAGGGTAGAGACAGTTCGGTAGAGAAAACGTGATGCAAACTATTATAATTTTACATAGCACGCGAAAAGGATTGTGCATAGCTAGTCTGTTGTGCATGTAGATAGTAAAAAGGGGCGATAATTTCTGTTTGGTCTAGCCGGAACAGAGAATTGAAGACGCCCTAGCAGAAAAGGAGAATCTATGTCGCCAATAATCAACTTATGTAGAAGGACAACACCGAGAATTGTCCTTCGGTTGGTTAACGACGGAAGGTTGAGAAGAAGCAGTCTGCTGGAGTAGGACGGCAACCGAAGATTAGGGTCCCAATTTAAACCTCGTAAGTCAAAAAGCAGAAATTGCTTCTGAACAGATTCATACGATCCTGGCTGTTGTTATACTGTGGAGACCAGATGCAAGAGCAGTATTCAAGGATAGGGCGAACAAGAGAGATGTACAGAAGTTTTGTTATAAAGGATCGTTAAACTCTTTAGACCATCGTTTAATGAATCCAAGTACACCTTTTGCCTCATTAACGATGTTATCTATGTGAAGATTGAAACAGAGTTTAGAATCAAAAATTACGCCTAGATCCTTAACTGTTAGTATACGTTGCAAAGGGATATTGTCGATTGTATAACTGACAAGATAAGGTGTAGTACGATTAAAAGTCATGAACATACACTTTGAACAGTTTAGATGCAATTGATTGGCCGAACACCATAGTTGCATAGCGTTCAAATCGTCTTGTAGACGAGAATGATTAGGGGATTAGTGTATGATAGAAAAAGTTTGACATCGTCCGCATACATGAGTACACGGGCATGTGATATAACAGAGTGGAGATCATTTATAAAAAGGGTAAGGAGTAAAGGTCCAAGATGACTACCTTGAGGAACACCAGAAGTGACGTGGGCAGGGGGGCAGGGGGAAACCTATTCGGTCAAGTTTAAAAAGTAAAATGTCATGGTGCACAGAGTCAGTGTAAATGACATCAGTTTGCATTTTCGAAAGGAAAGCATCGTTTACCAAGGAAGTAAACTCAAGCAGATTGGTCGTAGTTGACCGATTCTTACGAATCCATGTTGAACAGGGGAAACAACTGATTTGCAGAAATGCTGCAAATTCGAAGTGATTATTTTTTCAAATAATTTAGGAATAGCGGACAGTTTTGCAATGCCCCTGTAATTTCGTATATCAGACTTCCCACCTTTCTTGTGAAGAGGAATGATATAAGATTCTTTCCAAGAGATGGAAAAACAGAAGTTTCAAGGGATAGATTAAAAAGCTTTAGCAATGGATACGAAGGGAAAAACTACACTCCTTGAGAAGACAACTAGGAATATTGTCCGGCCCAGGAGAGTAAGAAGACTTTAAGAGTTTATAGCTAATAGGAGAGAGGAGTGTGAAATAATTAGAGGAGGTATCTAACTTGCGGAAGAAATAGTATAAGGGTAAGCATTAGTATTAGGACAGACTGAAGAGTAAGTTGATTGGAAAAAATTAGCAACAGGTTAGCAGAATCAGTGTCATTGCTAGCTTTATCCAAGCCAAGAAAAATAGAAGATGGCAAACTTGAAGATTTACGCTTCAAGTTTACAAAATAAAACTGTCTCGGATTTCGGGCAAATTGTCTTTTACAACGTGTTAGATAATTCTGATAGCATTGAGAATTAAGAAGAAAGAATTTCGACTTGGCTATGGAATATTTAGCCAAGTCTGTACACGAACCAGACTTTTTAAACTTTTTAAAATATTTGGATTTTACATTTTTTAGATGTGATAATCTGGTAGTAAACCAGGTGGTTTTGAAAAAGTAGTCAAAGGAATTGACTTAGGAATACACACATCTAAGAGGGAGATTAGGGTGATGTAAAAAAATTAATAGCTGTATTCATATCAACTGAGTCATATAAGAAGACCAATCGGTTGAATAAATAAGCTGATTCAGCAAAGAAAAATTTCCTTTGCGAAAGCAATAGCGGGGCTTATTGGCTGATGAGCACGAAATGAAAGGATTACAATTTAGCATTGCAATCTCTAAAGTTGGATGATAGACATCCTAGGGAAAAGATAAAGGAGGGGACCTAGACACATTAGAAATAAGGTAGTCGTTAACAAATACAAGGTCAAGTGTTCTAATCAAATGATTAGAAATTGAATTGATTTGAAACAACGAAAGATCAAGCATGCAGTCTAAAAAATCGTGCTGTGCTGAGGGCACTAAGAGCATGTTACATAGACATTCCGGTAGGAAAAGACACCTTAACTGAGACAATCTCAGCGTCAGTAGGCGTACTAAAACAGAAAAGTTCAGACTGAAGAGTGGCTTTAACGGCAATTAACACCCCACCACCTCGAGTCGGCCGATCATTTCTATACAAATAAAGTTATTTGATAAAATCTCAAAATCAGATATGGTTGAGTTCAACCATGTTTCTGAAAATGCTATTATATCCGACTTGAAGGAAGTGCTGGCCATGAAAAGATTTTAAGTTTTGAAATAAGACCTCTAACATTCTGATAATGAATAAAGATTTGGTCAGAAGATGAAGCTAGTTTTTGGGGCAGAAATGGTACCCTGTATTGAAGGGACTGGAAGGGTGACAGGCTGGTTACGCTTTTTAGGCTTGAACTCGTGAACAATCATGTGTGGAGGCCAAAATTTGGGATCACAAATGATTGGGAACATATCATGTGAAACATTTATTTTGAATGATAATATTCACGAGGGGTGGAGAAATTAATTTGGTTATTGACACGCTAGCAGAAGATTTGCTAGCATTATAGGCTGCCAATGACTCAGAAGTGGTGTCCGACGAAAGTCGAGACACAAAGACTTGCCTACGAGGGCAACTACCATTAAAATAGGCGGTGATGGGGCTGTAGGTAATACAGGAGTTGAAGGAGCTAAAGAGGCAACATGATTGTTTTGAACAATCTGGGCAAGATTGCGCGCAGGTCTACCTTTGCGGCCAGGACCTGATGGAGCTGGGGCAGTTTGATTATTGGGACGGGATCAGGTACGGACTCTACGGGACTACAACAAGGGTTGAAATTGGGGAAATTGGACAGTCGCTTGGAGAAGGCGATAGGGACAACATTGGAGATACATCCAAGTTGTTAGGAAGGGACATGAAAGGCGTAGGTGTCTGAACAGACGTAGAGGGCACTTGCAAAAGTTGAGGCTCCAACCGGCGATTGGTTGGGGACTCAAATTTATATTTGCCAAGCAACTCGAAACTCGAGTCAAAATTACTCGAGAGCTGCTTAGCCACATTATTTAATTTTAAGAATTGACTTCTCACAGAATTATACATTCTAGAGAAATCAATTTGCTTATCGATGCATTCTGGGCACGACCAACGCAAGCCACCACAGCCCTTCTTGCAATAGCAGCGATCACGCCCAGTGAGACCTGCACATTTAGCATGCATCATATTCTCACACAGCCAGCAATTAACAAATTGCGGCAGTGCAGAATCATCAGCCTGCTTGAACGTGCACGGTTTCTTACAGCACAACATAATTATTTAATGCGTATGCAAATTGCGAGAGCACAGAGCAAAACGAAAACGGTGCACAAGATAGAGCAAGTAATACACAAACAAATTGTTTGGAGTGAAAAGCATAGAAAAAGTTTGCGAGAGCGCGATGTACAAGCAGAAAGTATGCAGCGAACACACGCACAAACAAGTGTATGCACAGGGGAGCACCAAAGCAAAAGAATCAAAACAGGCAATAACAACAACACGGAACTGATGCCGAGTTTTATAAAATGTAATAATTAACAGACTAACGCTGCACAACAGATAACACTTTGCACAGTTTATTAAAGCTTTTTAAATAAAGCACCGAAAAATGCAAAATTTTGAAATAAAAAGCAGGATAAAAGCGCAAAAATATATAAAATCTTGGAGCACAAGTAAAACACGTCAATCACTCTCAACTGAGAACTCTCTCTGAGAGTTTTTTTTTTGCCTATATATGAGGAGTTTAGTAAAACTAATAAATGCCGAGTTTGGTCAAGATATGTTAAAAAGTAATATGTTTTTTCATACAACTTAATTTTGACCGATCGTTCCTATAGCAGCTATATGATATAGTGGTCCGATCTTAATAGGATATGTATATGTATGAGGAGCATAGTAAAACTAATAAATGCCGAGTTTGGTCAAGATGTCTTGACAAACAAAATATTTTTTAATACTAAAACTTAATTTTCGACCGATTGTTCCCATGGCAGCTATATGATATAGTAGTCCGATCTTAATAGGCTTTTGTCTACATATGAGGAGTATAGTGAAACTAATAAATGCCGAGTTTGGTTAAGATATGTTGAAAAAAAATACTTATTAATACAACAACTTAATTTTTGACCGATCATTCCTATGGCAGCTATACGATATAGTGGTGTTATAATTGGATTTTGCATATGTATAAGAAGTATAGTAAAACTAACGAGAAATAAAGGCTATCTTCGGCACGCCGAAGATATAATACCCTTGCTGACCCAACCTTTTCATAATGCTTATTTATTTTTTTTTTATTATTTATTTATTAATGGTCGACAAAACGAGTGTCTTCCTCATTATTCAATTGATTATACAATAGAATTTTATGCTAAAAGCCTAGTTAAAGGATACAATTTTCTAAATAGCATCACCGACCGATGGAGGTGTTTTATTTGCCAGTCCGGCCAACTGTGCCCCTTTTCACAGCTAATTTTGTCAGTGACGCTATTATTGCCTACATCTTAGCAGAAGGTTGTAAGTAGGATAAAAGTGTTCACAAGTAACATTCAAATAATCTTAATTTGCTGTATTAATAAAGAAAATACAATAAATACGAAAAATGAAAGTAAGAAGATTGTTAATAAAGTAAAGCAATGTAAGTTAGATAAAGAGTGTTAAGTAGATAGGACAGAGAGAAAAGTAATGGGAAATCACCGACCCGGTGGGGGAAAACTTTTCAGCCTGTCCGGCAAGCTATGCCCCTGCTCATAGCTGGGAATGGTCAGCGACTTCCCGAAGGTATCCTAAAAGCAACGATTTTATTAGGGGTAAAGACAGTTCGGTAGAGAAAACGTGATGCAAACTATTATAATTTTTACATAGCACGCGAAAAGGATTGTGCATAGCGTAGTCTGTTGTGCACGTAGATAGTAAAAAGGGGCGATAATTTCTGGTTGGTCTAGCCGGAACAGAGAATTGAAGACGCCCTAGCAGAAAAGGAGAATCTATGTCGCCAATAATTAACTTATGTAGAAGGACAACACCGAGAATTGTCCTACGGTTGATTAACGACGGAAGGTGAGAAGAAGCAGTCTGCTGGAGTAGGACGGCAACCGAAGATTAGGGTCCCAATTTAAACCTCGTAAGTCAAAAAGCAGAAATTGCTTCTGAACAGATTCAATACGATCCTGGCTGTTGTTATACTGTGGAGACCAGATGCAAGAGCAGTATTCAAGGATAGGGCGAACAAGAGAGATGTACAGAAGTTTTGTTATAAAAGGATCGTTAAACTCTTTAGACCATCGTTTAATGAATCCAAGTACACCTTTTGGCTCATTAACGATGGTATCTATGTGAAGATTGAAACAGAGTTTAGAATCAAAAATTACGCCTAGATCCTTAACTGTTAGTATACGTTGCAAAGGGATATTGTCGATTGTATAACTGACAAGAAAAGGTGTAGTACGATTAAAAGTCATAAACATACACTTTGAACAGTTTAGATGCAATTGATTGGCCGAACACCATAGTTGCATAGCGTTCAAATCGTCTTGTAGACGAGAATGATGTAGGGGATTAGTGTATGATAGAAAAAGTTTGACATCGTCCGCATACATGAGTATACGGGCATGTGATATAACAGAGGGGAGATCATTTATAAAAAGAGTAAAGAGTAAAGGTCCAAGATGACTACCTTGAGGAACACCAGAAGTAACGTGAACCCGTTTAGAGGTAGTCAGCCTCAGCATTACCCTTTGGGTCCTATCTTTTAAATACGAATTAATCCAAAGCAGAAGAGACATGGGGAAACCTATTCGGTCAAGTTTAAAAAGTAAAATGTCATGGTGCACAGAATCAAACGCCTTACTGAAGTCAGTGTAAATGACATCAGTTTGCATTTTCGAAAGGAAAGCATCAGAGAGAGTAAGTTAATTGGAAAAAATTAGCAAAGAGGTTAGCAGAATCAGTGTCATTGCTAGCTTTATCCAAGCCAAGAAAAAAAGAAGATGGCAAACTTGAAGATTTACGCTTCAAGTTTACAAAATTATAAAACTGTCTCGGATTTTGGGCAAATTACCTTTTACAACGTGTTAGATAATTCTCATAGCATTGAGAATTAAGAAGAAAGAAGTTCGACTTGGCTATGGAATATTTAGCCAAGTCTGTACACGAACCAGACTTATTAAACTTTTTAAAATATTTAGATTTCACATTTTTTAGATGTGATAATCTGGTAGTAAACCAGGGTGGTTTTGAAAAAGTAGTCGAAGGAATTGACTTAGGAATACACACATCTAAGAGGGAGATTAGGGTGATGTAAAAAAAATTAATGGCTGTATTCATATCAACTGAGTCATTTAAGAAAGACCAATCGGTTGAATAAATAAGCTAATTCAGCAAAGAATAATTTCCTTTGCGAAAGCAATAGCGGGGCTTATTGGCTGATGAGCACGAAATGAAAGGATTACAATTTAACATTGCAATCTCTAAAGTTGGATGATAGACATCCTCAGGAAGAGATAAAGGAGGGGACCTAGACACATTAGAAATAAGGTAGTCGTTAACAAATACAAGGTCAAGTGTTCTAATCAAATGATTAGAAATTGAATTGATTTGAAACAACGAAAGATCAAGCATGCAGTCTATAAAATCGTGCTGTGCTGAGGGCACTAGATAATTTTTGGCAGTAAATAATGACCAAGAGATGTTGGGCAAATTAAAATCACCCAACACCATAAATAGGTCACTATCACGCACGTGTGAAGAAACTTCTTTAATACAAGTAATATGTTTCATATAAACTTGAATATCAGAAGAAGGTGGGACATAAGAGCATGTTACATAGACATTCCGTGTAGGAAAAGACACCTTAACTGAGACAATCTCAGCGTCAGTAGGCGTACTAAAACAGAAAAGTTCAGACTGGAGAGTGGCTTTAACGGCAATTAACACCCCACCACCTCGAGTCGGCCGATCATTTCTATACAAAATAAAGTTATTTGATAAAATCTCAAAATCAGATATGGTTGAGTTCAACCATGTTTCTGAAAATGCTATTATATCCGAATTGAAGGAAGTGCTGGCCATGAAAAGATTTTTAAGTTTTGAAATAAGACCTCTAATATTCTGATAATGAATAAAGATTTGGTCAGAAGATGAAGCTAGTTTTTTGGGGCAGAAATGGTACCCTGTATTGAAGGGACTGGAAGGGTGACAGGCTGGTTGCGCTTTTTAGGCTTGAACTCGTGAACAATCATGTGTGGAGGCCAAAATTTGGGATCACAAATGATTGGGAACATATCATGTGAAACATTTATTTGAATGATGATATTTCATGAGGGGTGGAGAAATTAAATTTAGTTATTGACACGCTAGCAGAAGATTTGCTAGCAATATAGGCTGCCAATGACTCAGAAGTGGTGTCCGACGAAAGCCGAGACACAAAGACTTGCCTACGAGGGGCAACTACCGTTAAAGTAGGCGCTGATGGGGCTGTAGGTAATACAGGAGTTGGGGGAGCTAACGAGGCACAATGATTGTTTTTAACAATCTGGGCAAGATTGCGCGCAGGTCTACCTTTGCGGCCAGGAGCTGATGGAGCTGAGGCAGTTTGATTAATTGGGACGGGATCAGGTACGGGCTCTACTGGGACTAGTACAGGGGTTGAAACAGGGGTAATTGGACAGTCGCTTGGAGAAGGCGATAAAGACAACATTGGAGATACCTCCAAGTTGCTAGGAAGGGACAAGAAAGTAGTAGGTGTCTGAACAGACGTAGAGGGCAATTGCAAAAGTTGAGGCTCCAACCGGCGATTGGTTGGGGACTCAAATTTATATTTGCCAAGCAACTCGAAACTCGAGTCAAATTACTCGAGAGCTGCTTAGCCACATTATTTAATTTTAAGAATTGACTTCTCACAGAATTATACATTCTAGAGAAATCAATTTGCTTGTCGATGCATTCTGGGCACGACCAACGCAAGCCACCACAGCCCTTCTTGGCAATAGCAGCGATCTTGTCGCAATCACGCCCAGTGAGACCTGCACATTTAGCATGCATTATATTCTCACACAGCCAGCAATTAACAAATTGCGGCAGTGCAGAATCATCAGCCTGCTTGAACGTGCACGGTTTCTTACAGCACAACATAATTATTTAATGCGTATGCAATTTGCGAGAGCACAGAGCAAAACGAAAACGGTGCACAAGATAGAGCAAGTAAATACACAAACAAATTGTTTGGAGCGAAAAGCAATAGAAAAAGTTTGCGAGAGCGCGATGCACAAGCAGAAAGTATGCAGCGAACACACGCACAAACAAGTGTATGCACAGGGGAGCACCAAAGCAAAAGAATCAAAACAGGCAATAACAACAACACGGAACTGATGCCGCGTTTTATAAAATGTAATAAATAACAGACTTACGCTGCACAACAGATAACACTTTGCACAGTTTATTAAAGCTTCTTAAATAAAGCACCGAAAAATGCAAAATTTTGAAATAAAAAGCAGGATAAAAGCGCAAAATATATAAAAATCTTGGAGCACAAGTAAAACACGTCAATCACTCTCAACTGAGAACTCTCTCTAGGAACGACCGGTCGAAAATTAAGCTGTGTATGCACAAAATTTTTGTTTTTCACGATATTTTGACCAAGCTCGGCATTAATTAGTTTTTCTTTACTCCTCATATATATGCATAATCCTATTAATATCGGTCCACTATATCATATAGCTGCATAGGAACGATCGGTCGAAAATTAAGTTTTTGTATGAAAAAACATTTTTTTTTTGTCAAGATATCTTAACCAAACTCGACATTTATTAGTTTTACTATAATCCTTATATAAAGGCAGAATCCTATTAAGATCGGATTACTATATTATACAGCTGCCATAGGAACGATCAGTCGAAAATTAAGTTGTATGAAAAAACATTTTGTTTTCAAGATATCTTGACCAAACTCGGCATTTATTAGTTTTACTATGCTCCTCATACATATACATATCCTATTAAGATCGGACCATTATATCATATAGCTGCCATAGGAACGATCAGTCAAAAATTAAGTTGTATGAAAAAACATTTTGTTTTCATGATATCTTGACCAAACTCGGCAATTATTAGTTTCACTATGCTCCTCATATGTATGCAAAATCCTATTAAGATCGGACCACTATATCATATCGCTTCCATAGGAATGATCGGTCGCAAATTAAGTTGTATGAAAAAACATTTTGTTTTTCAATTAGTTTACTATACTCCTCATATATAGGCAAAATCCTATTAAGATGGGACCATTATATCATATATCTGCCACAGGAACGATCGGTCGAAAATTAAGTTTTTGTTTGATATTGTTTTTCACGAAATATTGACCAAACTCGGCAATTATTAGTTTTACCATGCTCCTCATATGTATGCAAAATGCTATTAAGATCGGACCACTATATCATATCGCTACCATAGGAATGATCGGTCGCAATTTAAGTTGTATGAAAAAACGTTTTGTTTTTCAATTAGTTTTACTATACTCCTCATATATAGGCAAAATCCTATTAAGATGGGACCATTATATCATATATCTGCCACAGGAACGATCTGTCGAAAATAAGTTTTTGTACGATAAAACATTTTGTTTTTCATGATATCTTGACCAAATTCGGCAATTATTAGCTTTACTATACTGCTCATACATATGCAAAATATTATTAAGATCGGACCACTATATCATACAGCTGCCATAGGAACGATCAGTCGAAAATTAAGTTGTATGAAAAAACATTTTGTTTTTCATGATATCTTGACCAAACTCGGCAATTATTAGTTTTACTATGCTCCTCATATGTATGCAAAATCCTATTAAGATCAGACCACTATATCATATCGCTTCCATAGGAATGATCGGTCGCAAATTAAGTTGTATGAAAAAACATTTTGTTTTTCAATTAGTTTTACTATACTCCTCATATATAGGCAAATTCCTATTAAGATGGGACCATTATATCATATATCTGCCACAGGAACGATCTGTCGAAAATTAAGTTTTTGTTTGATTTTGTTTTTCAAGATATCTTGACCAAACTCGGCAATTATTAGTTTTATTATGCTCCTCATATATATGCAAAATCCCCTTAAGATCGGACCACTATATCATATAGCTGCCATAGGAACGATCAGTCGAAAATTAAGTTGTTGTATGAAAAAACATTTTGTTTTTCAAGATATCTTGACCAAACTCGGCATTTATTAGTTTTACTATACTCCTTATATAAAGGCAGAATCCTATTAAGATCGGACTACTATATCATACAGCTGCCCTGGGAACGATCAGTCGAAAATTAAGTTTTTGTATGAAAAAATTCTTTGTTTTTTAAGACATCTTGACCAAACTCGGCAATTATTAGTTTTATTATGCTCCTCATATATATGCAAAATCCCCTTAAGATCGGACCACTATATCATATAGCTGCCATAGGAACGATCAGTCGAAATTTAAGTTGTTGTATGAAAAAACATTTTGTTTTTCAAGATATCTTGACCAAACTCGGCAATTATTAGTTTTACTATGCTCCTCAAATATATGCAAAATCCTGTTAAGATCGGACCACTATATCATATATCTGCCACAGGAACGATCGGTCAAAAATTAAGTTTTTGTTGAATTTGTTTTTCAAGATATCTTGACCAAACTCAGCAATTATTAGTTTTACTCTGCTCCTCATATATATGCAAAATCCTATTAAGATCGGACCATTATATCATATAGCTGCCATAGGAACGATCAGTCGAAAATTAAGTTGTTGTATGAAAAAACATTTTGTTTTTCAAGATATCTTGACCAAACTCGGCAATTATTAGTTTTACTATGCTCCTCATATATATGCAAAATCCTGTTAAGATCGGACCACTATATCATATATCTGCCACAGGAACGATCGGTCGAAAATTAAGTTTTTGTTTGAATTTGTTTTCAAGATATCTTGACCAAACTCGGCAATTATTAGTTTTACTATGCTCCTCATATATATGCAAAATCATATTAAGATCGGACCACTATATCATATCTCTTCCATAGGAATGATCGGTCGCAAATTAAGTTGTATGCAAAAACATTTTGTTTTTCAATTAGTTTTACTATACTCCTCATATATAGGCAAATTCCTATTAAGATGGGACAATTATATCATATATCTGCCACAGGAACGATCTGTCGAAAATAAGTTTTTGTACGATAAAACATTTGTTTTTCATGATATCTTGACCAAACTCGGCAATTATTATTTTTACCACACTCCTCATATATAGGCAAAATCCTATTAAGATGGGACCATTATATCATATATCTGCCACAGGAACGATCAGTCGAAAATTAAGTTGTTGTATGAAAAAACATTTTGTTTTTCAAGATATCTTGACCAAACTCGGCAATTATTAGTTTTACTATGCTCCTCATATATATGCAAAATCCTGTTAAGATCGGACCACTATATCATATATCTGCCACAGGAACGATCAGTCGAAAATTAAGTTGTTGTATGAAAAAACATTTTGTTTTTCATGATATCTTGACCAAACTCGGCAATTATTAGTTTTACTATACTCTTCATATATAGGCAAAATCCTATTAAGATCGGACCACTATATCATATCACTTCCATAGGAATGATCGGTCGCAAATTAAGTTGTATGAAAAAACATTTTGTTTTTCATGATATCTTGACCAAACTCGGCAATTATTAGTTTTACTATGCTCCTCATATGTATGCAAAATCCTATTAAGATCGGACCACTATATCATATCGCTTCCATAGGAATGATCGGTCGCAAATTAAGTTGTATGAAAAAACATTTTGTTTTTCAATTAGTTTTACTATACTCCTCATATATAGGCAAATTCCTATTAAGATGGGACAATTATATCATATATCTGCCACAGGAATGATCGGTCGAAAATAAGTTGTTGTACGAAAAAACATTTGTTTTTCAAGATATCTTGACCAAACTCGGAAATTATTAGTTTTACTATGCTCCTCATATATATGCAAAAACCTATTAAGATCGGACCACTATATCATATCGCTTCCATAAGAACGATCGGTCGCAAATTAAGTTGTATGAAAAAACATTTGTTTTTCAAGATATCTTGACCAAACTCGGAAATTATTAGTTTTACTATACTCTTCATATATAGGCAAAATCCTATTAAGATGGGACCATTATATCATATATCTGCCACAGGAACGATCTGTCGAAAATTAAGTTTTTGTTTGATTTTGTTTTTCAAGATATCTTGACCAAACTCGGCAATTATTAGTTTTAATATGCTCCTCATATATATGCAAAATCCCCTTAAGATCGGACCACTATATCATATAGCTGCCATAGGAACGATCAGTCGAAAATTAAGTTGTTGTATGAAAAAACATTTTGTTTTTCAAGATATCTTGACCAAACTCGGCATTTATTAGTTTTACTATACTCCTTATATAAAGGCAGAATCCTATTAAGATCGGACTACTATATCATACAGCTGCCCTGGGAACGATCGGTCGAAAATTAAGTTTTTGTATGAAAAAATTCTTTGTTTTTTAAGACATCTTGACCAAACTCGGCATTTATTAGTTTTACTATGCTCCTCATACATATACATATCCTATTAAGATCGGACCACTATATCATATAGCTGCCATAGGAACGATCAGTCGAAAATTAAGTTGTTGTATGAAAAAACATTTTGTTTTTCAAGATATCTTGACCAAACTCAGCAATTATTAGTTTTACTATGCTCCTCATATATATGCAAAATCCTATTAAGATCGGACCATTATATCATTTAGCTGCCATAGGAACGATCAGTCGAAAATTAAGTTGTTGTATGAAAAAACATTTTGTTTTTCAAGATATCTTGACCAAACTCAGCAATTATTAGTTTTACTATGCTCCTCATATATATTCAAAATCCTATTAAGATCGGACCATTATATCATATAGCTGCCATAGGAACGAGCAGTCGAAAATTAAGTTATATGAAAAAACATTTTGTTTTTCATGATATCTTGACCAAACTCGGCAATTATTAGTTTTACTATACTCTTCATATATACGCAAAATCCTATTAAGATGGGACCATTATATCATATATCTGCCACAGGAACGATCTGTCGAAAATAAGTTTTTGTACGATAAAACATTTTGTTTTTCATGATATCTTGACCAAATTCGGCAATTATTAGCTTTACTATACTGCTCATACATATGCAAAATCCTATTAAGATCGGACCACTATATCATACAGCTGCCATAGGAACGATCAGTCGAAAATTAAGTTGTATGAAAAAACATTTTGTTTTTCATGATATCTTGACCAAACTCGGCAATTATTAGTTTTACTATGCTCCTCATATGTATGCAAAATCCTATTAAGATCAGACCACTATATCATATCGCTTCCATAGGAATGATCGGTCGCAAATTAAGTTGTATGAAAAAACATTTTGTTTTTCAATTAGTTTTACTATACTCCTCATATATAGGCAAATTCCTATTAAGATGGGACCATTATATCATATATCTGCCACAGGAACGATCTGTCGAAAATTAAGTTTTTGTTTGATTTTGTTTTTCAAGATATCTTGACCAAACTCGGCAATTATTAGTTTTATTATGCTCCTCATATATATGCAAAATCCCCTTAAGATCGGACCACTATATCATATAGCTGCCATAGGAACGATCAGTCGAAAATTAAGTTGTTGTATGAAAAAACATTTTGTTTTTCAAGATATCTTGACCAAACTCGGCATTTATTAGTTTTACTATACTCCTTATATAAAGGCAGAATCCTATTAAGATCGGACTACTATATCATACAGCTGCCCTGGGAACGATCAGTCGAAAATTAAGTTTTTGTATGAAAAAATTCTTTGTTTTTTAAGACATCTTGACCAAACTCGGCAATTATTAGTTTTATTATGCTCCTCATATATATGCAAAATCCCCTTAAGATCGGACCACTATATCATATAGCTGCCATAGGAACGATCAGTCGAAATTTAAGTTGTTGTATGAAAAAACATTTTGTTTTCAAGATATCTTGACCAAACTCGGCAATTATTAGTTTTACTATGCTCCTCAAATATATGCAAAATCCTGTTAAGATCGGACCACTATATCATATATCTGCCACAGGAACGATCGGTCAAAAATTAAGTTTTGTTGAATTGTTTTTCAAGATATCTTGACCAAACTCAGCAATTATTAGTTTTACTCTGCTCCTCATATATATGCAAAATCCTATTAAGATCGGACCATTATATCATATAGCTGCCATAGGAACGATCAGTCGAAAATTAAGTTGTTGTATGAAAAAACATTTTGTTTTTCAAGATATCTTGACCAAACTCGGCAATTATTAGTTTTACTATGCTCCTCATATATATGCAAAATCCTGTTAAGATCGGACCACTATATCATATATCTGCCACAGGAACGATCGGTCGAAAATTAAGTTTTTGTTTGAATTTGTTTTTCAAGATATCTTGACCAAACTCGGCAATTATTAGTTTTACTATGCTCCTCATATATATGCAAAATCATATTAAGATCGGACCACTATATCATATCTCTTCCATAGGAATGATCGGTCGCAAATTAAGTTGTATGCAAAAACATTTTGTTTTTCAATTAGTTTTACTATACTCCTCATATATAGGCAAATTCCTATTAAGATGGGACAATTATATCATATATCTGCCACAGGAACGATCTGTCGAAAATAAGTTTTTGTACGATAAAACATTTTGTTTTTCATGATATCTTGACCAAACTCGGCAATTATTATTTTTACCACACTCCTCATATATAGGCAAAATCCTATTAAGATGGGACCATTATATCATATATCTGCCACAGGAACGATCAGTCGAAAATTAAGTTGTTGTATGAAAAAACATTTTGTTTTTCAAGATATCTTGACCAAACTCGGCAATTATTAGTTTTACTATGCTCCTCATATATATGCAAAATCCTGTTAAGATCGGACCACTATATCATATATCTGCCACAGGAACGATCAGTCGAAAATTAAGTTGTTGTATGAAAAAACATTTTGTTTTTCATGATATCTTGACCAAACTCGGCAATTATTAGTTTTACTATACTCTTCATATATAGGCAAAATCCTATTAAGATCGGACCACTATATCATATCACTTCCATAGGAATGATCGGTCGCAAATTAAGTTGTATGAAAAAACATTTTGTTTTTCATGATATCTTGACCAAACTCGGCAATTATTAGTTTTACTATGCTCCTCATATGTATGCAAAATCCTATTAAGATCGGACCACTATATCATATCGCTTCCATAGGAATGATCGGTCGCAAATTAAGTTGTATGAAAAAACATTTTGTTTTTCAATTAGTTTTACTATACTCCTCATATATAGGCAAATTCCTATTAAGATGGGACAATTATATCATATATCTGCCACAGGAATGATCGGTCGAAAATAAGTTGTTGTACGAAAAAACATTTTGTTTTTCAAGATATCTTGACCAAACTCGGAAATTATTAGTTTTACTATGCTCCTCATATATATGCAAAAACCTATTAAGATCGGACCACTATATCATATCGCTTCCATAAGAACGATCGGTCGCAAATTAAGTTGTATGAAAAAACATTTTGTTTTTCAAGATATCTTGACCAAACTCGGAAATTATTAGTTTTACTATACTCTTCATATATAGGCAAAATCCTATTAAGATGGGACCATTATATCATATATCTGCCACAGGAACGATCTGTCGAAAATTAAGTTTTTGTTTGATTTTGTTTTTCAAGATATCTTGACCAAACTCGGCAATTATTAGTTTTAATATGCTCCTCATATATATGCAAAATCCCCTTAAGATCGGACCACTATATCATATAGCTGCCATAGGAACGATCAGTCGAAAATTAAGTTGTTGTATGAAAAAACATTTTGTTTTTCAAGATATCTTGACCAAACTCGGCATTTATTAGTTTTACTATACTCCTTATATAAAGGCAGAATCCTATTAAGATCGGACTACTATATCATACAGCTGCCCTGGGAACGATCGGTCGAAAATTAAGTTTTTGTATGAAAAAATTCTTTGTTTTTTAAGACATCTTGACCAAACTCGGCATTTATTAGTTTTACTATGCTCCTCATACATATACATATCCTATTAAGATCGGACCACTATATCATATAGCTGCCATAGGAACGATCAGTCGAAAATTAAGTTGTTGTATGAAAAAACATTTTGTTTTTCAAGATATCTTGACCAAACTCAGCAATTATTAGTTTTACTATGCTCCTCATATATATGCAAAATCCTATTAAGATCGGACCATTATATCATATAGCTGCCATAGGAACGATCAGTCGAAAATTAAGTTGTTGTATGAAAAAACATTTTGTTTTTCAAGATATCTTGACCAAACTCAGCAATTATTAGTTTTACTATGCTCCTCATATATATTCAAAATCCTATTAAGATCGGACCATTATATCATATAGCTGCCATAGGAACGAGCAGTCGAAAATTAAGTTATATGAAAAAACATTTTGTTTTTCATGATATCTTGACCAAACTCGGCAATTATTAGTTTTACTATACTCTTCATATATACGCAAAATCCTATTAAGATGGGACCATTATACATATATCTGCCACAGGAACGATCTGTCGAAAATTAAGTTTTTGCTTGATTTTGTTTTTCAAGATATCTTGACCAAACTCGGCAATTATTAGTTTTACTATGCTCCTCATATGTATGCAAAATCCTATTAAGATCGGACCACTATATCATATCGCTTCCATAGGAATGATCGGTCGCAAATTAAGTTGTATGAAAAAACATTTTGTTTTTCAATTAGTTTTACTATACTCCTCATATATAGGCAAAATCCTATTAAGATGGGACCATTATATCATATATCTGCCACAGGAACGATCGGTCGAAAATTAAGTTGTTGTATTAAAAAGTATTTTGTTTTTCAAGATATCTTAATCAAACTTGGCATTTATTATTTTAACCACACTCCTCATATATAGGCAAAATCCTATTAAGATGGGACCATTATATCATATATCTGCCACAGGAACGATCGGTCGAAAATAAGTTGTTGTACGAAAAAACATTTTGTTTTTCATGATATCTTGACCAAACTCGGCAATTATTAGCTTTACTATACTGCTCATACATATGCAAAATCCTATTAAGATCGGACCACTATATCATATAGCTGCCATAGGAACGATCAGTCGAAAATTAAGTTGTATGAAAAAACATTTTGTTTTTCATGATATCTTGACCAAACTCGGCAATTATTAGTTTTACTATGCTCCTCATATGTATGCAAAATCCTATTAAGATCGGACCACTATATCATATCGCTTCCATAGGAATGATCGGTCGCAAATTAAGTTGTATGAAAAAACATTTTGTTTTTCAATTAGTTTTACTATACTCCTCACATATAGGCAAATTCCTATTAAGATGGGACAATTATATCATATATCTGCCACAGGAATGATCGGTCGAAAATAAGTTGTTGTACGAAAAAACATTTTGTTTTTCAAGATATCTTGACCAAACTCCGCATTTATTAGCTTTACTATACTGCTCATACATATGCAAAATCCTATTAAGATCGGACCACTATTTCATATAGCTGCCATAGGAACGATCGGTCGAAAATAAGTTGTTGTACGAAAAAACATTTTGTTTTTCAAGATATCTTGACCAAACTCGGAAATTATTAGTTTACTATGCTCCTCATATATATGCAAAAACCTATTAAGATCGGACCACTATATCATATCGCTTCCATAAGAACGATCGGTCGCAAATTAAGTTGTATGAAAAAACATTTTGTTTTTCAAGATATCTTGACCAAACTTGGAAATTATTAGTTTTACTATACCCTTCATATATAGGCAAAATCCTATTAAGATGGGACCATTATATCATATATCTGCCACAGGAACGATCTGTCGAAAATTAAGTTTTTGTTTGATTTTGTTTTTCAAGATATCTTGACCAAACTCGGCAATTATTAGTTTTATTATGCTCCTCATATATATGCAAAATCCCCTTAAGATCGGAATACTATATCATACAGCTGCCCTGGGAACGATCGGTCGAAAATTAAGTTTTTGTATGAAAAAATTCTTTGTTTTTTAAGACATCTTGACCAAACTCGGCATTTATTAGTTTTACTATGCTCCTCATACATATACATATCCTATTAAGATCGGACCACTATATCATATAGCTGCCATAGGAACGATCAGTCGAAAATTAAGTTGTTGTATGAAAAAACATTTTGTTTTTCAAGATATCTTGACCAAACTCAGCAATTATTAGTTTTACTATGCTCCTCATATATATGCAAAATCCTATTAAGATCGGACCATTATATCATATAGCTGCCATAGGAACGATCAGTCGAAAATTAAGTTGTATGAAAAAACATTTTGATTTTCATGATATCTTGACCAAACTCGGCAATTATTAGTTTTACTATACTCTTCATATATAGGCAAAATCCTATTAAGTTGGGACCATTATATCATATATCTGCCACAGGAACGATCTGTCGAAAATTAAGTTTTTGTTTGATTTTGTTTTTCAAGATATCTTGACCAAACTCAGCAGTTATTAGTTTTATTATGCTCCCCATATATATGTAAAATCCCCTTAAGATCGGACCACTATATCATATAGCTGCCATAGGAACGATCAGTCGTAAATTAAGTTGTTGTATGAAAAAACATTTTGTTTTCAAGATATCTTGACCAAACTCGGCAATTATTAGTTTTACTATGCTCCTCATATATATGCAAAATTCTATTAAGATCGGACCACTATATCATATAGCTTCCATAGGAACGATCGGTCGCAAATTAAGTTGTATGAAAAAACATTTTGTTTTTCAATTAGTTTTACTATACTCCTCATACATAGGCAAAATCCTATTAAGATGGGACCATTATATCATATATCTGCCACAGGAACGATCGGTCGAAAATTAAGTTTTTGTTTGAATTTGTTTTTCAAGATATCTTGACCAAACTCGGCAAGTATTAGTTTTACTATGCTCCTCATATATATGCAAAATCCTCTTAAGTTCGGACCACTATATCATATAGCTGCCATAGGAACGATCAGTCGAAAATTAAGTTTTTGTATGAAAAAACATTTGGCTTTTCGAGATATCTTGAGCAAACTCAAAATTTATTAGTTTTACTATGATCCTCATATATATGCAAAATCCTATTAATATCGGACCACTATATCATATATCTGCCACAGGAACGATAGGTCGAAAATTATGTTTTTGTTTGAATTTGTTTTTCAAGATATCTTGACCAAACTCGGCAGTTATTAGTTTTATTATGCTCCTCATATATATGCAAAATCCTATTAAGATCGGACCACTATATCATATATCTGCCACAGGAACGATCGGTCGAAAATTAAGTTTTTGTTTGAATTTGTTTTTCAAGATATCTTGACCAAACTCGGCAATTATTAGTTTTACTATACTCTTCATATATAGGCAAAATCCTCTTAAGATCGGACCACTATATCATATAGCTGCCATAGGAACGATCAGTCGAAAACTAAGTTGTTGTATGAAAAAACATTTTGTTTTTCAAGATATCTTGACCAAACTCAGCAATTATTAGTTTTACTATGCTCCTCATATATATGCAAAATCCTATTAAGATCGGACCATTATATCATATAGCTGCCATAGGAACGAGCAGTCGAAAATTAAGTTGTATGAAAAAACATTTTGTTTTTCATGATATCTTGAACAAACTCGGCAATTATTAGTTGCCACAGGAACGATCTGTCGAAAATTAAGTTTTTGTTTGATTTTGTTTTTCAAGATATCTTGACCAAACTCGGCAATTATTAGTTTTATTATGCTCCTCATATATATGCAAAATCCCCTTAAGATCGGACCACCATATCATATAGCTGCCATAGGAACGATAAGTCGAAAATTAAGTTGTTGTATGAAAAAACATTTTGTTTTTCAATTAGTTTTACTATACTCCTCATATATAGGCAAAATCCTATTAAGATGGGACCATTATATCATATATCTGCCACAGGAACGATCGGTCGAAAATTAAGTTGTTGTATTAAAAAGTATTTTCTTTTTCAAGATATCTTAATCAAACTTGGCATTTATTATTTTAACCACACTCCTCATATATAGGCAAAATCCTATTAAGATGGGACCATTATATCATATATCTGCCACAGGAACGATCGGTCGAAAATAAGTTGTTGTACGAAAAAACATTTTGTTTTTCATGATATCTTGACCAAACTCGGCAATTATTAGCTTTACTATACTGCTCATACATATGCAAAATCCTATTAAGATGGGACCACTATATCATATAGCTGCCATAGGAACGATCAGTCGAAAATTAAGTTGTATGAAAAAACATTTTGTTTTTCATGATATCTTGACCAAACTCGGCAACTATTAGTTTTACTATGCTCCTCATATGTATGCAAAATCCTATTAAGATCGGACCACTATATCATATCGCTTCCATAGGAATGATCGGTCGCAAATTAAGTTGTATGAAAAAACATTTTTTTTCAATTAGTTTTACTAAACTCCTCATATATAGGCAAATTCCTATTAAGATTGGACCATTATATCATATATCTGCCACAGGAATGATCGGCCGAAAATAAGTTGTTGTACGAAAAAACATTTTGTTTTTCATGATATCTTGACCAAACTCCGCATTTATTAGCTTTACTATACTGCTCATACATATGCAAAATCCTATTAAGATCGGACCACTATATCATATAGCTGCCATAGGAACGATCGGTCGAAAATAAGTTGTACGAAAAAACATTTTGTTTTTCAAGATATCTTGACCAAACTCGGCAATTATTAGTTTTACTATGCTCCTCATATATATGCAAAATCCTATTAAGATCAGACCACTATATCATATCGCTCCCATAGGAACGATCGGTCGCAAATTAAGTTGTATGAAAAAACATTTTGTTTTTCAATTAGTTTTACTATACTCCTCATATATAGGCAAAATCCTATTAAGATGGGACCATTACATCATATATCTGCCACAGGAACGATCGGTCGAAAATTAAGTTGTTGTATTAAAAAGTATTTTGTTTTTCAAGACATCTTAATCTAACTTGGCATTTATTATTTTTACCACACTCCTCATATATAGTCAAAATCCTATTAAGATGGGACCATTATATCATATATCTGCCACAGGAACGATCGGTCGAAAATAAGTTGTTGTACGAAAAAACATTTTGTTTTTCATGATATCTTGACCAAACTCGGCAATTATTAGCTTTACTATACTGCTCATACATATGCAAAATCCTATTAAGATCGGACCACTATATCATATAGCTGCCATAGGAACGATCAGTCGAAAATTAAGTTGCATGAAAAAACATTTTGTTTTTCATGATATCTTGACCAAACTCGGCAATTATTAGTTTTACTATGCTCCTCATATGTATGCAAAATCCTATTAAGATCGGACCACTATATCATATCGCTTCCATAGGAATGATCGGTCGCAAATTAAGTTGCATGAAAAAACATTTTGTTTTTCAATTAGTTTTACTATACTCCTCATATATAGGCAAATTCCTATTAAGATTGGACCATTATATCATATATCTGCCACAGGAATGATCGGTCGAAAATAAGTTGTTGTACGAAAAAACATTTTGTTTTTCAAGATATCTTGACCAAACTCCGCATTTATTAGCTTTACTATACTGCTCATACATATGCAAAATCCTATTAAGATCGGACCACTATATCATATAGCTGCCATAGGAACGATCGGTCGAAAATAAGTTGTACGAAAAAACATTTTGTTTTTCAAGATATCTTGACCAAACTCGGCAATTATTAGTTTTACTATGCTCCTCATATATATGCAAAATCCTATTAAGATCGGACCACTATATCATATCGCTTCCATAGGAACGATCGGTCGCAAATTAAGTTGTATGAAAAAACATTTTTTTTTCAAGATATCTTGACCAAACTCGGAAATTATTAGTTTTACTATACTCTTCATATATAGACAAAATCCTATTAAGATGGTACCATTATATCATATATCTGCCACAGGAACGATCTGTCGAAAATAAAGTTTTTGTTTTTCAAGATATCTTGACCAAACTCGGCAATTATTAGTTTTATTATGCTCCTCATATATGCAAAATCCCTTCAAGATCGGACCACTATATCATATCGCTTCCATAGGAACGATCGGTCAAAAATTAAGTTGTATGAAAAAACATTTTGTTTTTCAATTAGTTTTACTAAACTCCTCATATATAGGCAAATTCCTATTAAGATTGGACCATTATATCATATATCTGCCACAGGAATGATCGGCCGAAAATAAGTTGTTGTACGAAAAAACATTTTGTTTTTCATGATATCTTGACCAAACTCCGCATTTATTAGCTTTACTATACTGCTCATACATATGCAAAATCCTATTAAGATCGGACCACTATATCATATAGCTGCCATAGGAACGATCGGTCGAAAATAAGTTGTACGAAAAAACATTTTGTTTTTCAAGATATCTTGACCAAACTCGGCAATTATTAGTTTTACTATGCTCCTCATATATATGCAAAATCCTATTAAGATCAGACCACTATATCATATCGCTTCCATAGGAACGATCGGTCGCAAATTAAGTTGTATGAAAAAACATTTTGTTTTTCAAGATATCTTGACCAAACTCGGAAATTATTAGTTTTACTATACTCTTCATATATAGGCAAAATCCTATTAAGATGGTACCATTATATCATATATCTGCCACAGGAACGATCTGTCGAAAATTAAGTTTTTGTTTGATTTTGTTTTTCAAGATATCTTGACCAAACTCGGCAATTATTAGTTTTATTATGCTCCTCATATATATGCAAAATCCCTTTAAGATCGGACCACTATATCATATCGCTTCCATAGGAACGATCGGTCGAAAATTAAGTTGTATGAAAAAACATTTTGTATTTCAAGAAATCTTGACCAAACTCAAAATTTATTAGTTTTACTATGATCCTCATATATATGCAAAATCCTATTAAGATCGGACCACTATATCATATATCTGCCACAGGAACGATCGGTCGAAAATTAAGTTTTTGTTTGAATTTGTTTTTTAAGATATCTTGACCAAACTCGGCAATTATTAGTTTTATTATGCTCCTCATATATATGCAAAATCCTATTAAGATCGGAACACTATATCATATATCTGCCACAGGAACAATCGGTCGAAAATTAAGTTTTTGTTTGAATTTGTTTTTCAAGATATCTTGACCAAACTCGGAAATTATTAGTTTTACTATACTCTTCATATATAGGCAAAATCCTATTAAGATGGTACCATTATATCATATATCTGCCACAGGAACGATCTGTCGAAAATTAAGTTTTTGTTTGATTTTGTTTTTCAAGATATCTTGACCAAACTCGGCAATTATTAGTTTTATTATGCTCCTCATATATATGCAAAATCCTCTTAAGATCGGACCACTATATCATATAGCTGCCATAGGAACGATCAGTTGTATGAAAAAACATTTTGTTTTTCAAGATATCTTGACCAAACTCAGCAATTATTAGTTTTACTATGCTCCTCATATATATGCAAAATCCTATTAAGATCGGACCATTATATCATATAGCTGCCATAGGAACGAGCAGTCGAAAATTAAGTTGTATGAAAAAACATTTTGTTTTTCATGATATCTTGAACAAACTCGGCAATTATTAGTTTTACTATACTCTTCATATATAGGCAAAATCCTATTAAGATGGGACCATTATATCATATATCTGCCACAGCAACGATCAGTCGAAAATTAAGTTGTTGTATGAGAAAACATTTTGTTTTTCAATTAGTTTTACTATACTCCTCATACATAGGCCAAATCCTATTAAGATGGGACCACTATATCATATAGCTGCCATAGGAACGATCAGTCGAAAATTAAGTTGTATGAAAAAACATTTTGTTTTTCATGATATCTTGACCAAACTCGGCAATTATTAGTTTTACTATGCTCCTCATATGTATGCAAAAT
Source organism: Drosophila americana (assembly GCA_030788265.1). Lineage (NCBI taxonomy): Eukaryota > Metazoa > Arthropoda > Insecta > Diptera > Drosophilidae > Drosophila > Drosophila americana. The sequence continues at coordinate 237,204 of JAURSC010000049.1, read as the reverse complement.
CCTATTAAGATCGGACCACTATATCATATCGCTTCCATAGGAATGATCGGTCGCAAATTAAGTTGTATGAAAAAACATTTTGTTTTTCAATTAGTTTTACTATACTCCTCATATATAGGCAAAATCCTATTAAGATGGGACCATTACATCATATATCTGCCACAGGAACGATCGGTCGAAAATTAAGTTGTTGTATTAAAAAGTATTTTGTTTTTCAAGACATCTTAATCTAACTTGGCATTTATTATTTTTACCACACTCCTCATATATAGTCAAAATCCTATTAGATGGGACCATTATATCATATATCTGCCACAGGAACGATCGGTCGAAAATAAGTTGTTGTACGAAAAAACATTTTGTTTTTCATGATATCTTGAACAAACTCGGCAATTATTAGCTTTACTATACTGCTCATACATATGCAAAATCCTATTAAGATCGGACCACTATATCATATAGCTGCCATAGGAACGATCAGTCGAAAATTAAGTTGCATGAAAAAACATTTGTTTTTCATGATATCTTGACCAAACTCGGCAATTATTAGTTTTACTATGCTCCTCATATGTATGCAAAATCCTATTAAGATCGGACCACTATATCATATCGCTTCCATAGGAATGATCGGTCGCAAATTAAGTTGCATGAAAAAACATTTTGTTTTTCAATTAGTTTTACTATACTCCTCATATATAGGCAAATTCCTATTAAGATTGGACCATTATATCATATATCTGCCACAGGAATGATCGGTCGAAAATAAGTTGTTGTACGAAAAAACATTTTGTTTTTTAAGATATCTTGACCAAACTCCGCATTTATTAGCTTTACTATACTGCTCATACATATGCAAAATCCTATTAAGATCGGACCACTATATCATATAGCTGCCATAGGAACGATCGGTCGAAAATAAGTTGTACGAAAAAACATTTTGTTTTTCAAGATATCTTGACCAAACTCGGCAATTATTAGTTTTACTATGCTCCTCATATATATGCAAAATCCTATTAAGATCGGACCACTATATCATATCGCTTCCATAGGAACGATCGGTCGCAAATTAAGTTGTATGAAAAAACATTTTGTTTTTCAAGATATCTTGACCAAACTCGGAAATTATTAGTTTTACTATACTCTTCATATATAGGCAAAATCCTATTAAGATGGTACCATTATATCATATATCTGCCACAGGAACGATCTGTCGAAAATTAAGTTTTTGTTTTTCAAGATATCTTGACCAAACTCGGCAATTATTAGTTTTATTATGCTCCTCATATATATGCAAAATCCCTTCAAGATCGGACCACTATATCATATCGCTTCCATAGGAACGATCGGTCAAAAATTAAGTTGTTGTATGAAAAAACATTTTGTTTTTCAAGATATCTTGACCAAACTCAGCAATTATTAGTTTTACTATGCTCCTCATATATATGCAAAATCCTATTAAGATCGGACCATTATATCATATAGCTGCCATAGGAACGATCAGTCGAAAATTAAGTTGTATGAAAAAACATTTTGATTTTCATGATATCTTGACCAAACTCGGCAATTATTAGTTTTACTATACTCTTCATATATAGGCAAAATCCCATTAAGATGGGACCATTATATCATATATCTGCCACAGGAACGATCTGTCGAAAATTAAGTTTTTGTTTGATTTTGTTTTTCAAGATATCTTGACCAAACTCGGCAATTATTAGTTTTATTATGCTCCTCATATATATGTAAAATCCCCTTAAGATCGGACCACTATATCATATAGCTGCCATAGGAACGATCAGTCGAAAATTAAGATCTTGTATGAAAAAACATTTTGTTTTTCAAGATATCTTGACCAAACTCGGCATTTATTAGTTTTACTATGCTCCTCATATATATGCAAAATTCTATTAAGATCGGACCACTATATCATATAGCTTCCATAGGAACGATCGGTAGCAAATTAAGTTGTATGAAAAAACATTTTGTTTTTCAATTAGTTTTACTATACTCCTCATACATAGGCAAAATCCTATTAAGATGGGACCATTATATCATATATCTGCCACAGGAACGATCGGTCGAAAATTAAGTTTTTGTTTGAATTTGTTTTTCAAGATATCTTGACCAAACTCGGCAATTATTAGTTTTACTATACTCTTCATATATAGGCAAAATCCTATTAAGATGGGACCATTATATCATATATCTGCCACAGGAACGATCTGTCGAAAATTAAGTTTTTGTTTGATTTTGTTTTTCAAGATATCTTGACCAAACTCGGCAATTATTAGTTTTATATGCTCCTCATATATATGTAAAATCCCCTTAAGATCGGACCACTATATCATATAGCTGCCATAGGAACGATCAGTCGAAAATTAAGATGTTGTATGAAAAAACATTTTGTTTTTCAAGATATCTTGACCAAACTCGGCAATTATTAGTTTTACTATGCTCCTCATATATATGCAAAATCCTATTAAGATCGGACCACTATATCATATAGCTTCCATAGGAACGATCGGTCGCAAATTAAGTTGTATGAAAAAACATTTTGTTTTTCAATTAGTTTTACTATACTCCTCATACATAGGCAAAATCCTATGAAGATGGGACCATTATATCATATACCTGCCACAGGAACGATCGGTCGAAAATTAAGTTTTTGTTTGAATTTGTTTTTCAAGATATCTTGACCAAACTCGGCAATTATTAGTTTTACTATGCTCCTCATATATATGCAAAATCCTCTTAAGATCGGACCACTATATCATATAGCTGCCATAGGAACGATCAGTCGAAAATTAAGTTGTTGTATGAAAAAACATTTTGTTTTTCAAGATATCTTGACCAAACTCAGCAATTATTAGTTTTACTATGCTCCTCATATATATGCAAAATCCTATTAAGATCGGACCTTTATATCATATAGCTGCCATAGGAACGAGCAGTCGAAAATTAAGTTGTATGAAAAAACATTTTGTTTTTCATGATATCTTGACCAAACTCGGCAATTATTAGTTTTACTATACTCTTCATATATAGGCCAAATCCTATTAAGATGGGACCATTATATCATATATCTGCCACAGGAACGATCTGTCGAAATTAAGTTTTTGTTTGATTTGTTTTTCAAGATATCTTGACCAAACTCGGCAATTATTAGTTTTATTATGCTCCTCATATATATGCAAAATCCCCTTAAGATCGGACCACTATATCATATAGCTGCCATAGGAACGATCAGTCGAAAATTAAGTTGTTGTATGAAAAAACATTTTGTTTTTCAATTAGTTTTACTATACTCCTCATACATAGGCAAAATCCTATTAAGATGGGACCACTATATCATATAGCTGCCATAGGAACGATCGGTCGAAAATTAAGTTGTATGAAAAAACATTTTGTTTTTCAAGATATCTTGACCAAACTCAGCAATTATTAGTTTTACTATGCTCCTCATATATATGCAAAGTCTTATTAAGATCGGACCATTATATCATATAGCTGCCATAGGAACGAGCAGTCGAAAATTAAGTTGTATGAAAAAACATTTTGTTTTTCATTATATCTTGACCAAACTCGGCAATTATTAGTTTTACTATACTCTTCATATATAGGCCAAATCCTATTAAGATGGGACCATTATATCATATATCTGCCACAGGAACGATCTGTCGAAAATTAAGTTTTTGTTTGATTTTGTTTTTCAAGATATCTTGACCAAACTCGGCAATTATTAGTTTTATTATGCTCCTCATATATATGCAAGATCCCCTTAAGATCGGACCACTATATCATATCGCTTCCATAGGAATGATCGGTCGCAAATTAAGTTGTATGAAAAAACATTTTGTTTTCAATTAGTTTTACTATACTCCTCATATATAGGCAAAATCCTATTAAGATGGGACCATTATATCATATATCTGCCACAGGAACGATCGGTCGAAAATTAAGTTGTTGTATTAAAAAGTATTTTGTTTTTCAAGATATCTTAATCAAACTTGGCATTTATTATTTTTACCACACTCCTCATATATAGGCAAAATCCTATTAAGATGGGACCATTATATCATATATCTGCCACAGGAACGATCGGTCGAAAATAAGTTGTTGTACGAAAAAACATTTTGTTTTTCATGATATCTTGACCAAAATCGGCAATTATTAGCTTTACTATACTGCTCATACATATGCAAAATCCTATTAAGATCGGACCACTATATCATATAGCTGCCATAGGAACGATCAGTCGAAAATTAAGTTGTATGAAAAAACATTTTGTTTTTCATGATATCTTGACCAAACTCGGCAATTATTAGTTTTACGATGCTCCTCATATGTATGCAAAATCCTATTAAGATCGGACCACTATATCATATCGCTTCCATAGGAATGATCGGTCGCAAATTAAGTTGTATGAAAAAACATTTTGTTTTTCAATTAGTTTTACTATACTCCTCATATATAGGCAAATTCCTATTAAGATTGGACCATTATATCATATATCTGCCACAGGAATGATCGGTCGAAAATAAGTTGTTGTACGAAAAAACATTTTGTTTTTCAAGATATCTTGACCAAACTCCGCATTTATTAGCTTTACTATACTGCTCATACATATGCAAAATCCTATTAAGATCGGACCACTATATCATATAGCTGCCATAGGAACGATCGGTCGAAAATAAGTTGTACGAAAAAACATTTTGTTTTTCAAGATATCTTGACCAAACTCGGCAATTATTAGTTTTACTATGCTCCTCATATATATGCAAAATCCTATTAAGATCGGACCACTATATCATATCGCTTCGATAGGAACGATCGGTCGCAAATTAAGTTGTATGAAAAAACATTTTGTTTTTCAAGATATCTTGACCAAACTCGGAAATTATTAGTTTTACTATACTCTTCATATATAGGCAAAATCCTATTAAGATGGGACCAGTATATCATATATCTGCCACAGGAACGATCTGTCGAAAATTAAGTTTTTGTTTGATTTTGTTTTTCAAGTTATCTTGACCAAACTCGGCAATTATTAGTTTTATAATGCTCCTCATATATATGCAAAATCCCCTTAAGATCGGACCACTATATCATATAGCTGCCATAGGAACGATCAGTCGAATATTAAGTTGTTGTATGAAAAAACATTTTGTTTTTCAAGATATCTTGACCAAACTCGGCATTTATTAGTTTTACTATACTCCTTATATAAAGGCAGAATCCTATTAAGATCGGACTACTATATCATACAGCTGCCCTGGGAACGATCGGTCGAAAATTAAGTTTTTGTATGAAAAAATTCTTTGTTTTTAAGACATCTTGACCAAACTCGGCATTTATTGGTTTTACTATGTCATATACATATATCATATACATATCCTATTAAGATCGGACCACTATATCATACATCTGCCACAGGAACGATCGGTCGAAAATAAGTTGTTGTACGAAAAAACATTTTGTTTTTCATGATATCTTGACCAAACTCGGCAATTATTAGCTTTACTATACTGCTCATACATATGCAAAATCCTATTAAGATCGGACCACTATATCATATAGCTGCCATAGGAACGATCAGTCGAAAATTAAGTTGTATGAAAAAACATTTTGTTTTTCATGATATCTTGACCAAACTCGGCAATTATTAGTTTTACTATGCTCCTCATATGTATGCAAAATCCTATTAAGATCGGACCACTATATCATATCGCTTCCATAGGAATGATCGGTCGCAAATTAAGTTGTATGAAAAAACATTTTGTTTTTCAATTAGTTTTACTATACTCCTCATATATAGGCAAATTCCTATTAAGATTGGACCATTATATCATATATCTGCCACAGGAATGATCGGTCGAAAATAAGTTGTTGTACGAAAAAACATTTTGTTTTTCAAGATATCTTGACCAAACTCCGCATTTATTAGCTTTACTATACTGCTCATACATATGCAAAATACTATTAAGATCGGACCACTATATCATATAGCTGCCATAGGAACGATCGGTCGAAAATAAGTTGTACGAAAAAACATTTTGTTTTTCAAGATATATTGACCAAACTCGGCAATTATTAGTTTTACTATGCTCCTCATATATATGCAAAATCCTATTAAGATCGGACCACTATATCATATCGCTTCCATAGGAACGATCGGTCGCAAATTAAGTTGTATGAAAAAACATTTTGTTTTTCAAGATATCTTGACCAAACTCGGAAATTATTAGTTTTACTATACTCTTCATATATAGGCAAAATCCTATTAAGATGGGACCAGTATATCATATATCTGCTACAGGAACGATCTGTCGAAAATTAAGTTTTTGTTTGATTTTGTTTTTCAAGATATCTTGACCAAACTCGGCAATTATTAGTTTTATTATGCTCCTCATATATATGCAAAATCCCCTTAAGATCGGACCACTATATCATATAGCTGCCATAGGAACGATCAGTCGAATATTAAGTTGTTGTATGAAAAAACATTTTGTTTTTCAAGATATCTTGACCAAACTCGGCATTTATTAGTTTTACTATACTCCTTATATAAAGGCAGAATCCTATTAAGATCGGACTACTATATCACACAGCTGCCCTGGGAACGATCGGTCGAAAATTAAGTTTTTGTATGAAAAAATTCTTTGTTTTTTAAGACATCTTGACCAAAATCGGCATTTATTGGATTTACTATGTCATATACATATATCATATACATATCCTATTAAGATCGGACCACTATATCATATAGCTGCCATAGGAACGATCGGTCAAAAATTAAGTTGTTGTATGAAAAAACATTTTGTTTTTCAAGATATCTTGACCAAACTCAGCAATTATTAGTTTTACTATGCTCCTCATATATATGCAAAATCCTATTAAGATCGGACCATTATATCATATAGCTGCCATAGGAACGAGCAGTCGAAAATTAAGTTGTATGAAAAAACATTTTGTTTTCATGATATCTTGACCAAACTCGGCAATTATTAGTTTTACTATACTCTTCATATATAGGCCAAATCCTATTAAGATGGGACCATTATATCATATATCTGCCACAGGAACGATCTGTCGAAAATTAAGTTTTTGTTTGATTTTGTTTTTCAAGATAGCTTGACCAAACTCGGCAATTATTAGTTTTATTATGCTCCTCATATATATGCAAAATCCCCTTAAGATCGGACCACTATATCATATAGCTGCCATAGGAACGATCTGTCGAAAATTAAGTTGTTGTTTGAATTTGTTTTTCAAGATATCTTGACCAAACTCGGCAATTATTAGTTTTACGATGCTCCTCATATATACGCAAAATCCTCTTAGATCGGACCACTATATCATATAGCTGCCATAGGAACGATCAGTCGAAAATTAAGTTGTTGTATGAAAAAACATTTTGTTTTTCAAGATATCTTGACCAAACTCAGCAATTATTAGTTTTACTATGCTCCTCATATATATGCAAAATCCTATTAAGATCGGACCATTATATCATATAACTTCCATAGGAACGAGCAGTCGAAAATTAAGTTGTATGAAAAAACATTTTGTTTTTCATGATATCTTGACCAAACTCGGCAATTATTAGTTTTACTATACTCTTCATATATAGGCCAAATCCTATTAAGATGGGACCATTATATCATATATCTGCCACAGGAACGATCTGTCGAAAATTAAGTTTTTGTTTGATTTTGTTTTTCAAGATAGCTTGACCAAACTCGGCAATTATTAGTTGTATTATGCTCCTCATATATATGCAAAATCCCCCTAAGATCGGACCACTTTATCATATAGCTGCCATAGGAACGATCTGTCGAAAATTAAGTTGTTGTTTGAATTTGTTTTTCAAGATATCTTGACCAAACTCGGCAATTATTAGTTTTACGATGCTCCTCATATATACGCAAAATCCTCTTAAGATCGGACCACTATATCATATAGCTGCCATAGGAACGATCAGTCGAAACATTTTGTTTTTCAAGATATCTTGACCAAACTCAGCAATTATTAGTTTTACTATGCTCCTCATATATATGCAAAATCCTATTAAGATCGGACCATTATATCATATAGCTGCCATAGGAACGAGCAGTCGAAAATTAAGTTGTATGAAAAAACATTTTGTTTTTCATGATATCTTGACCAAACTCGGCAATTATTAGTTTTACTATACTCTTCATATATAGGCCAAATCCTATTAAGATGGGACCATTATATCATATATCTGCCAGAGGAACGATCTGTCGAAAATTAAGTTTTTGTTTGATTTTGTTTTTCAAGATAGCTTGACCAAACTCGGCAATTATTAGTTTTATTATGCTCCTCATATATATGCAAAATCCACTTAAGATCGGACCACTATATCATATAGCTGCCATAGGAACGATCAGTCGAAAATTAAGTTGTTGTATGAAAAACCATTTTGTTTTTCAATTAGTTTTACTATACTCCTCATACATAGGCAAAATCCTATTAAGATGGGACCACTATATCATATAGCTGCCATAGGAACGATCAGTCGAAAATTAAGTTGTATGAAAAAACATTTTGTTTTTCATGATATCTTGACCAAACTCGGCAATTATTAGTTTTACTATGCTCCTCATATGTATGCCAAATCCTATTAAGATCGGACCACTATATCATATCGCTTCCATAGGAATGATCGGTCGCAAATTAAGTTGTATGAAAAAACATTTTGTTTTTCAATTAGTTTTACTATACTCCTCATATATAGGCAAAATCCTATTAAGATTGGACCATTATATCATATAGCTGCCATGGGAACGATAAATTTTGTTTTTTAAGATATCTTGACCAAATTCGGCATTATTAGTTTTTCTATATTCCTCATATATTTGCAAAATCCTATTAAGATCGGACCATTATATCATATATCTGCCACAGGAACGATCGGTCGAAAATTAAGTTGTTGTATTAAAAAGTATTTTGTTTTTCAAGATATCTTAATCAAACTTGGCACTTATTATTTTTTCCACACTCCGCATATATATGCATAATCCTATTAAGATCGGTCCACTATATCATATAGCTGCATAGGAACGATCGGTCGAAAATTAAGTTTTTGTATGAAAAAATTCTTTGTTTTTTAAGACATCTTGACCAAACTCGGCATTTATTAGTTTTACTATGCTCCTCATACATATACATATCCTATTAAGATCGGATGACTTTATCATATAGCTGCCATAGGAACGATCGGTCGAAATTAAGTTTTTGTATGAAAAAACATTTTGTTTTTCAAGAAATCTTGACCAAACTCAAAATTTATTAGTTTTACTATGATCCTCATATATATGCAAGATCCTATTAAGATCGGACCACTATATCATTTAGCTGCCATGGGAACGATCGGTCGAAAATTAAGTTGTTGAATAAAAAAAACATTTGGTTTATCAAGATATCTTGCCCAAGCGCGGCATTAACTATTTTCCCTGTGCTTCTTAGATACGGACAAAGCACTATAAGCATTATGAAAAGGTTGGGTCTGCAAGGGTATTAGTTAGCACCACTATATCGTATAGCTGCCATAGGAACGATCGGTCAAAAATTAAGTTGTTGTATAAAAAAACATATTGTTTATCAAGATATCTTGCCCAAACTCGCCATTAACTATTTTCCCTGTGCTTCTTAGATACGGACAAAGCACTATAAGCATTATGAAAGGTTGGGTCTGCAAGGGTATTATATCTTCGGGGTGCCGAAGATAGCCTGTCTTTCTCGTTAACTTTACTATACCCCTTATACATATGCAAAGTCCTATTAAGATAGCACCACTATATCGTATAGCTGCCATAGGAACGATCGGTCAAAAATTAAGTTGTTGTATTAAAAAGTATTTTGTTTTTCAAGATATCTTAATCAAACTCGGCATTTATTAGTTTTACCACACTCCTCGAATATAGGCAAAATCCTATCACGATCGGACCACTGTATCATATAGCTGCCATAGGAACGACCGGTCGCAAATTAAGTTGTTGTATGCACAAATTTTTGTTTTTCACGATATATTGACCAAACTCGGCATTTTTTAGCTTTACTTTACTCCTCATATATATGCAAAATCCAATTAAGATCGGACCACTATATCATATAGCTGTTATAGGAACGATCGGACAAAAATTAAGTTGTTGTATTAAAAAGTATTTTGTTTTTCAAGATATCTTAATCAAACTTGGCATTTATTAGTTTTACCACACTCCTCATATATATGCAAAATCCTATTAAGATCGGACCACCATATCATAGAGCTGCCATAGGAACGATCGGTTGAAAATTAAGTTGTTGTATAAAAAAACATTGTTTATCAAGATATCTTGCCCAAACTCGCCATTAAATATTTTCCCTGTGCTTCTTAGATACGGACAAAGCACTATAAGCATTATGAAAAGGTTGGGTCTGCAAGGGTATTAGATCTTCGACGTGCCGAAGATAGCCTTTCTTTCTCGTTACTTTTACTATACTTCTCAAATGCAAAATCCAATTAAGATAGCACCACTATATCGTATAGCTGCCATAGGAACGATCGGTCGAAAATTAAGTTTTTGTATGAAAAAACATTTTGTTTTTCAAGAAATCTTGACCAAACTCAAAATTTATTAGTTTTACTGTGCTCCTCATATATATGCAAAATCCTATTAACATCGGACCACTATCTCATATAGCTGCCATGGGAACGATTGATCGAAAAATAAGTTTTTGTAAGAAAAAATATTTTGTTTTTCATGATATCTTGACCAAACTCGGCAATTATTAGCTTTACTATACTGCTCATACATATACATATCCTATTAAGATCGGACCACTATATCATACATCTGCCACAGGAACGATCGGTCGAAAATAAGTTGTTGTACGAAAAAACATTTTGTTTTTCATGATATCTTGACCAAACTCGGCAATTATTAGCTTTACTATACTGCTCATACATATACATATCCTATTAAGATCGGACCACTATATCATAGCTGCCATAGGAACGATCACTCGAGAATTAAGTTGTTGAATAAAACATATTTTGTTTATCAAGATATCTTGCCCAAACTCGCCATTAACTATTTTCCCTGTGCTTCTTAGATACGGACAAAGCACTATATGCATTATGAAAAGGTTGGGTCTGCAAGGGTATTAGATCTTCGGCGTGCCGAAGATAGCCTGTCTTTCTCGTTAATTTTACTATACTCCTTATACATATGCAAAATCCTATTAAGATAGCACCACTATATCGAATAACTGCCATAGGAACGATCGGTCAAAAATTAAGTTGTTGTATTAAAAAGTATTTTGTTTCTCAAGATATCTTAACCAAACTCGGCATGTATTAGTTTTACCACACTCCTCGTTGATAGGCAAAATCCTATCACGATCGGACCACTGTATCATATAGCTGCCATAGGAACTACCGGTCGAAAATTAAGCTGTTGTATGCACAAATTTTTTGTTTTTCACGATATTTTGACCAAACTCGGCATTAATTAGTTTTTCTTTACTCCTCATATATATGCATAATCCTATTAAGATCGGGCTACTATATCATACAGCTGCTATAGGAACGATCGGTTGAAAATTAAGTTGTTGTATAAAAAACATTGTTTATTAAGATATCTTGCCCAAGCTCGCCATTAACTATTTTCCCTGTGCTTCTTAGATACGGACAAAGCACTATAAGCATTATGAAAAGGTTGGGTCTGCAAGGGTATTAGATATTCGGGGTGCCGAAGATAGCCTGTCTTTCTCGTTAACTTTACTATACTCCTTATACATATGCAAAATCCTATTGAGATAGCACCACTATATCGTATAGCTGCCATAGGAACGACGGTCGAAAATTAAGTTGTTGTATGCACAAATTTTTTGTTTTTCACGATATATTGACCAAACGCGGCATTTATTAGTTTTTCCTTACTTTTCATATATATGCAAAATCCAACTAAGATCGGACCACTATATCATATAGCTGCTATAGGAACGATCGGTCGAAAATTAAGTTTTTGTATGAAAAAATTCTTTGTTTTTAAGACATCTTGACCAAACTCGGCATTTATTAGTTTTACTATGCTCCTCATACATATACATATCCTTTTAAGAACGGATCACTTAATCACATAGCTGCCATAGGAACGATCGGTCGAAAATTAAGTTGTTGAAAAAAAAAACATTTTGTTTATCAAGATATCTTGCCCAAGCTCGGCATTAACTATTTTCTCTGTGCTTCTTAGATACGGACAAAGCACTATAAGCATTATGAAAAGGTTGGGTCTGCAAGGGTATTAGATAGCACCACTATATCGTATAGCTGCCATAGGAACGATCGGTCAAAAAATTAAGTTGTTGTATAAAAAAACATTGTTTATCAAGATATCTTGCCCAAACTCGCCATTAACTATTTCCCTGTGCTTCTTAGATACGGACAAAGCACTATAAGCATTATGAAAAGGTTGGGTCTGCAAGGGTATTATATCTTCGGGGTGCCGAAGATAGCCTGTCTTTCTCGTTAACTTTACTATACCCCTTATACATATGCAAAGTCCTATTAAGATAGCACCACTATATCGTATAGCTGCCATAGGAACGATCGGTCAAAAATTAAGTTGTTGTATTAAAAAGTATTTTGTTTTTCAAGATATCTTAATCAAACTCGGCATTTATTAGTTTTACCACACTCCCCATATATATGCAAAATCCTATGACGATCGGACCACTGTATCATATAGCTGCCATAAGACGACCGGTCGAAAATTAAGTTGTTGTATGCACATATTTTTTGTTTTTCACGATATATTGACCAAACTCGGAATTTATTAGTTTTACTTTACTCCTCATATATATGCAAAATCAAATTAAGATCGGACCACTATATCATATAGCTGTTATAGGAACGATCGGTCAAAAATTAAGTTGTATTAAAAAGTATTTTGTTTTTCAAGATATCTTAATCAAACTTGGCATTTATAAGTTTTACCACAGTCCTCATATATATGCAAATCATATAAAGATCCGACCAGTATATCAAATAGCTGCCATAGGAACGATCGGTCGAAAATTAAGTTTTGGTATGAAAAAACATTTTGTTTTTCAAGAAATGTTGACCAAACTCAAAATTTATTAGTTTTACTGTGCTCCTCATATATATGCAAAATCCAATAAACATCGGACCACTATATCATATAGCTGCCATGGGAACGATCGATCGAAAATTAAGTTTTTGTATGAAAAAATTCTTTGTTTTTAAGACATCTTGACCAAACTCGGCATTTATTAGTTTTACTATGCTCCTCATACATATACATATCCTTTTAAGAACGGATCACTTAATCACATAGCTGCCATAGGAACGATCGGTCGAAAATTAAGTTGTTGAATAAAAAAAACATTTTGTTTATCAAGATATCTTGCCCAAGCTCGGCATTAACTATTTTCTCTGTGCTTCTTAGATACGGACAAAGCACTATAAGCATTATGAAAAGGTTGGGTCTGCAAGGGTATTAGATAGCACCACTATATCGTATAGCTGCCATAGGAACGAGCGGTCAAAAATTAAGTTGTTGTATTAAAAAGTATTTTGTTTTTCAAGATATCTTAACCAAACTCGGCATTTATTAGTTTTACTATACTCCTTATATAAAGGCAAAATTCTATTAAGATCGGACTACTATATCATATAGCTGTCCTGGGAACGATCGATCGAAAATTAAGTTTTTGTATGAAAAAATTCTTTGTTTTTTAAGACATCTTGACCAAACTCGGCATTTATTAGTTTTACTATGCTCCTCATACATATACATATCCTATTAAGATCGGATCACTTTATCATATAGCTACCATAGGAACGATCGGTCGAAAAAACATTTTGTTTTTCAAGAAATCTTGATCAAACTCAAAATCCTCGCAACTCGCAAAATCCTATTAAGATAGCACCTTATTGCTGCCATAGGATCGATCGGTCAAAAATTAAGTTGTTGTATTAAAAGGTATTTTGTTTTTCAAGATATCTTAACCAAACTCGGCATTTATTAGTTTTACCACACTCCCCATATATATGCAAAATCCTATGACGATCGGACCACTGTATCATATAGCTGCCATAGGAACGACCGGTCGAAAATTAAGTTGTTGTATGCACATATTTTTTGTTTTTCACGATATATTGACCAAACTCGGAATTTATTAGTTTTACTTTACTCCTCATATATATGCAAAATCCAATTAAGATCGGACCACTATATCATATAGCTGCCATAGGAACGATCGGTCGAAAATTAAGTTGTTGCATGAAATAACATTTTGTTTATCAAGATATTTATTGAACCAAAGTAGGCATCTATTAGTTTTACTCTACTCCTCATATATATGCAAATTCCTATCAGCATCGGACTACTATATCATATAGCTGCCATAGGAACGACCGGTCGAAAATTAAGTTTTTGTATGAAAAACATTTGGTTTTTCGAGATATCTTGAGCAAACTCGGCATTTATAAGTTTTACCACACTCCTCATATGTATGCAAAATCTTATTAAGATCCGACCAGTATATTAAATAGCTGCCATAGGAACGATCGGTCGAAAATTAAGTTTTTGTATGAAAAAACATTTGGTTTTTCGAGATATCTTGAGCAAACTCTGCATTTATAAGTTTTACCACACTCCTCATATATATGCAAAATCCTATTAAGATCCGACCAGTATATCAAATAGCTGCCATAGGAACGATCGGTCGAAAATTAAGTTTTTGTATGAAAAAACATTTTGTTTTTCAAGAAATCTTGACCAAACTCAAAATTTATTAGTTTTACTGTGCTCCTCATATATATGCAAAATCCTATTAACATCGGACTACTATCTCATATAGCTGCCATGGGAACGATTGATCGAAAAATAAGTTTTTGTAAGAAAAAATATTTTGTTTTTCAAGACATCTTGACCAAACTCAGCATTTATTAGTTTTACTATGCTCCTCATACATATACATATCCTATTAAGATCGGACCACTATATCATAGCTGCCATAGGAACGATCACTCGAGAATTAAGTTGTTGAATAAAAAAATATTTTGTTTATCAAGATATCTTGCCCAAACTCGCCATTAACTATTTTCCCTGTGCTTCTTAGATACGGACAAAGCACTATAAGCATTATGAAAAGGTTGGGTCTGCAAGGGTATTAGATCTTCGGCGTGCCGAAGATAGCCTGTCTTTCTCGTTAACTTTACTATATTCCTTATACATATGCAAAATCCTATTAAGATAGCACCACTATATCATATAGCTGCCATAGGAACGATATATTGACCAAACTCGGCATTAATTAGTTTTTCTTTACTCCTCATATATATGCAAAATCCTATTAAGATCGGACTATTATATCATACAGCTGCTATAGGAACGATTGGTCAAAAATTAAGTTGTTGCATGAAAAAGTATTTTGATTTTCAAGATATCTTAATCAACCTTGGCATTTATTAGTTTTACCACCTCATATATATACAAAATCCTATTAAGATCGACCACTATATCATATAGCTGACATAGGAACGATCGGTTGAAAATTAAGTTGTATAAAAAAACATTTTGTTTATCAAGATATTTTGCCCAAACTCGCCATTAACTATTTTCCGTGTGCTTCTTAGATACGGACAAAGCACTATAAGCATTATGAAAAGGTTGGGTCTGCATGGGTATTAGATCTTCGGCGTGCCGAAGATAGCCTTTCTTTCTCGTTAGTTTTACTATACTCCTTATACATATGCAAAATCCTATTAAGATAGCACCACTATATCGTATAGCTGCCATAGGAACGACCGGTCGAAAATTAAGTTGTTGTATGCACAAATTTATTGTTTTTCACGATATATTGACCAAACTCGGCATTTATTAGTTTTTCTTTACTTTTCATATATATGCAAAATCCAATTAAGATCGGACCACTATATCATACAGCTGCCATAGGAACGATTGGTCAAAAATTAAGTTGTTGTATTAAAAAGTATTTTGTTTTTCAAGAAATCTTAATCACACTTTGCACTTATTATTTTTTTCCCACACTCCTCATTTATATGCATAATCCTATTAAGATCGGTCCACTATATCATATGGCTGCATAGGAACGATCGGTCGAAAATTAAGTTTTTGTATGAAAAAACATTTTTTTTTTTTCAAGATATCTTAACCAAACTCGGCATTTATTAGTTTTACTATACTCCTTATATAAAGGCAAAATCCTATTAAGATCGGACTATTATATCATATAGCTGCCCTGGGAACGATCGGTCGAAAATTAAGTTTTTGTCTGAAAAAATTCTTTGTTTTTTAAGACATCTTGACCAAACTCGGCATTTATTAGTTTTACTATGCTCCTCATACATATACATATCCTATTAAGATCGGATCACTTTATCATATAGCTGCCATAGGAACGATCGGTCGAAATTAAGTTTTTGTATGAAAAACATTTTGTTTTTCAAGAAATCTTGACCAAACTCAAAATTTATTAGTTTTACTATGATCCTCATATATATGCAAAATCCTATTAAGATCGGACCACTACACAATTTAGCTGCCATAGGAACGATCGGTCGAAAATTAAGTTGTTGTATAAAAAAACATTTTGTTTTTCAAGATATCTTGACCACACTCAGCAATTATTAGTTTTACTATGCTCCTCATATATATGCAAAATCCTATTAAGATCGGACCATTATATCATATAGCTGCCATAGGAACGAGCAGTCGAAAATTAAGTTGTATGAAAAAACATTTGTTTTTGATGATATCTTGACCAAACTCGGCAATTATTAGTTTTACTATACTCTTCATATATAGGCCAAATCCTATTAAGATGGGACCATTATATCATATATCTGCCATAGAAACGAACGGTCGAAAATTAAGTTGTTGTATAAAAAACTTTTTGTTTATCAAGATATTTGAACCAATCTCGGCATCTATTAGTTTTACTATACTCCTCATATATATGGGAAATCCTATTAACATCGGACTACCATATCATATAGCTGCCATAGGAACGACCGAACGAAAATTAAGTTGTATGAAAAAACATTTTGTTTTAAAGATATCATGACCAAACTCGGCATTTATTAGTTTTACTATATTCCTCATATATATGCAAAACCCTATTAACATCGGACCACTATATCATATAGCTGCCATAGGAACGATCGGTCGAAAATTAAGTTTTTGTATGAAAAAACATGTTGTTTTTCAAGATATCTTGAGCAAACTAGGCATTCATAAGTTTTACCACACTCCTCATATATATGCAAAATCCTATTAAGATCCGACCAGAATATCAAATAGCTGCCATAGGAACGATCGGTCGAAATTGTTTTTGTATGAAAAAACATTTTGTGTTTCAAGAAATCTTAACCAAACTCAAAATTATTAGTTTTACTGTGCTCCTCATATATATGCAAAATCCTATTAACATCGGACCACTAGATCATATAGCTGCCATGGGAACGATCGATCGAAAAATAAGTTTTTGTATGAAAAAATATTTTGTTTTTCAAGACATCTTGACCAAACTCAAAATTTATTAGTTTTACTATACTCCTCATACATATACATATCCTATTAAGTCGGACCACTATATCATATAGCTGCCATAGGAACGATCGCTCGAAAATTAAGTTGTTGAATAAAAAAACATTTTGTTTATCAAGATATCTTGCCCAAGCTCGGCAATAACTATTTTCCCTGTGCTTCTTAGATACGGACAAAGCACTATAAGCATTATGAAAAGGTAGGGTCTGCAAGGGTATTAGATCTTCGGCGTGCCGAAGATAGCCTGTCTTTCTCGTTAACTTTACTATACTCCTTATACATATACAGAATCCTATTAAGATAGCACCACTATATCATATTGCTGCCATAGGAACGATCGGTCAAAAATTAAGTTGTATTAAAAGTATTTTGTTTGCAAGATATCTTAATCAAACTCGGCATTTATTAGTTTTACCACACTCCTCGTATATAGGCAAAATCCTATGACGATCGGACCACTGTATCATATAGCTGCCATAGGAACGACCGGTCGAAAATTAAGTTGTTGTATGCACAAATTTTTTGTTTTTCACGATATATTGACCAAACTCGGAATTTATTAGTTTTACTTTACTCCTCATATATATGCAAAATCCTATTAAGATCGGACTACTATATCATACAGCTGCTATAGGAACGATTGGTCAAAAATTAAGTTGTTGCATGAAAAAGTATTTTGTTTTTCAAGATATCTTAATCAACCTTGGCATTTATTAGTTTTACCACACTCCTCATATATATGCAAAATCCTATTAAGATCGGACCAGTATATCAAATAGCTGACATAGGAACGATCGGTTGAAAATTAAGTTGTATAAAAAAACATTTTGCTTATCAAGATATCTTGCCCAAACTCGCCATTAACTATTTTAATGTGCTTCTTAGATACGGAAAAAGCACTATAAGCATTATGAAAAGGTTGGGTCTGCAAGGGTATTAGATCTTCGGCGTGCCGAAGATAGCCTGTCTTTCTCGTTAACTTTACTGTACTCCTTATACATATACAAATCCTATTAAGATAGCACCACTATATTATATAGCTGCCATAGGAACGACCGGTCGAAAATTAAGTTGTTATATGCACAAATTTTTTGTTTTTCACGATATATTGACCAAACTCGGCATTTATTAGTTTTTCTTTACTTTTCATATATATGCAAAATCCAATTAAGATCGGACCACTATATCATATAGCTGCTATAGGAACGATGGGTCAAAAATTAAGTTGTTGTATTAAAAAGTATTTTGTTTTTCAAGATATCTAATCAAACTTGGCATTTATTAGTTTTACCACACTCCTCATATATATGCATAATGCTATTAAGATCGGTCCACTATTTCATATAGCTGCATAGGAACGATCGGTCGAAAATTAAGTTTTTGTATGAAAAAACATTTTTTTTTTTCAAGATATCTTAACCAAACTCGGCATTTATTAGTTTTACTATACTCCTCATATATATGCAAAATCCTATTAAGATCGGACCACTATATCATATAGCTGCCATAGGAACGATCGGTCGAAAATTAAGTTGTTGCATGAAATAACATTTTGTTTATCAAGATATCTTGCCCAATCTCGGCAATAACTATTTTCCCTGTGCTTCTTAGATACGGACAAAGCACTATAAGCATTATGAAAAGGTTGGGTCTGCAAGGGTATTAGATCTTCGGCGTGCCGAAGATAGCCTGTCTTTCTCGTTAACTTTACTATACTCCTTATACATATACAAATCCTATTAAGATAGCACCACTATATCATATAGCTGCCATAGGAACGACCGGTCGAAAATTAAGTTGTTGTATGCACAAATTTTTTGTTTTTCACGATATATTGACCAAACTCGGCATTAATTAGTTTTTCTTTACTCCTCATATATATGCAAAATCCGATTAAGATCGGACTACTATATCATACAGCTGCTATAGGAACGATTGGTCAAAAATTAAGTTGTTGCATTAAAAAGTATTTTGTTTTTCAAGATATCTTAATCAACCTTGGCATTTATTAGTTTTACCACACTCCTCATATATATGCAAAATCCTATTAAGATCGGACCACTATATCATATAGCTGACATAGGAACGATGGGTTGAAAATTAAGTTGTATAAAAAAACATTTTGCTTATCAAGATATCTTGCCCAAACTCGCCATTAACTATTTTCCGTGTGCTTCTTAGATACGGAAAAAGCACTATAAGCATTATGAAAAGGTTGGGTCTGCAAGGGTATTAGATCTTCGGCGTGCCGAAGATAGCCTGTCTTTCTCGTTAACTTTACTGTACTCCTTATACATATACAAAATCCTATTAAGATAGCACCACTATATTATATAGCTGCCATAGGAACGACCGGTCGAAAATTAAGTTGTTATATGCACAAATTTTTGTTTTTCACGATATATTGACCAAACTCGGCATTTATTAGTTTTTCTTTACTTTTCATATATATGCAAAATCCAATTAAGATCGGACCACTATATCATATAGCTGCTATAGGAACGATGGGTCAAAAATTAAGTTGTTGTATTAAAAAGTATTTTGTTTTTTCAAGATATCTTAATCAAACTTGGCATTTATTAGTTTTACCACACTCCTCATATATATGCATAATGCTATTAAGATCGGTCCACTATTTCATATAGCTGCATAGGAACGATCGGTCGAAATTAAGTTTTTGTATGAAAAAACATTTTTTTTTTTCAAGATATCTTAACCAAACTCGGCATTTATTAGTTTTACTATACTCCTCATATATATGCAAAATCCTATTAAGATCGGACCACTATATCATATAGCTGCCATAGGAACGATCGGTCGAAAATTAAGTTGTTGCATGAAATAACATTTTGTTTATCAAGATATTTATTGAACCAAAGTAGGCATCTATTAGTTTTACTCTACTCCTCATATATATGCAAATTCCTATCAGCATCGGACTACTGTATCATATAGCTGCCATAGGAACGACCGGTCGATAATTAAGTTTTTGTATGAAAAACATTTGGTTTTTCGAGATATCTTGAGCAAACTCGGCATTTATAAGTTTTACCACACTCCTCATATGTATGCAAAATCTTATTACGATCCGACCAGTATATCAAATAGCTGCCATAGGAACGATCGGTCAAAAATTAAGTTTTTGTATGAAAAAACATTTGGTTTTTCGAGATATCTTGAGCAAACTCTGCATTTATAAGTTTTACCACACTCCTCATATATATGCAAAATCCTATTAAGATCCGACCAGTATATCAAATAGCTGCCATAGGAACGATCGGTCGAAAATTAAGTTTTTGTAAGAAAAAACATTTTGTTTTTCAAGAAATCTTGACCAAACTCAAAATTTATTAGTTTACTGTGCTCCTCATATATATGCAAAATCCTATTAACATCGGACCACTATCTCATATAGCTGCCATGGGAACGATTGATCGAAAAATAAGTTTTTGTAAGAAAAAATATTTTGTTTTTCAAGACATCTTGACCAAACTCAGCATTATTAGTTTTACTATGCTCCTCATACATATACATATCCTATTAAGATCGGACCACTATATCATAGCTGCCATAGGAACGATCACTCGAGAATTAAGTTGTTGAATAAAAAAATATTTTGTTTATCAAGATATCTTGCCCAAACTCGCCATTAACTATTTTCCCTGTGCTTCTTAGATACGGACAAAGCACTATAAGCATTATGAAAAGGTTGGGTCTGCAAGGGTATTAGATCTTCGGCGTGCCGAAGATAGCCTGTCTTTCTCGTTAACTTTACTATATTCCTTATACATATGCAAAATCCTATTAAGATAGCACCACTATATCATATAGCTGCCATAGGAACGATATATTGACCAAACTCGGCATTAATTAGTTTTTCTTTACTCCTCATATATATGCAAAATCCTATTAAGATCGGACTATTATATCATACAGCTGCTATAGGAACGATTGGTCAAAAATTAAGTTGTTGCATTAAAAAGTATTTTGATTTTCAAGATATCTTAATCAACCTTGGCATTTATTAGTTTTACCACACTCCTCATATATATGCAAAATCCTATTAAGATCGGACCACTTATCATATAGCTGACATAGGAACGATCGGTTGAAAATTAAGTTGTATAAAAAAACATTTTGTTTATCAAGATATTTTGCCCAAACTCGCCATTAACTATTTTCCGTGTGCTTCTTAGATACGGACAAAGCACTATAAGCATTATGAAAAGGTTGGGTCTGCTAGGGTATTAGATCTTCGGCGTGCCGAAGATAGCCTTTCTTTCTCGTTAGTTTTACAATACTCCTTATACATATGCAAAATCCTATTAAGATAGCACCACTATATCGTGTATAGCTGCCATAGGAACGACCGGTCGAAAATTAAGTTGTTGTATGCACAAATTTTTTGTTTTTCACGATATATTGACCAAACTCGGCATTTATTAGTTTTTCTTTACTTTTCATATATATGCAAAATCCAATTAAGATCGGACCACTATATCATACAGCTGCCATAGGAACGATCGGTCAAAAATTAAGTTGTTGTATTAAAAAGTATTTTGTTTTTCAAGATATCTTAATCACACCTTGCATTTATTATTTTTCCCACACTCCTCATATATATGCATAATCCTATTAAGATCGGTCCACTATATCATATGGCTGCATAGGAACGATCGGTCGAAAATTAAGTTTTTGTATGAAAAAACATTTTTTTTTTTCAAGATATCTTAACCAAACTCGGCATTTATTAGTTTTACTATACTCCTTATATAAAGGCAAAATCCTATTAAGATCGGACTATTATATCATATAGCTGCCTGGGAACGATCGGTCGAAAATTAAGTTTTTGTCTGAAAAAATTCTTTGTTTTTTAAGACATCTTGACCAAACTCGGCATTTATAGTTTTACTATGCTCCTCATACATATACATATCCTATTAAGATCGGATCACTTTATCATATAGCTGCCATAGGAACTATCGGTCGAAATTAAGTTTTTGTATGAAAAAACATTTTGTTTATCAAGATATTTGAACCAATCTCGGCATCTATTAGTTTTACTATACTCCTCATATATATGGGAAATCCTATTAACATCGGACTACCATATCATATAGCTGCCATAGGAACGACCGAACGAAAATTAAGTTGTATGAAAAAACATTTTGTTTTTAAAGATATCATGACCAAACTCGGCATTTATTAATTTTACTATATTCCTCATATATATGCAAAACCCTATTAACATCGGACCACTGTCATGGGAACGATCGATCGAAAAATAAGTTTTTGTATGAAAAAAATATTTTGTTTTTCAAGACATTTTGACCAAACTCAAAATTTATTAGTTTTACTATGCTCCTCATATATATGCAAAATCCTATTAAGATCGGATCACTTTATCATATAGCTGCCATAGGAACGATCGGTCGAAATTAAGTTTTTGTATGAAAAAACATTTTGTTTTTCAAGAAATCTTGACCAAACTCAAAATTTATTAGTTTTACTATGATCCTCATATATATGCAAAATCCTATTAAGATCGGACCACTACACAATTTAGCTGCCATAGGAACGATCGGTCGAAAATTAAGTTGTTGTATAAAAAAATTTTGCTTATCAAGATATTTGAACCAATCTCGGCATCTATTAGTTTTACTATACTCCTCATATATATGGGAAATCCTATTAACATCGGACTACCATATCATATAGCTGCCATAGGAACGACCGAACGAAAATTAAGTTGTATGAAAAAACATTTTGTTTTGAAAGATATCATGACCAAACTCGGCATTTATTAGTTTTACTATATTCCTCATATATATGCAAAACCCTATTAACATCGGACCACTATATCATATAGCTGCCATAGGAACGATCGGTCGAAAATTAAGTTTTTGTATGAAAAAACATGTGGTTTTTCAAGATATCTTGAGCAAACTAGGCATTCATAAGTTTTACCACACTCCTGATATATATGCAAAATCCTATTAAGATCCGACCAGAATATCAAATAGCTGCCATAGGAACGATCGGTCGAAAATTAAGTTTTTGTATGAAAAAACATTTTGTGTTTCAAGAAATCTTAACCAAACTCAAAATTTATTAGTTTTACTGTGCTCCTCATATATATGCAAAATCCTATTAACATCGGACCACTATATCATATAGCTGCCATGGGAACGATCGATCGAAAATTAAGTTTTTGTATGAAAAAATATTTTGTTTTTCAAGACATCTTGACCAAACTCAAAATTTATTAGTTTTACTATGCTCCTCATACATATACATATCCTATTAAGATCGGACCACTATATCATTAAGCTGCCATAGGAACGATCGCTCGAAAATTAAGTTGTTGAATAAAAAACATTTTGTTTATCAAGATATCTTGCGCAAACTCGGCAATAACTATTTTCCCTGTGCTTCTTAGATACGGACAAAGCACTATAAGCATTATGAAAAGGTTAGGTCTGCAAGGGTATTAGATCTTCGGCGTGCCGAAGATAGCCTGTCTTTCTCGTTAACTTTACTATACTCGTTATACATATGCAAAATCCTATTAAGATAGCACCTGTGGCATGCGTACATATGTATATACATACATATGAATAAGGCTGCAACACTTTGTTGTTATGCCAACATAATGCAAACATAAGCAGCGACTTTGTCGCAGCGCGCCTAACGCTAAGTGCCCTCTGCGCATATTCAAGTGCATACGAAATATGATCCGCACTTGATAGCAACGACCGCCCAAATGGCTAAGTCAGCGTTCTCACGCTTGACCGTCGCTGTGTATACATATGTGCGCGCATGACTCTCTCTGACTCTCTTGTTGTATATAAGCCTAAAAACCATGTATGTAAAACGGCTGCTCACTGCTTCACGGTGGACAGCTCTAACTCCAAGAATTATTGAATAAAGAACCATCAAGAAAGTCTGACGTCTTCTATTCAGGGAACTATTATATGGCGACCGTGACAGGACGGATTCCAACAGAGGGAGGCATCAACAACAAGCAAAGGCGGAATAAAAATTAACACAAAAAAAGGCTGAGTGAGTAGAGTGTAGTGAGTGTTATGGGTCGCGGTGGCCGGTTAAAAAATTGAATAAAGAAATTGCTCACATTAAGTGGCAATTATATTCACCCAAGGCCAACACACCGTGGAAAGCAACAGCAAGGCTACAGGCCATGCTTGACTTTTATCAGCAACAGCTGAAACAGATTAAAGAAAACCCTACACCACAGACTCACTCAGTGAATATCAAAAATATTCAAATTTTTAATAACAAAGTTATAACTACATCTCCCTCCTCCCTCCTCCCTCCTACATTTCCCTCCTCAGGGAAAAAAATAAATAATAATGAATAGTAAGAATATCCCAGAATAATCTTAAAAAAAAAAAAAACAAAGTAGCTTGTCGATATTATGGAATGGCCAGAACTTCTTGAGCGGATCCAAAATATTAAAACGACATTTGAAAAAGCGTATAAATGTCTAACACAAAATAGACAAACGCATATAGATACAGTTAATAGGTACTCCATAACATTGATCGACAGCTTTAACGAAGCTCGATTATTGATATATCAACATAAAGATGTATTAACCAATGAACATTGGTCAGAAACGTCAAGGTTGCTAATAAGACTGAGAAATAATATACAAAGAGTTAAAGACAAGCATAATTTAAATTTAATACTACCTTCTATTTTGAATACACCTGCAAAGTTGGAACTCGGTGAAAACCTTGAGGTTCGGACTGAGGATATTCAATTAGAAGAAGAAGATTTAACAAATCTAACAATCCCTGCTGTTATCACACTGGATTCCAAAGATATTTTATCCGAAAGTGAAGAAAGTGATAATAATAGCCGTATAATGGTTGACACAGCCGCTGCCCAGAGGGCATATATTAGCGAAATTGCACAAGCAGTCCCAGAATTTGACGGAAAGAAAACCCGTCTTGAAAAATTCTTAACGGTATTAACCCTTGTCAACTTAACAAAGGGAACTTATGAGGAAATTGCCATAGAGTTGATTAAATCAAAATAACGGGCACAACCCTCAACAAAATAAAAAATGAAACCACAATAGATGGAATTATTGCAAAATTAAAAGCCGTAGTTGTCGGTGAAACACCCGCCAACATAAAGGCAAAAATGGACACTTTAACGCAGAAAGGCAAAACAGCCACTCAGTTCACAACTGAACTAGAAAATCTGCGACAAAGCATACCATCTGAAAATGCTGACACGCTCAGCACTACAGAAGCCATTAACACAATGATTAGTAAAACTAGTCACGAAAGTGTTAAAACCGTTATGGAGTCAGGTATTTTCACTACCATGGATGCTGCCGTTAGTGCATACATCCGTACTAGCACAAGACTTACTGGTAGTGTGAATACAGTGACGTACTCTAAAAGAGGGAATAACAACTACCGCGGTAGTAACAATCGTGGTAACTATCGTGGTAGAGGCAATGGTAACTACCAAAACAGAGGAAATAATAACTACGGTAATCAAAACAACAATTACCATAGAGGCCGAGGAAATGGAAACAACAATTCAAACCGAGGCCGAAACAATCAAAATAATAATAATACAAACAATGTTAGAGTAACCCAGAACAATCAGGGAAACTCTCAACAACCCTCAGATATTCAGCAGTAGAAAATTATGCGGTTCATACCATCAATCTTAGTTTGAATATATTTGTAAACTTTTTCAATGTGAAGACAAATAAAAAACTTGTATTTTTAATAGATACTGGTGCAGACATATCTCTGTTAAAGGCAAATACTGATATCTTTCATGATATCCAAATAAATAAGAAGATCAATATTCAAGGCATAGGCCAAGACATAATACAGTCCAAAGGACTGATTTCAATAGAGATACAGACAAGTAAATACATAATTCCACACGATTTTCACTTAGTAGATTTGCATTTCGCAATACCTTGTGATGGAATAATAGGCATTGACTTCATTAAGAAATTCAATTGCCAGTTAAATTTCTAACCAAATGAAGATTGGCTCATAATGAGACCAAATAATCTAAATTTCCCAATTTATGTTCCAATAACATACAGTTCTGGTAATAATTCCATTGTTCTACCAGCAAGATCCCAAGTAGCCAGAAAAATTCACCTATCATCAGATGAAGATAGTGTACTAATTCCAAACCAGGAAATTAAAAAAAACATTTATGTTGCAAACACAGTTGCAACAACCAAAAATGCATTTGTCCGATTACTGAATACGACCAGTACCGATCAAGTAGTAGATATTAAAAATTTGTCATATGAACCACTTTCGAACTACGATATAGTTCAAAACAATCCCGAAAATAGAGAAAAAACTGTCTTATCTCAATTAGCTAAAAATGTTCCACCACAATTCAAAAACGAATTGACTAACTTATGCACCCAGTTTAGTGACGTATTCGGACTCGAAACCGAATCGATCACTACCAATAACTTCTACAAACAAAAGCTAAGATTGAAGGATGATGAAAAATTATAGAAACCCTCAAAGTCAAATAAATGAGATACAGGTACAAGTACAAAAATTAATCGACAATAAAATAGTCGAACCGTCTGTATCCCCTTATAACAGCCCACTTTTGTTAGTTCCGAAGAAATCTCTTCCAGGCTCTGACAAGAAAAAATGGCGATTAGTAATTGACTATCGTCAAATTAATAAAAAACTGTTGTCGGATAAATTCCCGCTGCCTAGAATTGATGACATTTTGGATCAACTAGGAAGAGCAAAATACTTTTCATGCCTTGATTTAATGTGAGGATTTCATCAAATTGAACTCGAAAAAAGTGCAAGAGATATAACGTCTTTCTCAACAAGCAATGGCTCGTATCGCTTCACGCGATTGCCATTCGGTTTAAAAATAGCTCCAAATTCTTTCCAGAGAATGATGACTATAGCATTTTCCGGATTAGAACCTTCTCAAGCTTTCCTTTATATGGATGATTTAATAGTCATTGGTTGTTCCGAAACACATATGCTCAAAAACTTAACTGATGTTTTCGAGAAATGTAGGAAATACAATCTTAAATTACATCCTGAAAAATGTTCATTTTTCATGCATGAAGTCACATTTTTGGGACACAAATGCACGGATAAAGGAATCTTGCCTGACGACAAAAAATACGACGTTATTAAAAATTACCCAGTTCCACATGATGCGGACAGCGCCAGACGATTCGTTGCATTCTGCAAATACTATAGACGTTTTATCAAAAATTTTGCCGACTATGCTCGTCACATAACAAGATTATGTAAAAAAGATGTAGAATTCGAATGGACAGCTGATTGTCAGCATGCTTTCGAACATCTCAAATCGGCACTAATAAATCCGAATTTATTACAATACCCAGATTTCAGCAAAGAATTTTGCATAATAACAGATGCAAGTAAACAAGCATGTGGAGCAGTTTTAACTCAAAACAAAAATGGACTCCAACTTTTAGTTGCTTATGCATCAAGATCGTTTACTAAGGGTGAAAGTAATAAAAGTACAACAGAACAGGAATTGGCAGCAATTCATTGGGCAATAACTTATTTCAGACCATATATTTATGGTAGACACTTCAATGTCAAAACAGATCACAGACCATTAACATACTTGTTCTCAATGGTAAATCCAAGTTCTAAGCTAACTCGTATGAGACTTGAACTAGAGGAGTGTAATTTTACAGTCGAATATCTGAAGGGTAAAGACAATTTTGTAGCGGATGCGTTATCAAGAATAACCATTCAACAGCTACAACAAATAAATGTATCAATAAAGAAAGTCACTACAAGATATCAAGTAGACAAAATTCCTGCGCAGGAAAAGTAAAAATAGAATTGCCATGGCAATCTATAGAAAAAGCTTCAAAGCCCAACATATATAAAGTCATTAACAATGACGAAGTACGTAAAGTAGTGACCTTGCATGTAAAAATATGCTATGTCTTTTGGTAAGAAAATTACTGTAAGATATGATGTTAGCGATTTATATACCAATGGAACTCTTGACTTAGGTCCATTTTTCCAAAGGCTTGAAACGCAAGCCGGTATAAATAAAATCAGCCAACTCAAAGTGGCACCGTGGGAAAATATCTTTGAACACGTTTCAATCGATAATTTCAAAAATATGGGCAATAAAATATTAATTTCATTGAGAGTAGCGCTACTCAACCCGGTGACCCAAATAGAAACAATAAAAGAAAAAGAAGCTCTATTGTCTACATTCCATGATGATCCAATACAAGGAGGTCACACAGGCATCTCAAAAACCTTGGCCAAGAACAAAAGACATTATTATTGGAAAGGTATGACTCGAGATATTACTGAGTACATACGAAAATGTCCAAAATGCTAAAAATCAAAAGTGACAAGAAAAATAAAAACTCCTTTAACAATAACTGATACACCAATACACGCTTTCGACAGGGTTATAGTAGACACCATTGGTCCACTACCCAAGTCTGAAAATGGAAATGAATACGCAGTCACTTTAATTTGTGATCTGACTAAATATATAGTCGCGATTCCAATTCCAAACAAAAGTGCTAACACAGTAGCAAAAGCGATTTTTGAGAATTTTATTCTAAAGTACGGTCCAATGAAGACGTTCATTACGGACATGGGAACAGAATACAAAAATTCTATAATAAATGATTTGTGCAAGTATTTACAAATAAATAACATCACATCAACTGCACACCACCACCAGACAGTTGGAACAGTCGAAAGAAGTCACAGAACTTTTAATGAATACAAGTTAACACATAAATACTATAGCAACTAAGCAACAACACATGAATGATGCTGACACGCCAAGTTGTGAGTTCAGTGCTCTGCACTGGCAGCAATCGGCAGCGATCGCATGACACTTCTTTGCTGGTGTGCTGCGACGTTGAGAATGCTGAGTCGGCATGCCGACTGTGGTCCGATGGCGCGACGCATTGACTATGCTAAGTAGAATTATGTTTTGCATTTGTCTTTAGCTTCAGTTCGTTTCTTAATAAAGAAGACACCAGTTGTCTATTTCGTACTCCGGCTCATAACCGTAACATTTGATCTTATTGATCACATTATTGCACCACAAGGGCAATAATCACCAAAGGGGACGAAGTCAAGTCCTCCAACGTAATCATCATAAAATCGTATCAGTGTTCACCTTGGATCGACTTCCTCACGGAAGCGACGCTGGACCTGGAATTCACAATCAGCAGCTACGCGGGATCCCCAAGGCTACCTGCTACGACACTTAAATAACTGGCGCCCAAACGTCCTAACACCCACCAAGTTCATAGGCAATAACACAAAATCATGTAAGTTTGTCAAGTGAATTCAAATAGCAAAGAAAAAAAACACACAAGAATAGAAGTTGCGAAATTTCTTTAAGTTTAGCTTTATTTTAATTTTAATTTTTTTGTTATTATCTGGAACAACTTAAATTAAATTTGTATGAATATTTACAATCTACTTATTCTACTGGTAAGTCTTATATACAAATTTACAGTGTCAACTATATAAATCGATCTGAGAGATCTATTGGGTGAGACCTTCGTAGTCTCCTCCGCGTTCGGAGTCCTCCAATTCTGCGCCTATTCAGAAGACGCCTAGCCAGTCGATTAGGGTGACTTCTCAGTCGCGCTATATAGTTTGCGGCCTGTGTATTTATTATGTCCCCGACTTTGGGCACTCCTAAGTCTTTTTCCAAGTCGGAGGTTCTCGGTGCACACCTAAGTATTTGTGGCTGTTGAAGTGCGTCACCAATTGGCCGCGCAAGAAAACTCCCGGACACATGTCCCTCCGTAGCGCATAGGTCACATTGGCGCATTTATTTAAGTTAATGCCAATATTCCAGCGCTTGGCCCACATTTCAAATTGGTGGAGATATTGCTGCAGGACGTCGGTAGCTTCGTAGACACATTCGTTTCTTGACAAGATGGCTGTGTCATCTGCAAAAGTGGCGATTGTAAGGTCGTGGGGGTCCGCGACTTCAATTGTAAAACCAGTGGGCATATCGTAGGTAAAGAGGGTGTAGAGCGTGGGCCCTAGCACACTCCCTTGAGGAACGCCAGCCCCGATGGCCTTCATGTTGGACTCAACTCCATCGAGTACTACCGAAAATGACCGGTTTGTCAAATAACTCTGCATAATTAAATATAGTTGAGGTGGCAGTAAGGGCTTAATTTTGCAGAGTAGCCCATCATGCCAGACTCTGTCGAAGGCTTGTTTTATGTCTAAGTACGCTGCCACTACGTACTCTTTGGCTTCGAAACCCTCGAGGATAAAATTCACCACCCTATTTAGCTGTTCCGGTGTGCCATGAGATTTTCGGAACCCAAACTGAAAGGGGGGAATTTTTTCTTTAATTCTGTCCAAAGACAGCAGTCTCGTAAGCAGACAACGTTCGAATAGTTTTCCGATTGTGGGCAACAAACTGATAGGCCTGTATGAGTCTAAGGACGAGGGGCTCATTCCAGCCTTATAGATCATGCATATTCTCGCCTTTTTCCATTGGCTTGGAACATGCCCCAATCTCAATACCGCATTAAAGATTAACACTAAAAATAGGACTGCTCTGACCGGCAATGCTTTTAGTGTTATGTTGTCGATGCCATCATCGCCAGGAGCTTTTCTTGTCTTAAGTGCTGCTATGTGGTCTGATACTTCAGTGACAGTGATTGGAGCAACTGGGAGGCTTAGCTGGCCTGGGCTCTCCAGTGTGAGTTGAACCCTTCTGTTCATGCTTGCCGAACTTGTATTAAAAGGCTTGAAGCGATCCTCCAAGTCTTCGGCAAATGCATCAGCCGTTCCTTTGGGGATCTGGCCCAAGATCCATCAGGCTTTCTGATCGGAAATTTGGGGGACACTTGCTGTTTGTACCTTCTCGTCAGTCTCCATAGGGAGTGACTTGAGGATTCATCTGGAGAAACATTTTCCAAAAAACGGTCGGTTTCCCTTTGTCTATTCAGCTGCAGCAGCTTTTTGACACGGTTCGACACTCTACGGTAGATCCTGTCCACAATTGGATCTCCGGTTCGACAGTACTGCCTTCTAATCCTTCTCTTAATCAGCAGTAGTGTATGGATTGCTGGCGGGAAATGAGTGGCTTGCCCAGTCGCTAGTATTTCAGATGATGAATTTTGCACCGCGTCCAGTAAGCAGGTGCCTCTTGCGTTAGCTCTAAAGCAACCCCAGCATCTGTTTTTGGCGTTAAAATAGCCTCCTATAAGGAACATTCTTCCTAGTCCGCTGAAAAGTTGCTGGAATTCCATTGCTGACTACGACAGTTGCGGCGGGAGATATGCCGAAGCAATGGTTAATTCACCCCTGCTAGTTGCAATCTGGATGCTGGCCATTTGCAATTTCTCCATCCTTACCGGTTCATTTTGGAAATATTCGATCTCCTGCTTAATAAGCACCGCCGCTCCTCCTCTTGCTCTATCGCTAGGATGATCCGCTTTGTGAATTTTGTATCCTGGAATAAAGATGGATACACCGGTCTGAAGCCAGGTCTCTGTAATTAGCATCACGTCAATATTATGTTCAGTTAGGAAGTGCTTAAGCTCCTCCACATGCCCAGAAATACCACGGGCATTCCACAATCCGAGGCATAGTGAACTGTGCATCATTTTTTGGCGTTCAATAGACTCAGACACATTTGTTTAAGGAACTGATTCGTCTCCTGAAGTTCCTTAAACATAGCTTGTAGAGTGTCGACTTTCACAGTGAGTGCTTCTATTGCAGCCTCCAGCCTTGAACTATTGTGGGGTGGGGTATCTTGGTGCTTGGGGGTAGGGTTCCTAATTGACGTCTCTTTATTGAACTTTTCCAGCCCAGTACGCAGAGTATCGGCGTACGAAATATTTCCTCGCACTAAGGTTGCTGGAATGTGTTGCTGACGGTCTTTTTTGCCACTGAAATTACTTTTAAATCCAAGACTTACTTTTGGTCTTCTTTCTTGCGTTCTAGCTTTGAACACATTGCATCCCTTATGATACAGCAAAGATTCTCAACCAAGGTTTCTTTGCATTGAGCTGTTGGATGATTTTGAGCACACTTTCCACAGGTATAAGGCCTCATACAGTAGTTTTTTGTATGTCCAAATCCTTGGCATCTGTGGCACAGGATGGCATTCAAATTTTTCTTTGGTATTTCAACCAAGACTCTTTGTCGCCCTATTTGCTTGATTTTCAGCGCATCCTTATTATTAGGCTCGCGAGCCAAATCAATGAAAAAGAAATTATTTTGTATTAGTTCCTCAATAGCTTCACCGTTTTCCTGTTTTTGGGCCTTACGAGGACGAGGATTGTGGATACGAAGGACATTGTGTCCATATCGCATAAACTCCTCTTTAATGCTATCTTCAGGGGTGGTGCTAGCCAAATTGCGGACGATAAGCCTGAAGACCTTGTCTTCCTTCAGTTGGTATGTAAAGTGATGTGCATTATTTTCTTTGAGAAACTGCACTAGGCTTCGATATGAATTCGAGTTTTCAACGTGAACTCTTAGTTTTCCTTGTGTTCCAACGTGGAGGGTATAACTATCTGACCCAATGACTGTATCAAGCTCTGCCTCCATCTGGGTCACATTGTTTACATTTTCAATGAAGATGGGGGGTGGCTTCCTGGATCTGGATACTCTGGCTTCTTTTTCCGCATTCAGCTCTACTTCCATCTCTTCTGCCAGTGCCTCGGCATGGGCTATTTCCTCCTATGTAGGATCATCGTTTTCTTCATTATAAAGTATTGCAAATTGGTTTTTTGAGTTTATTGGGATCTCCTTTAGACGTCTGTCCATCGATATCTGAGATGCAATTAACCTCCCTTTTTTACCATTTGCTTTTGGAAAGCTTGAAGGCAGCTTACGTTTTATTTTGGTCGTCATCCAGCTGAGTGATTTCACTGATGACTTTCCTAGTTCATTGATATTATTTTCTGATGCGCCTGCAACTACACTTTTGTAGTTAATATTTGGGATGGTGCACACTCCTCCACTTGAAGCGTACTGGCTGGAAAAGTTCAATAAAGAGACGTCAATTAGGAACCCTACCCCCAAGCACCAAGATACCACACCCCACAATAGTTCAAGGCTGGAGGCTGCAATAGAAGCACTCACTGTGAAAGTCGACACTCTACAAGCTATGTTTAAGGAACTTCAGGAGACGAATCAGTTCCTTAAACAAATGTGTCTGAGTCTATTGAACGCCAAAAAATGATGCACAGTTCACTATGCCTCGGATTGTGGAATGCCCGTGGTATCTCTGGGCATGTGGAGGAGCTTAAGCACTTCCTAACTGAACATAATATTGACGTGATGCTAATTACAGAGACCTGGCTTCAGACGGGTGTATCCATCTTTATTCCAGGCTACAAAATTCACAAAGCGGATCATCCTAGCGATAGAGCAAGAGGAGGAGCGGCGGTGCTTATTAAGCAGGAGATCGAATATTTCCAAAATGAACCGGTAAGGATGGAGAAATTGCAAATGGCCAGCATCCAGATTGCAACTAGCAGGGTGAATTAACCACTCATTTCCCGTTTGCCCAAAGTTATAACGGACTTCACCCAGATGGCTTAAGTATAAGGCCTGAGTTTCAGCTATCCTCCGATCATATCCCACTAGTAGTTGGTTACGACTGTATTCCAAAGGGCAAAACAATTAAAGGTCGTCTGCTGCCTCCTGGAGCCAACATTGCTGCTTTTCGACGAGATCTAGAGGAAACTCTAGACCTAAACTTGGAAATACTTGCACCAGAAGACATCGAAGATGTATATGCGCTATTCCTGAACAAGGTTCACTCGGCAGCCCTCATTTCTGCGCCAGTAAGCCGATCAGAAAGCTCACGACCACAAGTGAGACTTCCGCCAGCAATCCATACACTACTGCTGATTAAGAGAAGGATTAGAAGGCAGTACTGTCGAACCGGAGATCCAATTGTGGACAGGATCTACCGTAGAGTGTCGAGCCGTGTCAAAAAGCTGCTGCAGCTGAATAGACAAAGGAACACCGACCGTTTTTTGGAAAATGTTTCTCCAGATGAATCCTCAAGTCACTCCCTATGGAGACTGACGAGAAGGTACAAACAGCAAGTGTCCCCCAAATTTCCGATCAGAAAGCCTGATGGATCTTGGGCCAGATCCCCAAAGGAACGGGCTGA
This sequence comes from Drosophila americana, assembly GCA_030788265.1. Taxonomy (NCBI): domain Eukaryota; kingdom Metazoa; phylum Arthropoda; class Insecta; order Diptera; family Drosophilidae; genus Drosophila; species Drosophila americana. The sequence continues at coordinate 202,411 of JAURSC010000049.1, read as the reverse complement.
TGCATTTGCCGAAGACTTGGAGGACCGCTTCAAGCCTTTTAATACAAGTTCGGCAAGCATGAACAGAAGGGTTCAACTCACACTGGAGAGCCCAGGCCAGCTAAGCCTCCCAGTTGCTCCAATCACTGTCAACGAAGTATCAGACCACATAGCAGCACTTAAGACAAGAAAAGCTCCTGGCGATGATGGCATCGACAACATAACACTAAAAGCATTGCCGGTCAGAGCAGTCCTATTTTTAGTGTTAATCTTTAATGCGGTATTGAGATTGGGGCATGTTCCAAGCCAATGGAAAAAGGCGAGAATATGCATGATCTATAAGGCTGGAATGAGCCCCTCGTCCTTAGACTCATACAGGCCTATCAGTTTGTTGCCCACGATCGAAAAACTATTCGAACGTTGTCTGCTTACGAGACTGCTGTCTTTGGACAGAATTAAAGAAAAAATTCCCCCTTTCAGTTTGGGTTCCGAAAATCTCATGACACACCGGAACAGCTAAATAGGGTGGTGAATTTTATCCTCGAGGGTTTCGAAGCCAAAGAGTACGTAGTGGCAGCGTACTTAGACATAAAACAAGCCTTCGACAGAGTCTGGCATGATGGGCTACTCTGCAAAATTAAGCCCCTACTGCCACCTCAACTATATTTAATTTTGCAGAGTTATTTGACAAACCGGTCATTTTCGGTAGTACTCGATGGATTTGAGTTCAACATGATGGCCATCGGGGCTGGCGTTCCTCAAGGGAGTGTGCTAGGGCCCACGCTCTACACCCTCTTTACCTACGATATGCCCACTGGTTTTACAATTGAAGTCGCGGACCCCCACGACCTTACAATCGCCACTATTGCAGATGACACAGCCATCTTGTCAAGAAACGAATGTGTCTACGAAGCTACCGACGTCCTGCAGCAATATCTCCACCAATTTGAAATGTGGGCCAAGCGCTGGAATATTGGCATTAACTTAAATAAATGCGCCAATGTGACCTATGCGCTACGGAGGGACATGTGTCCGGGAGTTTTCTTGCGCGGCCAATTGGTGACGCACTTCAACAGCCACAAATACTTAGGTGTGCACCTAGACAGACGCTTGATCTTTAACAAGCACATCACAAGTGTCTCTGTAACCCTAAAGAACAGAATAGGAAAACTAAGATGGCTTCTGAGGAGTAGAAATGCGTTGTCATTGAAAAATAAAGTCACCATTTATAAATCCTGCTTAGCTCCCGCCTGGCGTTATGGTATCCAGGTATATGGCATTGCTGCAAAGTCCAGTCTTTCAAAAATCAGGGTGCTCCAAGCAAAAACGCTCCGATATCTGTCTGGTGCCCCCTGGTATATGAGAACCTCCGACTTGGAAAAAGACTTAGGAGTGCCCAACGTCGGGGACATAATAAATACACAGGCCGCAAATTATATAGCGCGACTGAGAAGTCATCCTAATCGACTGGCTAGGCGTCTTCTGAATAGGCGCAGAATTGGAGGACTCCGAACGCAGAGGAGACTACGAAGGTCTCACCCAATAGATCTCCCAGATCGATTTATATAGTTGACACTGTAAATTTGTATATAAGACTTACCAGTAGAATAAGTAGATTGTAAATATTCATACAAATTTAATTTAAGTTGTTCCAGATAATAACAGAAAAATTAAAATAAAGCTAAACTTAATAATAATAATAAAGCTACTAAAACAATATATGCCCAATGCGAAAAAGTTTTCATACAAGTATCGAGGTTAACAAATGAGCTGGAACACCTATAGGGAAATAAAGACCGAGTACAACAGTGACGATAGTATAGGCGAAGAACAAGTTGGTTGGTGCCCAGAATATCAGGTAGCTAACACAATGAACCCTTCACAGATTCAAGCTCTCATTGACAATGCCGTTAGATCGGCACTGTCGCAACAACAGTCCCAGATAAATTCAATAACTCAGGAAATACAAAGGTTGCAAGTGAAAACGCCAGCAGTCGTCTCTTACCAAAAGATAACTGTTGTTCCTGGGGTAAAATGTGACATAAAACTCGACATAATAAAATCAGTACCAGACTTCTCTGGTGCACAAGACCAATATGTTGCTTGGAGACAAGCAGCAATCGATGCGTAGCGAACACTACCAAGCAGTAGCCATTCTTAGGAACAAGGTCACAGGGCCTGCTGGAGCCTTACTTATCTCCTACAACACGGTGCTAAATTTCGACGCCATGGCTAGACTAGATTGCACCTATGCCGACCGAACGTCCTTACGCCTACTGAGGCAAAATTTAGACATGGTCAGACAGGGTGAAATGACACTTATGCAGTACTATGATGAGGTCGAAAAGAGACTAACTCTGGTAACTAATAAAATTGTTATGTCACACGAACAAGAAGGCGCTGATTTGCTTAACGCTGAAGTTAGAGCCGATGCCTTGCACTCCTTCATATCAGGCTTGAGGAAACAGCTCAGAGCTGTCGTATTCCCAGCGCAACCCAAAGACTTACCCTCTGCGCTAGCCCTCGCCATAGAAACAGAAGCCAGCATTGAGAGAAGCATGTTTGCAAACTCCTATGCTAAAGTTGTTGAGGAACGATCCCAAACAGCTGAAAACGGCAAACACAAACCATATGGTAAACAGAATAAAAACTACAAGGAAGACCACGGTCAAGATAGAAACCCCTATTACAAACACAAGAAAAATGCTCCAAAGGAGCAGCCTAATAAAGAAAGCCAAGAGCCAGCTCCACAACCGATGGAGGTAGATTCTTCTTCCAAATTTAGGCAGCGTACTGAATACAACCAGAACCAACCAAATGAGTCAAACGCTACTAAGAGGAGGAACTCCTCAGAGCGACAAACAGGTCCAAGACGGCAACGTCTTAACAACATTGTTCAAACGGATTCCGCAGAACAAAAGGTAGCATACGAAAAAGCCGCAAAGGCTGCTGTCGAAGAAATTGACAGCGAGGAAGAGTACGATCAAGCCGACTCTGTCCATTTTTTAGGGAACACTCCCGGTTACCGTTCATCGAACGACGGTTGGCTGGGAGAACATTAAAAATGCTAATCGATACTGGCGCGGCAAAAAACTATGTTAAGCCCGTAAAGGAGCTGAAAACCATATTGCCGGTCGCCAAACCATTCTCGGTGAATTCGATCCACGGGTCCACTGAAATAAAGGAAAAATGCCTGATAAACATTTTTAATCACACTTCCCCCTTTTTTCTATTAGACACACTTAGTTCGTTCGATGCCATTATTGGATTCGACTTGTTAACACAAGCCGGGGTACAGTTGAACCTTGCAAAGAGTCTACTAGAGTATCAGGGCATTTCTGAAGAAATTCAATACCAGAAGTGCACTGATGTAAATTTCACCGATGTAAACGACATCGTAGTTCCTATCTCTATCAAAAAAGAGTTCAGGAACATGATACTTAAAAGGAAAAAGGCCTTTTCAACAACGGAAGAAGCACTTCCTTTCAACACCTCTGTCACCGCCACAATCCGTACGATTGACAACGAGCCAATATATGCCAGAAGTTACCCAAGTCTAATGGGCGTGTCCGACTTCATAAATAATGAGGTCAAGCAACTACTAAAAGACGGCATCATTAGACCATCAAGGTCGCCCTACAACAGCCCAACGTGGGTTGTTGACAAAAAAGGCACAGACGCCTATGGCAACGCAAACAAAAGATTAGTCATCGACTTCAGGAAACTGAACGAGAAGACTATACCTGACCGTTACCCGATGCCCAGCATTCCCATGATTCTAGCGAACCTGGGAAACGCTAAATACTTCACTACCCTTGATCTCAAGTCAGGGTATCACCAAATATACCTTGCAGAACATGACCGCGAAAAAACAGCATTCTCTGTTTGCGGTGGCAAATATGAATTCTGCCGACTGCCATTCGGTCTTAAGAATGCGGGCAGCATCTTCCAAAGGGCAATCGATGATGTTCTAAGGGAACATATTGGGAAAATCTGTTACGTCTACGTAGACGATGTCATAGTTTTCTCAAAAAACGAAGTAGACCATGTCAGGCACATTGACACAGTACTCAAGTGCCTGATTGAAGCCAATATGAGGGTGAGCCAGGAGAAAACCAACTTTTTTAAAGAAAGCGTAGAGTATCTTGGTTTCATCGTAAGCAAAGACGGCACCAGATCCGACCCAAAGAAGGTCAAGGCCATTCAAGAGTACCCTGAACCCAAAAACAGTGTCAGATCTTTCCTGGGTCTGGCAAGCTATTACAGAGTCTTCATAAAAGACTTTGCATCCATAGCTCGCCCAATAAGCGACATTCTAAAAGGAGAAAATGGTTCGGTGAGTAAGCATAGGTCAAAGAAAATAGCAGTCGAGTTCAACGAAACCCAGCGCAACGCGTTTCAACGCCTGCGCAACATCTTGGCGTCAGAAGACGTAATTTTGATGTACCCAGATTTCAAAAAAGCTTTTGACCTAACCACTGATGCCTCAGCAAACGGAATCGGCGCAGTCCTATCCCAAGAAGGCAGACCCATTACCATGATTTCTCGTACCCTAAAAAGTCCAGAGCTGAACTACGCAACCAACGAAAGAGAGTTGCTAGCTATCGTGTGGGCTTTAGGTAAATTGCAAAACTACCTATACGGCTCCAGGGAAATTAACATTTTCAATGACCACCAGCCTCTCACCTTTGCAGTAGCAGACAAAAATACCAATGCCAAAATAAAAAGATGGAAAGCCTACATCGACCAATACAACGCCAAAGTTTGCTACAAGCCTGGCAAAGAAAATTCTGTAGCAGATGCATTGTCTAGACAAAATCTTAATGCCCTACAAAATGAGCCCCAATCGGACGCTGCAACCGTTCACAGCGAAATTTCACTGACCTACACGGTCGAGGCCACGGACAAACCGTTAAACTGCTTCAGAAACCAGATCGTTCTGGAAGAAGCGCGTTTCCCATTGAAACGCACCATAGTTTTATTCCGCAACAAAACTCGCCACTTGATCAATTTTACTGCTAAGAGCAGCATTTTAGAAACCCTCAAGGAAGTTGTAAATACGGAGGTTGTGAACGCGATCCATTGCAACCTTCCCACATTAGCAAGTTTCCAACACGAACTGATTGCCCATTTCCCTTCTACAAAATTCCGGTTTTGTAAAAATCTCGTACAAGACATAACGGGTAAAAGCTATCAGTTGGAAATAATAAATAGCGAGCTCAACAGGGCGCACAGAGCAGCCCAAGAAAATGTCAAACAAATCTTGCGTGACTACTACTTTCCAAACATGAGCAGATTAGCCCAAGAAGTAGTCTCAAACTGCAAAGTTTGCACGCAAGCAAAATATGACAGACATCCCAAGAAACAGCAGCTTGGCGAAACTCCGATCCCACAATACACCGGCGAAATGTTGCACATAGACATATTCTCAACCGACAAAAAACAATTTTTGACTTGCATCGACAAGTTTTCCAAATTCGCCTTAGTACAACCAGTACCATCAAGAACAATTGTCGACATTAAGGGTCCCTTGTTGCAAATTGTGAATATGTTTCCTAACATTAAAACAATATATTGCGATAATGAACCCTCATTCAACTCAGAGACCATTACGTCCATGTTGAAAAACCAATATAACATCGATATTGTAAACGCTCCGCCCTTACACAGTTCATCAAATGGCCAAGTGGAACGATTCCACAGTACGTTAGTTGAGATCGCTAGGTGCCTAAAGATTGACAAAAAAATCGAGGACACGATCGAACTAATACTGAGAGCAACAGTAGAATACAATAAATCGCTACACTCGGTCATTTGCGAAAAACCAGTTGAAATTCTTCATGAGGGAACCGAAAAGCGCAGTTCAGGTATTACCTCCAAACTGGCAAAAGCCCAACAAAACACCATAGAAAGGTGTAACGTAAATAGGAAAAACCGCGTATTTAAAGTAGGAGAGGAAGTATTCCTCAAAAACAACAAGAGGTTAGGAAAAAAGCTAACTCCTCTCTGCACCAGACAGGAAATACAAGCAGACCTAGGAACGTCTGTCTTAATTAAGGGGAGGGTGGTCCACAAGGACAACCTAAAATAGTTGTACCTTATATTTAGTTAGGAAATAAGTTCCCCAAGACAAAGCACCACAATTTCACCGCCTAATCCAATTACAGGTTCACCTTCATAGCGCTTGCCATCCTTGCAATAGCAAATGCTCGAATCACCGACTTCTCGCATGCCAACTACATCCCGGTAATAGACGGTGAAGTATTGGTGTTCGAACACCGTGACTACTTAAGACACACTAGCAACCTTTCCGAATTCGTTAACATAATAGAAGAAACAGAAAAATTGTCCGATTTGTTCCCACAATCACATATGCGCAAACTGCTTGATGTTGATTCCGACCACTTAAAAACACTACTGTCCGTACTCAAGATACACCATAGAATGGCTAGAAGTTTAGACTTCCTAGGCACAGGCCTGAAGGTAGTAGCAGGTACCCCAGATGCCTCTGATTTCTTAAAAATCAGGGTAACAGAAGCCCAATTAATCGAATCAAATTCCAGACAAATAGCCATAAATTCCGAGACACAGAAACAAATAAACAAACTAACTGATACCGTAAACCAGATAATAAAAGCTCAAAAAAATAAATTAACTGACACTCCATACCTGTATGAGACGCTTTTGGCTAGAAACAGAATGCTAACCATCGAAATTCAAAATTTAATTCTCACAATAACCTTGGCAAAATCTGGTATAGTAAACCCTACAATATTAAATCACGCAGATTTGAATTCACTTGTCAAACGGAACACTCCAATAGTTAGTTTAATAGAAGCCTCAAAGATTAGGGTCCTTCAGTCCGACGATATAATTCACATACTAATAGCCTTCCCAAGGGTCGAAGCCAGATGCAAAAAAATCACCATCTATCCCGTGTCTCACAATCACACCATACTACGTCTCGACGAGAACTCACTGGCCGAATGCGAAAAGGATACCTTTGCAGTCACTGAGTGCATCCAGACCACACACATCAGCTTTTGCGAGCGATCTCGACGCGAGTCCTGCGCGACGTTACTCTACGCGGGAAGCATGGCTCAATGCCATACTCAACCCAGTCACCTAAAAGAAGTAATGCCCGTCGATCATGGTCACTTTTACAACACTGCTTGTCAAACGCAGAGGTAAATTTTCTTCAAATAAAAAAATAAAATTGTGTACCATTAAATTTATAATTTTCGTGAAAAATTAATAAGAAAAAAACAACATTGAGCCAAACAACATTGGGCATGGATGTTAGTGCATCCACGCCCTCTCAACCGAGAGAGCTGCGACCAGAATTCGCTAAAATGAAGAGAATTGCTGGCGCTACACCTGCGGAAATTCGTGAAATGATTTCCCTAAATACTGTAAGTGCTTCAAATACTGCAATTAAGTGCAGTAGTAGCAATTTTGCAGCAACGACATGCACATTGACGTCGACAAACTCCATCTACGCGTCTACCTACACTGTCACAACTTCAAGTGGAGGAGTGTGCACCATCCCAAATATTAACTACAAAAGTGTAGTTGCAGGCGCATCAGAAAATAATATCAGTGAACTAGGAAAGTCATCAGTGAAATCACTCAGCTGGATGACGACCAAAATAAAACGTAAGCTGCCTTCAAGCTTTCCAAAAGCAAATGGTAAAAAGGGAGGTTAATTGCATCTCAGATATCGATGGACAGACGTCTAAAGGAGATCCCAATAAACTCAAAAAACCAATTTGCAATACTGGATAATGAAGAAAACGATGATCCTACATAGGAGGAAATAGCCCATGCCGAGGCACTGGCAGAAGAGATGGAAGTAGAGCTGAATGCGGAAAAAGAAGCCAGAGTACCCAGATCCAGGAAGCCACCCCCTATCTTCATTGAAAATGTAAACAATGTGACCCAGATGGAGGCAGAGCTTGATACAGTCATTGGGTCAGATAGTTATACCCTCCACGTTGGAACACAAGGAAAAGTAAGAGTTCACGTTGAAAACTCGAATTCATATCGAAGCCTAGTACAGTTTCTCAAAGAAAATAATGCACATCACTTTACATACCAACTGAAGGAAGACAAGGCCTTCAGGCTTATCATCCGCAATTTGGCTAGCACCACCCCTGAAGATAGCATTAAAGAGGAGTTTATGCGATATGGACACAATGTCCTTCGTATCCACAATCCTCGTCCTCGTAAGGCCCAACAACAGGAAAACGGTGAAGCTATTGAGGAACTAATACAAAATAATTTCTTTTTCATTGATTTGGCTCGCGAGCCTAATAATAAGGATGCGCTGAAAATCAAGCAAATAGGGCGACAAAGAGTCTTGGTTGAAATACCAAAGAAAAATTTGAATGCCATCCTGTGCCACAGATGCCAAGGATTTGGACATACAAAAAACTACTGTATGAGGCCTTATACCTGTGGAAAGTGTGCTCAAAATCATCCAACAGCTCAATGCAAAGAAACCTTGGTTGAGAATCTTTGCTGTATCAACTGCGGTGGAAACCATGAGGCTTGGCATAAGGGATGCAATGTGTTCAAAGCTAGAACGCAAGAAAGAAGACCAAAAGTAAGTCTTGGATTTAAAAGTAATGTCAGTGGCAAAAAAGACCGTCAGCAACACATTCCAGCAACCTTAGTGCGAGGAAACATTTCGTACGCCGATACTCTGCGTACTGGGCTGGAAAAGTTCAATAAAGAGACGTCAATTAGGAACCCTACCCCCAAGCACCAAGATACCCCACCCCACAATAGTTCAAGGCTGGAGGCTGCAATAAAAGCACTCACTGTGAAAGTCGACACTCTACAAACTATGTTTAAGGAACTTCAGGAGACGAATCAGTTCTTTAAACAAATGTGTCTGAGTCTATTGAACGCCAAAAAATGATGCACAGTTCACTATGCCTCGGATTGTGGAATGCCCGTGGTATCTCTGGGCATGTGGAGGAGCTTAAGCTAACTGAACATAATATTGACGTGATGCTAATTACAGAGACCTGGCTTCAGACCGGTGTATCCATCTTTATTCCAGGATACAAAATTCACAAAGCGGATCATCCTAGCGATAGAGCAAGAGGAGGAGCGGCGGTGCTTATTAAGCAGGAGATCGAATATTTCCAAAATGAACCGGTAAGGATGGAGAAATTGCAAATGGCCAGCATCCAGATTGCAACTAGCAGGGGTGAATTAACCATTGCTTCGGCATATCTCCCGCCGCAACTGTCGTAGTCAGCAATGGAATTCCAGCAACTTTTCAGCGGACTAGGAAGAATGTTCCTTATAGGAGGCTATTTTAACGCCAAAAACAGATGCTGGGGTTGCTTTAGAGCTAACGCAAGAGGCACCTGCTTACTGGACGCGGTGCAAAATTCATCATCTGAAATACTAGCGACTGGGCAAGCCACTCATTTCCCGCCAGCAATCCATACACTACTGCTGATTAAGAGAAGGATTAGAAGGCAGTACTGTCGAACCGGAGATCCAATTGTGGACAGGATCTACCGTAGAGTGTCGAACCGTGTCAAAAAGCTGCTGCAGCTGAATAGACAAAGGGAAACCGACCGTTTTTTGGAAAATGTTTCTCCAGATGAATCCTCAAGTCACTCCCTATGGAGACTGACGAGAAGGTACAAACAGCAAGTGTCCCCCAAATTTCCGATCAGAAAGCCTGATGGATCTTGGGCCAGATCCCCAAAGGAACGGGCTGATGCATTTGCCGAAGACTTGGAGGATCGCTTCAAGCCTTTTAATACAAGTTCGGCAAGCATGAACAGAAGGGTTCAACTCACACTGGAGAGCCCAGGCCAGCTAAGCCTCCCAGTTGCTCCAATCACTGTCACTGAAGTATCAGACCACATAGCAGCACTTAAGACAAGAAAAGCTCCTGGCGATGATGGCATCGACAACATAACACTAAAAGCATTGCCGGTCAGAGCAGTCCTATTTTTAGTGTTAATCTTTAATGCGGTATTGAGATTGGGGCATGTTCCAAGCCAATGGAAAAAGGCGAGAATATGCATGATCTATAAGGCTGGAATGAGCCCCTCGTCCTTAGACTCATACAGGCCTATCAGTTTGTTGCCCACAATCGGAAAACTATTCGAACGTTGTCTGCTTACGAGACTGCTGTCTTTGGACAGAATTAAAGAAAAAATTCCCCCCTTTCAGTTTGGGTTCCGAAAATCTCATGGCACACCGGAACAGCTAAATAGGGTGGTGAATTTTATCCTCGAGGGTTTCGAAGCCAAAGAGTACGTAGTGGCAGCGTACTTAGACATAAAACAAGCCTTCGACAGAGTCTGGCATGATGGGCTACTCTGCAAAATTAAGCCCTTACTGCCACCTCAACTATATTTAATTATGCAGAGTTATTTGACAAACCGGTCATTTTCGGTAGTACTCGATGGCCATCGGGGCTGGCGTTCCTCAAGGGAGTGTGCTAGGGCCCACGCTCTACACCCTCTTTACCTACGATATGCCCACTGGTTTTACAATTGAAGTCGCGGACCCCCACGACCTTACAATCGCCACTTTTGCAGATGACACAGCCATCTTGTCAAGAAACGAATGTGTCTACGAAGCTACCGACGTCCTGCAGCAATATCTCCACCAATTTGAAATGTGGGCCAAGCGCTGGAATATTGGCATTAACTTAAATAAATGCGCCAATGTGACCTATGCGCTACGGAGGGACATGTGTCCGGGAGTTTTCTTGCGCGGCCAATTGGTGACGCACTTCAACAGTCACAAATACTTAGGTGTGCACCTAGACAGACGCTTGAACTTTAACAAGCACATCACAAGTGTCTCTGTAACCCTAAAGAACAGAATAGGGAAACTAAGATGGCTTCTGAGGAGTAGAAATGCGTTGTCATTGAAAAATAAAGTCACCATTTATAAATCCTGCATAGCTCCCGCCTGGCGTTATGGTATCCAGGTATATGGCATTGCTGCAAAGTCCAGTCTTTCAAAAATCAGGGTGCTCCAAGCAAAAACGCTCCGATATCTGTCTGGTGCCCCCTGGTATATGAGAACCTCCGACTTGGAAAAAGACTTAGGAGTGCCCAAAGTCGGGGACATAATAAATACACAGGCCGCAAACTATATAGCGCGACTGAGAAGTCACCCTAATCGACTGGCTAGGCGTCTTCTGAATAGGCGCAGAATTGGAGGACTCCGAACGCGGAGGAGACTACGAAGGTCTCACCCAATAGATCTCTCAGATCGATTTATATAGTTGACACTGTAAATTTGTATATAAGACTTACCAGTAGAATAAGTAGATTGTAAATATTCATACAAATTTAATTTAAGTTGTTCCAGATAATAACAGAAAAATTAAAATAAAGCTAAACTTAATAATAATAAACCGTCGATCATGGCGTGATCATCATCAACAAGGCGACTGCCCGCGTCCGCACAGATGATAGCCCTGAAGTAATCGCAAAAGGAACACAATAACATTTGAACGAGTAGCTATCGTCAACGGAACCGAGTTTATAAACGAGCGGAAAGCAATGGATAAAATTCCCGGCATCGTAAGGTCTCCACTTCTAAGGATCATCGGGCATGACTCGACTCTGAGTATCCCACTACTACACCGAATGAGCAACGAAAACTTACGCTCCATCCAAGAGGTGAAGGAAGACATCGATAATGCTGGATCGCCCAAGTTATGGTTCACTGGCGGAGTAATACTGAATGTGGGTCTCATTGCCTCACTCATCCTTGTCCAGGCAATAAGGAAGAGACGAGCATCGATAAAAATCCAAGGTGTGATCGACAACTTTAACATGGCCGAGGACGGCCATAAGCTTGAGGGGGGGGCAGTTAACACATAAATACTATAGCAACTAAGCAACAACACATGAATGATGCTGACACGCCAAGTTGTGAGTTCAGTGCTCTGCACTGGCAGCAATCGGCAGCGATCGCATGACACTTCTTTGCTGGTGTGCTGCGACGTTGAGAATGCTGAGTCGGCATGCCGACTGTGGTCCGATGGCGCGACGCATTGACTTTGCTAAGTAGAATTATGTTTTGCATTTGTCTTTAGCTTCAGTTCGTTTCTTAATAAAGAAGACACCAGTTGTCTATTTCGTACTCCGGCTCATAACCGTAACATTTGATCTTATTGATCACATTATTGCACCACAAGGGCAATAATCACCAAAGGGGACGAAGTCAAGTCCTCCAACGTAATCATCATAAAAATCGTATCAGTGTTCACCTTGGATCGACTTCCTCACGGAAGCGACGCTGGACCTGGAATTCACAATCAGCAGCTACGCGGGATCCCCAAGGCTACCTGCTACGACACTTAAATAACTTACATACGTTCATACATATCGGTTGATAAACTGATTGGGACGTATGGATCCCATATTTCGTTTACTGTTTCAACACAACCCCATCTATGGCACATGACTATTGTCCATATGAACTTGTTTTCGGTAAAACAAACAATTTATTAAAACATTTTAATAGCACAAACACCATAGAACCAATTATATAGTATAGATGATTATGCTAAGGAAAGTAAATATAGATTAGAAATAGCATATAAAAGAGCTAGAATTATGTTAGAAGAAAATAAGAGAAATAATAAGGAATTATATGATAAAAAAGTAATAAACATAGATATATCGGTAGGAGATAAAGTCCTACTTAAGAATGAAACAGGACATAAGTTAGATCCCACTTATTTAGGACCCTATACAGTAGAAAAGTTAGAAGATAACGATAATATAATAGTTAGGGATACTAAAAAGAAAAAACAAAATGTACATAAGGATAGATTAAAATTTTATAATAATTGAATTGAAAACTTTTGTTCGAATTGTTCGAACAAAATAATAATAAAGAGACAACATTAAAAATAAAATACTAAAACATATACATTTACACATAAATATTAACAAACATTTTTATATTAAAATAATATAAACAAAAACAAAAAAAAAAAACTCAAAAACAAAAATAATTAACATTAATACTTAAAATAACTACATAAATTACGTTATTTTTAAAAGGAGGGAGATGTAGAATGCGTACATATGTATATACATACATATGAATAAGGCTGCAACACTTTGTTGTTATGCCAACATAATGCAAACATAAGCAGCGACTTTGTCGCAGCGCGCCTAACGCTAAGTGCCCTCTGCGCATATTCAAGTGCATACGAAATATGATCCGCACTTGATAGCAACGACCGCCCAAATGGCTAAGTCAGCGTTCTCACGCTTGACCGTCGCTGTGTATACATATGTGCGCGCATGACTCTCTCTGACTCTCTTGTTGTATATAAGCCTAAAAACCATGTATGTAAAACGGCTGCTCACTGTCACGGTGGACAGCTCTAACTCCAAGAATCATTGAATAAAGAACCATTAAGAAAGTCTGACGTCTTCTAATCAGGGAACTATTATACACCACTATATCGTATAGCTGCCATAGGAACGATCGGTCAAAAATTAAGTTGTTGTATTAAAAAGTATTTTGTTTTTCAAGATATCTTGACCAAACTCGGCATTTATAAGTTTTACTATACTCCTCATATAAAGGCAAAATCCTATTAAGATCGGACTACTATATCATATAGCTGCCATGGGAACGATCGGTCGAAAATTAAATTTTTGTATGAAAAAATACTTTTTTTTTCAGGACATCTTGACCAAACTCGGCATTTATTAGCCATAGGAACGATCGGTCGAAATTAAGTTTTTGTATGAAAAAACATTTTGTTTTTCAAGAAATCTTGACCAAACTCAAAATTTATTAGTTTTACTATGCTCCTCATATATATGCAAAATCCTATTAAGATCGGACCACTATATCATATAGTTGCCATGGGAAAAATCGGTCGAAAATTAAGTTGTTGAATAAAAAAACATTTTGTTTATCAAGATATCTTGCCCAAGCTCGGCATTAACTATTTTCCCTGCGCTTCTTAGATACGGACAAAGCACTATAAGCATTATGAAAAGGTTGGGTCTGCAAGGGTATTAGATCTCCGGCATGCCGAAGATAGCCTTTCCTTCTCGTTACTTGTACTATACTTCTTATACATATGCAAAATCCAATTAAGATAGCACCACTATATCGTATAGCTGCCATAGGAACGATCGGTCGAAAATTAAGTTGTTGTATTAAAAAGTATTGTGTTTTTTAAGATATCATAAGATGTTAAGTTGTTGTATTAAAAAGTATTTTGTTTTTTAAGATATCATAACCAAACTCGGCATTTATTAGTTTTACCACACTCCTCGTATATAGGCAAAATCCTATCACTATCGGGCCACTGTATCATATAGCTGCCATAGGAACGACCGGTCGAAAATTAAGTTGTTGTATGCACAAATTTTTGTTTTTCACGATATAGTGACCAAACTCGGCATTTATTAGTTTTTCTATACTCCTCATATATATGCAAAATCCTATTAAGATCGGACCACTATATCATATAGCTGCTATAGGAACGATCGGTCAAAAAGTAAGTTGTTATATTAACAAGTATTTTGTTTTTTCAAGATATCTTAATCAAACTTGGCATTTATTAGTTTTACTATACTCCTCATATACAGGCAAAATTCTATTATGATCGGACTACTATATCATATAGCTGCCATGGGAACGATCGGTCGAAAATTAAGTTTTTGTATGAAAAAACATTTTGTTTTTTAAGATATCTTGACCAAACTCGGCATTTATTAGTTTTACTTTACTCCTCATATATATGCAAAATCCTATTAAGATCGGACCACTATATCATATAGCTGCTATACGAACGATCGGTCAAAAATTAAGTTGTTTTATTAAAAAGTATTTTGTTTTTCAAGATATCTTAATCAAACTTGGCATTTATTAGTTTTACTATACTCCTCATATAAAGGCAAAATCCTATTATGATCGGACTACTATATCATATAGCTGCCATGGGAACGATCAGTCGAAAATTAAGTATTTGTATGAAAAAACATTTTGTTTTTCAAGATATTTGAACCAAACTAGGCATCTATTAGTTTTACTCTACTCCTCATATATATGCAAATTCCTATCAACATCGGACCACTATATCATATAGCTGCCATAGGAACGACCGAACGAAAATTAAGTTGTTGTATGAAAAAGCATTTGGTATTTCAAGATATCTTGACCAAACTAGGCATTTATTAGTTTTACTATGCTCCTCATATATATACATATCCTATTAAGATCGGACCACTATATCATATAGCTGCCATAGGAACATTCGGTCGAAATTAAGTTTTTGTATGAAAAAATTCTTTGTTCTTCAAGAAATCTTGACCAAACTCAAAATTTATTAGTTTTACTATGCTCCTTATATATGCAAAATCCTATTAAGATCGGACCACTATATCAAATAGTTGCCATGGGAACGATTAAGTTTTTGTATAAAAAACATTTTGTTTTTCAAGAAATCTTGACCAAACTCAAAATTTATTAGCTTTACTATGCTCCTCATATATATGCAAAATCCTATTTACATCGGACCACTATATCATATAGCTGCCATGGGAACGATCGGTCGAAAATTAAGTTTTTGTATGAAAAAACATTTTGTTTTTCAAGATATTTGAACCAAACTAGGCATCTATTAGTTTTACTCTACTCCTCATATATATGCAAATTCCTATCAACATCGGACCACTATATCATATAGCTGCCATAGGAACGACCGAACGAAAATTAAGTTGTTGTATGAAAAATGCTTTTGGTATTTCAAGATATCTTGACCAAACTAGGCATTTATTAGTTTTACTATACTCCTTATATAAAGGCAAAATCATATTAAGATCGGACCACTGTATCATATATCTGCCATAGAAACGAACGGTCGAAAATTAAGTTGTTGTATAAAAAACTTTTTGTTTTTCAAGATATCTTGGCCAAACTCGGCATATATTAGTTTTAATATATTCCTTATATATATGCAAAATCCTATTAAGATCGGACCACTATATCATATAGCTGCCATAGGAACGACCGGTCGAAAATTAAGTTTTGTATGAAAAAACATTGGTTTTTCGAGATATCTTGAGCAAACTCGGCATTTATAGGTTTTACCACACTCCTCATATATATGCAAAATCCTATTAAGATCCGACCAGTAAATCAAATAGCTGCCATAGGAACGATCGGTCGAAAGTTAAGTTTTTGTATGAAAAAATATTTTGTTTTTCAAGACATCTTGACCAAACTCGGCATTTATTAGTTTTACTATGCTCCTCATACATATACATATCCTATTAAGATCGGACCACAATATCTAATAGCTGCCATAGGAACGATCGGTCGAAAATTAAGTTGTTGTATAAAAAAACATTTTGTTTATCAAGATATCTTGCCCAAGCTCGGCATTAACTATTTTCCCTGTGCTTCTTAGATACGGACAAGGCACTATAATCATTATGAAAAGGTTGGGTCTGCAAGGGTATTAGATCTTCGGCGTGCCGAAGAAAGCCATTATTTCTCGTTAGTTTTACTATACTCCTCATATATATGCAAAATCCTATTAAGATAGCACCACTATATCGTATAGCTGCCATAGGAACGATCGGTCAAAAATTAAGTTGTTGTATTAAAAAGTATTTTGTTTTTCAAGATATCAACCAAACTCGGCATTTATTAGTTTTACCACACTCCTCATATATATGCAAAATAGGAACGACCGGTCGTTTTTTGTTTTCACGATATATTGACCAAACTCGGCATTTATTAGTTTTACCACACTCCTCATATATATGCAAAATAGGAACGACCGGTCGTTTTTTTTGTTTTTCACGATATATTGACCAAACTCGGCATTTATTAGTTTTCCTATACTCATCTATATGCAAAATCCTATTAAGATCGGACCACTATATCATATAGCTGCTATAGGAGCGATCGGTCAAAAATTAAGTTGTTGTTTTAAAAAGTATTTTGTTTTTCAATATATCTTAACCAAACTCGGCATTTATAAGTTTTACCACACTCCTCATATATATGCAAAATCCTATTAAGATCGGACCACTATATCATATAGCTGCCATAGGAACGATCGGTCGAAAATTAAGTTGTTGTATGAAAAAACTTTTTGTTTTTCAAGATATCTTGACCAAACTCGGCATTTATTAGTTTTACTATACTCCTTATATAAAGGCAAAATCATATTAAGATCGGACCACTATATCATACAGCTGCCATAGGAACGACCGATCGAAAATTAAGTTTTTGTATAAAAAACATTTTGTTTTTCAAGAAATCTTGACCAAACTCAAAATTTATTAGTTTTACTGTGCTCCTATTAAGATCGGACCTCTATATCATATAGCTGCCATAGGAACGACCGGTCGAAAATTAAGTTTTTGTATGAAAAACATTTGGTTTTTCGAGATATCTTGAGCAAACTCGGCATTTATAAGTTTTACCACACTCCTCATATATATGCAAAATCCTATTAAGATCGGACCACTTTATCATACAAATGCCATAGGAACGACCGATCGAAAATTAAGTTTTTGTATAAAAAAACATTTTGTTTTTCAAGAAATCTTGACCAAACTCAAAATTTATTAGTTTTACTGTGCTCCTATTAAGATCGGACCTCTATATCATATAGCTGCCATAGGAACGACCGGTCGAAAATTAAGTTTTTGTATGAAAAAACATTTGGTTTTTCGAGATATCTTGAGCAAGCTCGGCATTTATAAGTTTTACCACACTCCTCATATATATGCAAAATCCTATTAAGATCGGACCAGTATATCAAATAGCTGTCATAGGAACGATCGGTCGAAAACTAAGTTTTTGTATGAAAAAACATTTGGTTTTCGAAGAAATCTTGCCCAAGCTCGGCATTAACTATTTTTCCTGCGCTTCTTAGATGCGGACAAAGCACTATAAGCATTATGAAAAGGTTGGGTCTGCGAGGGTATTAGATCTTCGGCGTGCCGAAGATAGCCTTTCTTTCTCGTTACTTTTACTATACTTCTTATACATATGCAAAATCCAATTAGGATAGCACCACTATATCGTATAGCTGCCATAGGAACGATCGGTCGAAAGTTGAGTTGTTGTATAAAAAACATTTTGTTTATCAAGATATTTGAACCAAACTCGGCATCTATTAGTTTTACTATGCTCCTCATACATATACATATCCTATTAAGATCGGCCCACTATGTCATATAGCTGCCATAGGAACGATCGGTCGAAATTAAGTTTTGGTATGAAAAAACATTTTGTTTTCAAGAAATCTTGACCAAACTCAAAATTTATAAGTTTTACTATTCTTCTTATATAAAGGCAAAATCATATTAAGATCGGACCACTATATCATATATCTGCCATAGGAACGATCGGTCGAAAATTAAGTTGTGAAAAAAAAAACTTTTTGTTTGTCAGGATATCTTGACCAAACTCGGCATATATTAGTTTTACTATATTCCTCATATATATGCAAAATCCTATTAAGATCGGACCAATATATCATATAGCTGATATAGGAACGATCGGTCGAAAATTAAGTTGTATAAAAAACTTTTTGCTTTACAAGATATCTTGGCCAAACTAGACATCTATTAGTTTTACTCTACTCCTCATATATATGCAAGTTTCTATCAACATCGGACTACTATATCATACAGCTGCCATAGGAACGACCGAACGAAAATTAAGTTGTTGTATGAAAAAACTTTTTGTTTTTCAAGATATCTTGACCAAACTCGGCATTTATTAGTTTTACTATACTCCTTATATAAAGGCAAAATCATATTAAGATCGGACCACTATATCATACAGCTGCCATAGGAACGACTGATCGAAAATTAAGTTTTGTATAAAAAACATTTTGTTTTTCAAGAAATCTTGACCAAACTCAAAATTTATTAGTTTAACTGTGCTCCTATTAAGATCGGACCACTATATCATATATCTGCCATAGGAACTATCGGTCGAAAATTAAGTTGTGCAAAAAAAACTTTTTGTTTGTCAGGATATCTTGACCAAACTCGGCATATATTAGTTTTACTATATTCCTCATATATATGCAAAATCCTATTCAGATCGGACCACTATATCATATAGCTGCCATAGGAACGATCGGTCGAAAATTAAGTTTTTGTATAAAAAACATTTTGTTTTTCAAGAAATCTTGACCAAACTCAAAATTTATTAGTTTTACTGTGCTCCTATTAAGATCGGACCTCTATATCATATAGCTGCCATAGGAACGACCGGTCGAAAATTAAGTTTTTGTATGAAAAACATTTGGTTTTTCGAGATATCTTGAGCAAACTCGGCATTTATAAGTTTTACCACACTCCTCATATATATGCAAAATCCTATTAAGATCGGACCACTTTATCATACAGCTGCCATAGGAACGACCGATCGAAAATTAAGTTTTTGTATGAAAAAACATTTGGTTTTTCGAGATATCTTGAGCAAACTCGGCATTTATAAGTTTTACCACACTCCTCATATATATGCAAAATCCTATTAAGATCGGACCAGTATATCAAATAGCTGTCATAGGAACGATCGGTCGAAAACTAAGTTTTTGTATGAAAAAACATTTTGTTTTCCAAGAAATCTAGCCCAAGCTCGGCATTAACTATTTTTCCTGCGCTTCTTAGATGCGGACAAAGCACTATAAGCATTATGAAAAGGTTGGGTCTGCGAGGGTATTAGATCTTCGGCGTGCCGAAGATAGCCTTTCTTTCTCGTTGCTTTTACTATACTTCTTATACATATGCAAAATCCAATTAGGATAGCATCACTATATCGTATAGCTGCCATAGGAACGATCGGTCGAAAGTTAAGTTGTTGTATAAAAAAACATTTTGTTTATCAAGATATTTGAACCAAGCTCGGCATCTATTAGTTTTACTATGCTCCTCATACATATACATATCCTATTAAGATCGGCCCACTATATCATATAGCTGCCATAGGAACGATCGGTCGAAATTCAGTTTTTGTATGAAAAAACATTTTGTTTTTCAAGAAATCTTGACCAAACTCAAAATTTATTAGTTTTACTATTCTTCTTATATAAAGGCAAAATCATATTAAGATCGGACCACTATATCATATATCTGCCATAGGAACGATCGGTCGAAAATTAAGTTGTGAAAAAAAAACTTTTTGTTTGTCAGGATATCTTGACCAAACTCGGCATATTACTATATTCCTCATATATATGCAAAATCCTATTAAGATCGGACCACTATATCATATAGCTGCCATAGGAACGATCGGTCGAAAATTAAGTTTTTGTATAAAAAACATTTTGTTTTCAAGAAATCTTGACCAAACTCAAAATTTATTAGTTTTACTGTGCTCCTATTAAGATCGGACCTTTATATCATATAGCTGCTATAGGAACGACCGGTCGAAAATTAAGTTTTTGTATGAAAAACATTTGGTTTTTCGAGATATCTTGAGCAAACTCGGCATTTATAAGTTTTACCACACTCCTCATATATATGCAAAATCCTAATAAAATCGGTCCACTTTATCATACGGCTGCCATAGGAACGACCGATCGAAAATTAAGTTTTTGTATGAAAAAACATTTGGTTTTTCGAGATATCTTGAGCAAACTCGGCATTTATAAGTTTTACCACACTCCTCATATATATGCAAAATCCTATTAAGATCGGACCAGTATATCAAATAGCTGTCATAGGAACGATCGGTCGAAAACTAAGTTTTTGTATGAAAAAACATTTTGTTTTCAAGAAATCTTGCCCAAGCTCGGCATTAACTATTTTTCCTGCGCTTCTTAGATACGGACAAAGCACTATAAGCATTATGAAAAGGTTGGGTCTGCGAGGGTATTAGATCTTCGGCGTGCCGAAGATAGCCTTTCTTTCTCGTTACTTTTAATATACTTCTTATACATATGCAAAATCCAATTAGGATAGCACCACTAAATCGTATAGCTGCCATAGGAACGATCGGTCGAAAGTTAAGTTGTTGTATAAAAAAACATATTGTTTATCAAGATATTTGAACCAAACTCGGCATCTATTAGTTTTACTATGCTCCTCATACATATACATATCCTATTAAGATCGGCCCACTATATCATATAGCTGCCATAGGAACGATCGGTCGAAATTAAGTTTTTGTATGAAAAAACATTTTGTTTTTCAAGAAATCTTGACCAAACTCAAAATTTATTAGTTTTACTATTCTTCTTATATAAAGGCAAAATCATATTAAGATCGGACCACTATATCATATAGCTGCCATAGGAACGATCGGTCGAAAATTAAGTTTTTGTATAAAAAACATTTTGTTTTTCAAGAAATCTTGACCAAACTCAAAATTTATTAGTTTTACTGTGCTCCTATTAAGATCGGACCTCTATATCATATAGCTGCCATAGGAACGACCGGTCGAAAATTAAGTTTTTGTATGAAAAACATTTGGTTTTTCGAGATATCTTGAGCAAACTCGGCATTTATAAGTTTTACCACACTCCTCATATATATGCAAAATCCTATTAAGATCGGACCACTTTATCATACAGCTGCCATAGGAACGACCGATCGAAAATTAAGTTTTTGTATGAAAAAACATTTGGTTTTTCGAGATATCTTGATCAAACTCGGCATTTATAAGTTTTACCACACTCCTCATATATATGCAAAATCCTATTAAGATCGGACCAGTATATCAAATAGCTGTCATAGGAACGATCGGTCGAAAACTAAGTTTTTGTATGAAAGAACATTTTGTTTTCCAAGAAATCTAGCCCAAGCTCGGCATTAACTATTTTTCCTGCGCTTCTTAGATGCGGACAAAGCACTATAAGCATTATGAAAAGGTTGGGTCTGCGAGGGTATTAGATCTTCGGCGTGCCGAAGATAGCCTTTCTTTCTCGTTGCTTTTACTATACTTCTTATACATATGCAAAATCCAATTAGGATAGCACCACTATATCGTATAGCTGCCATAGGAACGATCGGTCGAAAGTTAAGTTGTTGTATAAAAAAACATTTTGTTTATCAAGATATTTGAACCAAGCTCGGCATCTATTAGTTTTACTATGCTCCTCATACATATACATATCCTATTAAGATCGGCCCACTATATCATATAGCTGCCATAGGAACGATCGGTCGAAATTCAGTTTTTGTATGAAAAAACATTTTGTTTTTCAAGAAATCTTGACCAAACTCAAAATTTATTAGTTTTACTATTCTTCTTATATAAAGGCAAAATCATATTAAGATCGGACCACTATATCATATATCTGCCATAGGAACGATCGGTCGAAAATTAAGTTGTGAAAAAAAAACTTTTTGTTTGTCAGGATATCTTGACCAAACTCGGCATATTACTATATTCCTCATATATATGCAAAATCCTATTAAGATCGGACCACTATATCATATAGCTGCCATAGGAACGATCGGTCGAAAATTAAGTTTTTGTATAAAAAACATTTTGTTTTTCAAGAAATCTTGACCAAACTCAAAATTTATTAGTTTTACTGTGCTCCTATTAAGATCGGACCTCTATATCATATAGCTGCCATAGGAACGACCGGTCGAAAATTAAGTTTTTGTATAAAAAACATTTGGTTTTTCGAGATATCTTGAGCAAACTCGGCATTTATAAGTTTTACCACACTCCTCATATATATGAAAAATCCTATTAAGATCGGACCACTTTATCATACAGCTGCCATAGGAACGACCGATCGAAAATTAAGTTTTTGTATGAAAAAACATTTGGTTTTTCGAGATATCTTGAGCAAACTCGGCATTTATAAGTTTTACCACACTCCTCATATATATGCAAAATCCTATTAAGATCGGACCAGTATATCAAATAGCTGTCATAGGAACGATCGGTCGAAAACTAAGTTTTTGTATGAAAAAACATTTTGTTTTCCAAGAAATCTTGCCCAAGCTCGGCATTAACTATTTTTCCTGCGTTTCTTAGATGCGGACAAAGCACTATAAGCATTATGAAAAGGTTGGGTCTGCGAGGGTATTAGATCTTCGGCGTGCCGAAGATAGCCTTTCTTTCTCGTTACTTTTACTATACTTCTTATACATATGCAAAATCCAATTAGGATAGCACCACTATATCGTATAGCTGCCATAGGAACGATCGGTCGAAAATTAAGTTTTTGTATGAAAAAACATGTGGTTTTTCAAGATATCTTGAGCAAACTAGGCATTCATAAGTTTTACCACACTCCTCATATATATGCAAAATCCTATTAAGATCCGACCAGTATATCAAATAGCTGCCATAGGAACGATCGGTCGTAAATTAAGTTTTTGTATGAAAAACATTTTGTTTTTTAAGAAACCTTGCCCAAGCTCGGCTTTAACTATTTTCCCTGCGCTTCTTAGATACGGATAAAGAGAAAGCATTATGAAAAGGTTGGGTCTGCAAGGGTATTAGATCTTCGGCGTGCCGAAGATTGCCTTTCTTTCTCGTTACTTTTACTATACTTCTTGTACATATGCAAAATCCAATTAGGATTACGATCGGTCGAAAGTTAAGTTGTTTTATAAAAAACATTTTGTTTATCAAGATATTTGAACCAAACTCGGCATCTATTAGTTTTACTATACTCCTCATAAATATGCAAATTCCTATCAACATCGGACTATTATATCATATAGGTGCCATAGGAACGACCGAACGAAAATTAAGTTGTTGTATGAAAACATTTGGTTTTTCAAGATATCTTGACGAAACTCGGCATTTATTAGTTTTACTATTCTCCTTATATAAAGGCAAAATCATATTAAGATCGGACCACTATATCATATATCTGCCATAGGAACGATCGGTTGAAAATTAAGTTGTATAAAAATAACGTTTCGTTTTTCAAGATATCTTGACCAAACTCGGCATATATTAGTTTTACTATATTCCTCATATATATGCACATTCCTATCAACATCGGACTACTATATCATATAGGTGCCATAGGAACGACCGAACGAAAATTAAGTTGTTGTATGAAAAAACATTTGGGTTTTCAAGATATCTTGACCAAACTCGGCATTTATTAGTTTTACTATTCTCCTTATATAAAGGCAAAATCATATTAAGATCGTACCACTATATCATATATCTGCCATAGGAACGATCAGTCGAAAATTAAGTTGTATAAAAAAAACCTTTTGTTTTTCAAGATATCTTGACCAAACTCGGCATATATTAGTTATACTATATTCCTCATATATATGCAAATTCCTATCAACATCGGACTACTATATCATATAGGTGCCATAGGAACGACCGAACAAAAATTTAGTTGTTGTATGAAAAAACATTTGGTTTTTCAAGATAGCTTGACCAAACTCGGCATTTATTAGTTTTACTATTCTCCTTATATAAAGGCAAAATCACATCGGACCACTATATCATATATCCGCCATAGGAACGATCGGTCGAAAATTAAGTTGTATAAAAAAAACTTTTCGTTTTTCAAGATATCTTTACCAAACTCGGCATATATTAGTTTTACTATATTCCTCATATATATGCAAATTCCTATCCACATCGGACTACTATATCATATAGGTGCCATAGGAACGACCGAACGAAAATTAAGTTGTTGTATGAAAAAACATTTGGTTTTTCAAGATATCTTGACCAAACTCGGCATTTATTAGTTTTACTATTCTCCTTATATAAAGGCAAAATCATATTAAGATCGGACCACTATATCATATATCTGCCATAGGAACGATCGGTCGAAAATTAAGTTGTATAAAAAAACTTTTTGTTTTTCAAGATATCTTGAGCAAACTCGGCATATATTAGTTTTACTATATTCCTCATATATATGCAAATTCCTATCAACATCGGACTAGTATATCATATGGCTGCCATGGGAACGATCGGTCGAAAATTAAGTTTTTGTATGAAAAAACATTTTGTTTTTCAAGATATCTTGACCAAACTCGGCATTTATTAGTTTTACTATTCTCCTTATATAAAGGCAAAATCATATTAAGATCGGAGAACTATACCATATATCTGCCATAGGAGCGATCGGACGAAAATTAAGTTGTATAAAAAACTTTTTGTTTTTCAAGATATCTTGACCAAACTCGGAATAAATTAGTTTTACTATATTCCTCATATATATGCAAATTTCTATCAACATCGGACTACTATATCATATAGGTGCCATAGGAACGATCGGTCGAAAATTAAGTTTTTGTATGAAAAACATTTGGTTTTCAAAGATATCTACCAAGCTCGGCATTTATACAATTTACCACACTTCTCATATACATGCAAAATCCTATTATGATCCGACCACTATATCAAATAGCTCCCATAGGAACGATCGGTCGAAAATTAAGTTTTTGTATTAAAAACATTTTGTTTTTCAAAAAATCTTGACCAAACTCAAAATTTATTAGTTTTACTATGCTCCTCATATATATGCAAAATCCTATTAACATCGGACCACTATATCATATAGCTGCCATGGGAACGATCGGTCGAAAATTAAGTTTTTGTATGAAAAAACATTTTGTTTTTCAAGATATCTTGACCAAACTCGGCATTTATTAGTTTTACTTTACTCCTCATATATATGCAAAATCCTATTAAGATCGAACCACAATATCATATAGCTGCCATAGGAACGACCGAACGAAAATTAAGTTGTATGAAAAAACATTTGGTTTTTCAAGATATCTTGACCAAACTCGGCATTTATTAGTTTTACTATACTCCTTATATAAAGGCAAAATCATATTAAGATCGGACCACTATACCATATATCTGCCATAGGAACGATCGGTCGAAAATTAAGTTGTATAAAAAACTTTTTGTTTTTCAAGATATCTTGGCCAAACTCGGCATATATTAGTTTTACTATATTCCTCAAATATATGCAAAATCCAATTAAGATCGGACCACTATATCATATAGCTGCCATAGGAACGACCGGTCGAAAATTAAGTTTTTGTATGAAAAAACATTTGGTTTTTCGAAATATCTTGAGCAAACTCGGCATTTATAAGTTTTACCACACTCCTCATATATATGCAAAATCCTATTAAGATCCGACCAGTATATCAAATAGCTGCCAAAGGAACGATCGGTCGAAAATTAAGTTTTTGTATGAAAAAACACTTTGTTTTTCAAGAAATCTTGACCAAACTCAAAATTTATTAGTTTTACTATGATCCTCATATATATGCAAAATCATATTAAGATCGGACCACTATATCATATAGCTGCCATGGGAACGGTCGGTCGAAAATTAAGTTTTTGTATGAAAAAATATTTTGTCTTCAAGACATCTTGACCAAACTCGGCATTTATTCGTTTTACTATGCTCCTCATACATATACATATCCTATTAATATCGGACCACTATATCATATAGCTGCCATAGGAACGATCGGTCGAAAATTAAGTTGTTGAATAAAAAAACATTTTTTTATCAAGATATCTTGCCCAAACTCGGCATTAACTATTTTCCCTGTGCTTCTTAGTTACGGACAAACCAGTATAAGCATTATGAAAATGTAGGGTCTGCAAGGGTATTAGATCTTCGGCGTGCCGAAGATAGCCTTTCTTTCACGTTAGTTTTACGATACTTCTTATACATATGCAAAATCCAATTAAGATAGCACCACTATATCGTATAGCTGCCATAGGAACGATCGTATTAAGTTAAGTTGTTGTATGCACAAATTTTTTGTTTTTCACGATATATTGACCAAACTCGGCAATTATTAGTTTTTCTTTACTTCTCATATACATTCAAAATCCTGTCAAGATCGGACCACTATATCATATAGCTGCCATGGGAACGATCGGTCGAAAATTAAGTTGTTGAATAAAAAAACATTTTGTTTATCAAGATATCTTGCCCAAGCTCGGCATTAACTATTTTCCCTGCGCTTCTTAGATACGGACAAAGCACTATAAGCGTTATGAAAAGGTTGGGTCTGCAAGGGTATCAGATCTTCGGCGTGCCGAAGATAGCCTTTCTTTCACGTTAGTTTTACTATACTTCTTATACATATGCAAAATCCAATTAAGATAGCACCACTATATCGTATAGCTGCCATAGGAACGATCGGTCGAAAAATAAGTTGTTGCATGAAAAAACATTTAGTTTATCAAGATATCTTGACCAAACTCGGCATTTATTAGTTTTACTTTACTCCTCATATATATGCAAAATCCAATTAAGATCGGACCACTATATCATATAGCTGCCATGGGAACGGTCGGTCGAAAATTAAGTTGTTGAATAAAAAAACATTTTGTTTATCAAGATATCTTGCCCAAGCTCGGCATTAACTATTTTCCCTGCGCTTCTTATATACGGACAAAGCACTATAAGCGTTATGAAAAGGTTGGGTCTGCAAGGGTATTAGATCTTCGTCGTGCCGAAGATAGCCTTTCTTTCTCGTTACTTTTACTATACTTCTTATTAATATGCAAAATCCAATTAGGATAGCACCACTATATCGTATAGCTGCCAAAGGAACGATCGGTCGAAAGTTAAGTTGTTGTATAAAAAACATTTTCTTTTGATATTTGAACCAAACTCGGCATCTATTAGTTTTACTATACTCCTCATAAATATTCAAATTCCTATCAACATCGGACTACTATATCATATAGGTGCCATAGGAACGACCGAACGAAAATTTAGTTGTTGTATGAAAAAACATTTGGTTTTTCAAGATATCTTGACCAAACTCGGCATCTATTAGTTTCACTATACTCCTCATAAATATTCAAATTCCTATCAACATCGGACTACTATATCATATAGGTGCCATAGGAACGACCGAACGAAAATTAAGTTGTTGTATGAAAAAACATTTGGTTTTTCGAGATATCTTGAGCAAACTCGGCATTTATAAGTTTCACCACACTCCTCATATATATGCAAAATTCTATTAAGATCCGACCAGTATATCAAATAGCTGCCATAGGAACGATCGGTCGAAAATTAAGTTTTTGTATGAAAAAACATTTTGTTTTTCAAGAAATCTTGACCAAACTCAAAATTTATTAGTTTTACTATGATCCTCATATATATGCAAAATCCTATTAAGATCGGACCACTATATCATATAGCTGCCATGGGAACGGTCGGTCGAAATTAAGTTTTTGTATGAAAAAATATTTTGTCTTCAAGACATCTTGACCAAACTCGGCATTTATTCGTTTTACTATGCTCCTCATACATATACATATCCTATTAAGATCGGACCACTATATCATATAGCTGCTATAGGAACGATAGGTCGAAAATTAAGTTGTTGTATAAAAAAACATTTTGTTTATCAAGATATCTTGCCCAAACTCGGTATTAACTATTTTCCATGTGCTTCTTAGTTACGGACAAACCACTATAAGCATTATGAAAATGTAGGGTCTGCAAGGGTATTAGATCTTCGGCGTGCCGAAGATAGCCTTTCTTTCACGTTAGTTTTACTATACTTCTTATACATATGCAAAATCCAATTAAGATAGCACCACTATATCGTATAGCTGCCATAGGAACGATCGGTCGAAAAATAAGTTGTTGCATGAAAAACATTTAGTTTATCAAGATATCTTGACCAAACTCGGCATTTATTAGTTTTACTTTACTCCTCATATATATGCAAAATCCTATTAAGATCGGACCACTATATCATATAGCTGCCATAGGAACGATCGGTCGAAAATTAAGTTGTTGTATAAAAAAACATTTTGTTTATCAAGATATCTTGCCCAAACTCGGCATTAACTATTTTCCCTGTGCTTCTTAGTTACGGACAAAGCACTATAAGCATTATGAAAATGTAGGGTCTGCAAGGGTATTAGATCTTCGGCGTGCCGAAGATAGCCTTTCTTTCTCGTTAGTTTTACTATACTTCTTATACATATGCAAAATCCAATTAAGATAGCACCACTATATCGTATAGCTGCCATAGGAACGATCGTATTAAGTTAAGTTGTTGTATGCACAAATTTTTTGTTTTTCACGATATATTGACCAAACTCGGCAATTATTAGTTTTTCTTTACTTCTCATATACATTCAAAATCCTATTAAGATCGGACCACTATATCATATAGCTGCTATAGGAACGATCGGTCAAAAATTAAGTTGTATTAAAAAGTATTTTGTTTTACAATATATCTTAACCAAACTCGGCATTTATAAGTTCTACCACACTCCTCATATATATGCAAAATCCTGTCAAGATCGGACCACTATATCATATAGCTGCCATGGGAACGATCGGTCGAAAATTAAGTTGTTGAATAAAAAAACATTTTGTTTATCAAGATATCTTGCCCAAGCTCGGCATTAACTATTTTCCCTGCGCTTCTTAGATACGGACAAAGCACTATAAGCGTTATGAAAAGGTTGGGTCTGCAAGGGTATCAGATCTTCGGCGTGCCGAAGATAGCCTTTCTTTCACGTTAGTTTTACTATACTTCTTATACATATGCAAAATCCAATTAAGATAGCACCACTATATCGTATAGCTGCCATAGGAACGATCGGTCGAAAAATAAGTTGTTGCATGAAAAAACATTTAGTTTATCAAGATATCTTGACCAAACTCGGCATTTATTAGTTTTACTTTACTCCTCATATATATGCAAAATCCAATTAAGATCGGACCACTATATCATATAGCTGCCATGGGAACGGTCGGTCGAAAATTAAGTTGTTGAATAAAAAAACATTTTGTTTATCAAGATATCTTGCCCAAGCTCGGCATTAACTATTTTCCCTGCGCTTCTTATATACGGACAAAGCACTATAAGCGTTATGAAAAGGTTGGGTCTGCAAGGGTATTAGATCTTCGTCGTGCCGAAGATAGCCTTTCTTTCTCGTTACTTTTACTATACTTCTTATTAATATGCAAAATCCAATTAGGATAGCACCACTATATCGTATAGCTGCCAAAGGAACGATCGGTCGAAAGTTAAGTTGTTGTATAAAAAAACATATTGTTTATCAGTTTAGTTTTACTATACTGCTTATACATATGCAAAATCCAATTAAGATAGCACCACTATATCGTATAGCTGCCATAGGAACGATCGGTCGAAAAATAAGTTGTTGCATGAAAAAACATTTAGTTTATCAAGATATCTTGACCAAACTCGACATATATAAGTTTTACTTTACTCCTCATATATATGCAAAATCCTATTAAGATCGGACCACTATATCATATAGCTGCCATAGGAACGATCGGTCGAAAAGTAAGTTGTTGTATAAAAAAACATTTTGTTTATCAAGATATCTTGCCCAAACTCGGCATTAACTATTTTCCCTGTGCTTCTTAGTTACGGACAAAGCACTATAAGCATTATGAAAATGTGGGGTCTGCAAGGGTATTAGATCTTCGGCGTGCCGAAGATAGCCTTTCTTTCTCGTTACTTTTACTATACTTCATATAAATATGCAAAATCCAATTAGGATAGCACCACTATATCGTATAGCTGCCATAGAACGATCGGTCGAAAGTTAAGTTGTTGTATAAAAAACATTTTCTTTTGATATTTGAACCAAACTCGGCATCTATTAGTTTTACTATACTCCTCATAAATATTCAAATTCCTATCAACATCGGACTACTATATCATATAGGTGCCATAGGAACGACCGAACGAAAATTTAGTTGTTGTATGAAAAAACATTTGGTTTTTCAAGATATCTTGACCAAACTCGGCATCTATTAGTTTCACTATACTCCTCATAAATATTCAAATTCCTATCAACATCGGACTACTATATCATATAGGTGCCATAGGAACGACCGATAGTTTTACTATACTCCTCATATATATGCAAAATCCTATTAAGATAGCACCACTATATCGTAAAGCTGCCATAGGAACGATCGTATTAAGTTAAGTTGTTGTATGCACAAATTTTTTGTTTTTCACGATATACTGACCAACTCGGCAATTATTTGTTTTTCTTTACTCCTCATATACATTCAAAATCCTATTAAGATCGGACTACTATATCATATAGCTGCTATAGGAACGATCGGTCAAAAATTAAGTTGTATTAAAAAGTATTTTGTTTTTAAATATATCTTAACCAAACTCGGCATTTATAAGTTCTACCACACTCCTCATATATATGCAAAATCCTGTCCAGATCGGACCACTATATCATATAGCTGCCATGGGAACGATCGGTAGAAAATTAAGTTGTTGTATAAAAAAACATTTTGTTTATCAAGATATTTGAACCAAACTCGGCATCTATTAGTTTTACTATATTCCTCATATATATGCAAAATCCTATTAACATCGGACTACCATATCATATAGCTGCCATAGGAACGACCGAACGAAAATTAAGTTGTTGTATGAAAAACATTTTGTTTTTCAAGATATCTTGACCAAACTCGGCATTTATTAGTTTTACTATATTCCTCATATATATGCAAAATCCTATTAACATCGGACCCCTATATCATATATCTGCCATAGGAACGATCGGTCGAAATTAAGTTGAAAAAAAAGCATTTTGTTTTTCAAGATATCTTGACCAAACTCGGCATACATTAGTTTTACTATATTCCTCATATATATGCAAAATCCTATTAAGATCGGACCACTATATCATATGGCTGCCATAGGAACGATCGGTCGAAAATTAAGTTTTTGAATGAAAAACATTTGGTTTTTCAAGATATCTTGACCAAGCTCGGCATTTATAAAATTTACTACACTCCTCATATATGTGCAAAATCCTAATAAGATCCGACCACTATATCAAATAGCTCCCATGGGAACTATCGGTCGAAAATTAAGTTTTTGTATAAAAAACATTTTGTTTTTCAAGAAATTTTGACCAAACTCAAAATTTATTAGTTTTACTATGCTCCTCATATATATGCAAAATCCTATTAACATCGGACCACTATATCATATAGCTGCCATGGGAACGATCGGTCGAAAATTAAGTTTTTGTATGAAAAAACATTTGGTTTTTCGAGATATCTTGAGCAAACTCGGCATTTATAAGTTTCACCACACTCCTCATATATATGCAAAATTCTATTAAGATCCGACCAGTATATCAAATAGCTGCCATAGGAACGATCGGTCGAAAATTAAGTTTTTGTATGAAAAAACATTTTGTTTTTCAAGAAATCTTGACCAAACTCAAAATTTATTAGTTTTACTATGATCCTCATATATATGCAAAATCCTATTAAGATCGGACCACTATATCATATAGCTGCCATGGGAACGGTCGGTCGAAAATTAAGTTTTTGTATGAAAAAATATTTTGTCTTCAAGACATCTTGACCAAACTCGGCATTTATTCGTTTTACTATGCTCCTCATACATATACATATCCTATTAAGATCGGACCACTATATCATATAGCTGCCATAGGAACGATAGGTCGAAAATTAAGTTGTTGTATAAAAAAACATTTTGTTTATCAAGATATCTTGCCCAAACTCGGTATTAACTATTTTCCATGTGCTTCTTAGTTACGGACAAACCACTATAAGCATTATGAAAATGTAGGGTCTGCAAGGGTATTAGATCTTCGGCGTGCCGAAGATAGCCTTTCTTTCACGTTAGTTTTACTATACTTCTTATACATATGCAAAATCCAATTAAGATAGCACCACTATATCGTATAGCTGCCATAGGAACGATCGGTCGAAAAATAAGTTGTTGCATGAAAAAACATTTAGTTTATCAAGATATCTTGACCAAACTCGGCATTTATTAGTTTTACTTTACTCCTCATATATATGCAAAATCCTATTAAGATCGGACCACTATATCATATAGCTGCCATAGGAACGATAGGTCGAAAATTAAGTTGTTGTATAAAAAACATTTTGTTTATCAAGATATCTTGCCCAAACTCGGCATTAACTATTTTCCCTGTGCTTCTTAGATACGGACAAAGCACTATAAGCATTATGAAAAGGTTGGGTCTGCAAGGGTATTAGATCTTCGCCGTGCCGAAGATAGCCTTTATTTCTCGTTAGTTTTACTATACTCCTCATATATATGCAAAATCCTATTAAGATAGCACCACTATATCGTATAGCTGCCATAGGAACGATCGTATTAAGTTAAGTTGTTGTATGCACAAATTTTGTTTTTCACGATATATTGACCAAACTCGGCAATTATTAGTTTTTCTTTACTCCTCATATACATTCAAAATCCTATTAAGATTGGACCACTATATCATATAGCTGCTATAGGAACGATCGGTCAAAAATTAAGTTGTATTTAAAAGTATTTTGTTTTTCAATATATCTTAACCAAACTCGGCATTTATAAGTTCTACCACACTCCTCATATATATACAAAATCCTGTTAAGATCGGACCACTATATCATATAGCTGCCATGGGAACGATGGGTCGAAAATTAAGTTGTTGTATAAAAAAACATTTTGTTTATCAAGATATCTTGCCCAAACTCGGCATTAACTATTTTCCCTGTGCTTCTTAGATACGGACAAAGCACTATAAGCATTATGAAAAGGTTGGGTCTGCAAGGGTATTAGATCATCGCCGTGCCGAAGATAGCCTTTATTTCTCGTTAGTTTTACTATACTCCTCATATATATGCAAAATCCTCTTAAGATAGCACCACTCGTATAGCTGCCATAGGAACGATCGTATTAAGTTAAGTTGTTGTATGCACAAATTTTTGTTTTTCACGATATATTGACCAAACTCGGCAATTATTAGTTTTTCTTTACTCCTCATATATATGCAAAATCCTATTATGATCGGATCACTATATCGTACAGCTGCCATAGGAACGATCGGTCGAAAGTTAAGTTGTTGTATAAAAAAACATTTTGTTTATCAAGATATTTGAACCAAACTCGGCATCTATTAGTTTTACTATACTCCTCATAAATATGCAAATTCCCATCAACATCGGACTACTATATCATATAGCTGCCATAGGAACGACCGAACGAAAATTAAGTTGTTGTATGAAAAAACATATTGTTTTTCAAGATATCTTGACCAAACTCGGCATTTATTAGTTTTACTATTCTCCTTATATAAAGGCAAAATCATATTAAGATCGGACCACTATATCATATATCTGCCATAGGAACGATCGGTCGAAAATTAAGTTTTTGTATGAAAAAATATTTGGTTTTTCAAGATATCTTGACTAAACTCGGCATATATTAGTTTTACTATATTCCTCATATATATGCAAAATCCTATTAAGATCGGACCAATATATCATATGGCTGCCATAGAAACGATCGGTCGAAAATTAAGTTTTTGAATGAAAAACATTTGGTTTTTCAAGATATCTTGACCAAGCTCGGCATTTATAAAATTTACTACACTCATCATATATGTGCAAAATCCTAATAAGATCCGACCACTATATCAAATAGCTGCCATGGGAACTATCGGTCGAAAATTAAGTTTTTGTATGAAAAAACATTTTGTTTTTCAAGAAATTTTGACCAAACTCAAAATTTATTAGTTTTACTATGCTCCTCATATATATGCAAAATCCTATTAACATCGGACCACTATATCATATAGCTGCCATGGGAACGATCGGTCGAAAATTAAGTTTCTGTATGAAAAAACATTTTGTTTTTCAAGATATCTTGACCAAACTCGTCATTTATTAGTTTTACTTTACCCCTCATATATATGCAAAATCCTATTAAGATCGGACCACTATATCATGTAGCTGCCATAGGAACGACCGGTCGAAAATTAAGTTTTTGTATGAAAAAACATTTGGTTTTTCGAGATATCTTGAGCAAACTCTGCATTTATAGGTTTTACCACACTCCTCATATATATGCAAAATCCTATTAAGATCCGACCAGTATATCAAATAGCTGCCATAGGAACGATCGGTCGAAAATTAAGTTTTTGTATGAAAAAATATTTTGTTTTTCAAGATATCGTGACCAAACTCAAAATTTATTAGTTGTACTATGATCCTCATATATATGCAAAATCCTATTAAGATCGGATCACTATATCATATAGCTGCCATGGGAACGGTCGGTCGAAAAATAAGTTGTTGCATGAAAAAACATTTAGTTTATCAAGATATTTGAACCAAACTCGGCATCTATTAGTTTTACTATACTCCTCATATATATGCAAAATCCTATTAACATCGGACCACTATATCATATATTTGCCATAGGAACGATCGGTCGTAAATTAAGTTTTTGTATGAAAAAACATTTTGTTTTTCAAGAAATCTTGACCAAACTCAAAATTTATTAGTTTTACTATGCTCCTCATATATATGCAAGATCCTATTAAGATCGGACAACTATATAATATAGCTGCCATAGGAAAGATCGGTCGAAAATTAAGTTTTTGTATGAAAAAACATTTTGTTTTTCAAGATATCTTGACCAAACTCGGCATTTGTTAGTTTTACTTTACTCCTCATATATATGCAAAATCCTATTATGATCGGACCACTATATCATATAGCTGCCATAGGAACGATCGGTCGAAAATTAAGTTGTTGTATAAAAAAACATTTTGTTTATCAAGATATCTTGCCCAAACTCGGGATTAACTATTTTCCCTGTGCTTCTTAGATACGGACAAGGCACTATAATCATTATGAAAAGGTTGGGTCTGCAAGGGTATTAGATCTTCGGCGTGCCGAAGAAAGCCTTTATTTCTCGTTAGTTTTACTCTACTTCTTATACATATGAAAAATCCTATTAAGATACCACCACTATATCATATAGCTGCCATAGGAACGATGGGTCGAAAATTAAGTTGTTGTATAAAAAAACATTTTGTTCATCAAGATATCGTGCCCAAGCTCGGC
Organism: Drosophila americana; assembly: GCA_030788265.1. Lineage (NCBI taxonomy): Eukaryota > Metazoa > Arthropoda > Insecta > Diptera > Drosophilidae > Drosophila > Drosophila americana. Next base: position 166,551 of record JAURSC010000049.1, on the reverse strand, counting down.
ATTAACTATTTTTCCTGTGCTTCTTAGATACGGACAAGGCACTACAATCATTATGAAAAGGTTGGGTCTGCAAGGGTATTAGATTTTCGGCGTGCCGAAGATAGCCTTTATTTCTCGTTAGTTTTACTATACTCCTCATATATATGCAAAATCCTATTAAGATAGCACCACTATATCGTATAGCTGCCATAGGAACGATCGGTCAAAAATTAAGTTGTTGTATTAAAAGTATTTCGTTTTTCAAGATATCTTAACCAAACTCGGCATTTATTAGTTTTACCACACTCCTCGTATATAGGCAAAATCCTATCAAGATCGGACCACTGTATCATATAGCTGCCATAGGAACGACCGGTCGTTTTTTTTGTTTTTCACGATATATTGACCAAACTCGGCATTTATTAGTTTTCCTATACTCCTCATATATATGCAAAATCCTATTAAGATCGGACCAGTATATCAAATAGCTGCCATAGGAACGATCGGTCGAAAACTAAGTTTTTGTATGAAAAAACATTTTGTTTTTCGAGATATCTTGACCAAACTCGGCATTTATAAGTTTTCCCACACTCCTCATATATATGCAAAATCCTATCAAGATCGGACCACTGTATCATATAGCTGCCATAGGAACAACCGGTCGTTTTTTTGTTTTTCACGATATACTGACCAAACTTGGCATTTATTAGTTTTCCTATACTCCTCATATATATGCAAGATCCTATTAAGATCGGACAACTATATAATATAGCTGCCATAGGAACGATCGGTCGGAAATTAAGTTTTTGTATGAAAAAACATTTTGTTTTTCAAGATATCTTGACCAAACTCGGCATTTATTAGTTTTACTTTACTCCTCATATATATGCAAAATCCTATTAAGATCCGACCACTATATCATATGGCTGCCATAGGAACGATCGGTCGAAAATTAATTTTTTGAAGGAAAAACATTTGGTTTTCCAAGATATCTTGACCAAGCTCGGCATTTATAAAATTTACCACACGCCTCATATATCTGCAAAATCCTAATAAGATCCGACCACTATATCAAATAGCTGCCATGGGAACGATCGGTCGAAAATTAAGTTTTTGTATAAAAAACATTTTGTTTTTCAAGATATTTTGACCAAACTCAAAATTGATTAGTTTTACTATGCTCCTCATATATATGCAAAATCCTATTAACATCGGACCACTATATCATATAGCTGCCATGGGAACGATCGGTCGAAAATTAAGTTTTTGTATGAAAAAACATTTTGTTTTTTAAGATATCTTGACCATACTCGGCATTTATTAGTTTTACTATGCTCCTCATATATATGCAAAATCCTATTAAGATCGGACCACTATATCATATAGCTGCCATGGGAACGATCGGTCGAAAATTAAGTTGTTGTATAAAAAAACATTTTGTTTATCAAGATATCTTGCCCAAACTCGGGATTAACTATTTTCCCTGTGCTTCTTAGATACAGACAAGGCACTATAATCATTATGAAAAGGTTGGGTCTGCAAGGGTATTAGATCTTCGGCGTGCCGAAGAAAGCCTTTATTTCTCGTTAGTTTTACTCTACTTCTTATACATATGAAAAATCCTATTAAGATACCACCACTATATCATATAGCTGCCATAGGAACGATGGGTCGAAAATTAAGTTGTTGTATAAAAAACATTTTGTTCATCAAGATATCGTGCCCAAGCTCGGCATTAACTATTTTCTCTGTGCTTCTTAGATACGGACAAGGCACTACAATCATTATGAAAAGGTTGGGTCTGCAAGAGATTAGATTTTCGGCGTGCCGAAGATAGCCTTTATTTCTCGTTAGTTTTACTATACTCCTCATATATATGCAAAATCCTATTAAGATAGCACCACTATATCAAATAGCTGCCATAGGAACGATCGGTCGAAAACTAAGTTTTTGTATGAAAAAACATTTTGTTTTTCGAGATATCTTGACCAAACTCGGCATTTATGAGTTTTCCCACACTCCTCATATATATGCAAAATCCTATCAAGATCGGACCACTGTATCATATAGCTGCCATAGGAACAACCGGTCGTTTTTTTGTTTTTCACGATATACTGACCAAACTTGGCATTTATTAGTTTTCCTATACTCCTCATATATATGCAAGATCCTATTAAGATCGGACAACTATATAATATAGCTGCCATAGGAACGATCCGTCGAAAATTAAGTTTTTGTATGAAAAAACGTTTTGTTTTTCAAGATATCTTGACCACACTCGGCATTTATTAGTTTTACATTACTCCTCATATATATGCAAAATCCTATTAAGATCGGACCACTATATCATATGGCTGCCATAGGAACGATCGGTCGAAAATTAATTTTTTGAATGAAAAACATTTGGTTTTCCAAGATATCTTGACCAAGCTCGGCATTTATAAAATTTACCACACGCCTCATATATGTACAAAATCCTAATAAGATCCGACCACTATATCAAATAGCTGCCATGGGAACGATCGGTCGAAAATTAAGTTTTGTATGAAAAACATTTTGTTTTTCAAGAAATTTTGACCAAACTCACAATTTATTAGTTTTCCTATGCTCCTCATATATATGCAAAATCCTATTAAGATCGGACCACTATATCATATAGCTGCCATGGGAACGATCGGTCGAAAATTAAGTTTTTGTATGAAAAAACATTTTGTTTTTTAAGATATCTTGACCATACTTGGCATTTATTAGTTTTACTATGCTCCTCATATATATGCAAAATCCTATTAAGATTGGACCACTATATCATATAGCTGCCATGGGAACGATCGGTCGAAAATTAAGTTTTTGTATGAAAAAACATTTGGTTTTCCAAGATATCTTGACCAAGCTCGGCATTTATAAAATTTACCACACGCCTCATATATGTACAAAATCCTAATAAGATCCGACCACTATATCAAATAGCTGCCATGGGAACGACCGGTCGAAAATTAAGTTTTTGTATGAAAAAACATTTGGTTTTGCGAGATATCTTGAGCAAACTCGGCATTTATATGTTTTACCACACTCCTCATACATATGCAAAATCCTATTAAGATCCGACCAGTATATCAAATAACTGCCGTAGGAACGATCGGTCGAAAATTAAGTTTTTGTATAAAAAAACAATTTGTTTTTCAAGAAATATTGACCAAACTCAAATTTATTAGTTTTACTATGATCCTCATATATATGCAAAATCCTATTAAGATCGGACTATATCATATAGCTGCCATAGGAACGACCGATCGAAAATTAAGTTTTTGTATGAAAAAACATTTGGTTTTTCGAGATATCTTGAGCAAACTCGGCATTTATATGTTTTACCACACTCCTCATATATATGCAAAATCCTATTAACATCGGACCACTATATCATGAATCTGCCATAGGAACGATCGGTCGTAAATTAAGTTTTTGTATGAAAAACATTTTGTTTTTCGAGAAATCTTGACCAAACTCAAAATTTATTAGTTTTACTATGCTCCTCATATATGTGCAAGAGTCTATTAAGATCGGACCACTAGATCATATAGCTGCCATAGGAACGATCGGTCGAAAATTAAGTTTTTGTATGAAAAAACATTTGGTTTTTCGAGATATCTTGAGCAAACTCGGCATTTATAAGTTTTACCACACTCCTCATATATATGCAAAATCCTATTAAGATCGGACCAGTATATCAAATAGCTGCCATAGGAACGATCGGTCGAAAACTAAGTTTTTGTATGAAAAAACATTTTGTTTTTCGAGATATCTTGACCAAACTCGACATTTATAAGTTTTACCACACTCCTCATATATATGCAAAATCCTATTAAGATCCGACCAGTATATCAAATAGCTGCCATAGGAACGATCGGTCGAAAATTAAGTTTTTGTATGAAAAAACATTTTGTTTTTCAAAAAATCTTGACCAAACTCAAAATTTATTAGTTTTACTATGATCCTCATATATATGCAAAATCCTAATAAGAACGGACTATATCATATAGCTGCCATGAGAACGGTCGGTCGAAAAATAAGTTGTTGCATGAAAAAACATTTAGTTTATCAAGATATTTGAACCAAACTCGGCATTTATTAGTTTTACTATACTCCTCATATATATGCAAGATCCTATTAAGATCGGACCACTATATCATATAGCTGCCATAGGAACGATCGGTCGAAAATTAAGTTTTTGTATGAAAAAACATTTTGTTTTTCAAGATATCTTGACCAAACTCGGCATTTATTAGTTTTACTTTACTCCTTATATATATGCAGAATCCTATTAAGATCGGACCACTATATCATATAGCTGCCATAGGAACGATCGGTCGAAAATTAAGTTGTATAAAAAAATATTTTGTTTATCAAGATATCTTGCCCAAACTCGGCATTAACTATTTTCCCTGTGCTTCTTAGATACGGACAAGGCACTATAATCATTATGAAAAGGTTGGGTCTGCAAGGGTATTAGATCTTCGGCGTGCCGAAGATAGCCTTTATTTCTCGTTAGTTTTACTATACTCCTCATATATATGCAAAATCCTATTAAGATAGCACCACTATATCAAATAGCTGCCATAGGAACGATCGGTCGAAAACTAAGTTTTTGTATGAAAAAACATTTTGTTTTTCGAGATATCTTGACCAAACTCGGCATTTATGAGTTTTCCCACACTCCTCATATATATGCAAAATCCTATCAAGATCGGACCACTGTATCATATAGCTGCCATAGGAACAACCGGTCGTTTTTTTTGTTTTTCACGATATACTGACCAAACTTGGCATTTATTAGTTTTCCTATACTCCTCATATATATGCAAGATCCTATTAAGATCGGACAACTATATAATATAGCTGCCATAGGAACGATCGGTCGAAAATTAAGTTTTTGTATGAAAAACGTTTTGTTTTTCAAGATATCTTGACCACACTCGGCATTTATTAGTTTTACATTACTCCTCATATATATGCAAAATCCTATTAAGATCGGACCACTATATCATATGGCTGCCATAGGAACGATCGGTCGAAAATTAATTTTTTGAATGAAAAACATTTGGTTTTCCAAGATATCTTGACCAAGCTCGGCATTTATAAAATTTACCACACGCCTCATATATGTACAAAATCCTAATAAGATCCGACCACTATATCAAATAGCTGCCATGGGAACGATCGGTCGAAAATTAAGTTTTTGTATGAAAAACATTTTGTTTTTCAAGAAATTTTGACCAAACTCACAATTTATTAGTTTTACTATGCTCCTCATATATATGCAAAATCCTATTAAGATCGGACCACTATATCATATAGCTGCCATGGGAACGATCGGTCGAAAATTAAGTTTTTGTATGAAAAAACATTTTGTTTTTTAAGATATCTTGACCCTACTTGGCATTTATTAGTTTTACTATGCTCCTCATATATATGCAAAATCCTATTAAGATCGGACCACTATATCATATAGCTGCCATGGAAACGATCGGTCGAAAATTAAGTTTTTGTATGAAAAAACATTTGGTTTTCCAAGATATCTTGACCAAGCTCGGCATTTATAAAATTTACCACACGCCTCATATATGTACAAAATCCTAATAAGATCCGACCACTATATCAAATAGCTGCCATGGGAACGACCGGTCGAAAATTAAGTTTTTGTATGAAAAAACATTTGGTTTTGCGAGATATCTTGAGCAAACTCGGCATTTATATGTTTTACCACACTCCTCATACATATGCAAAATCCTATTAAGATCCGACCAGTATATCAAATAACTGCCGTAGGAACGATCGGTCGAAAATTAAGTTTTTGTATAAAAAAACAATTTGTTTTTCAAGAAATATTGACCAAACTCAAAATTTATTAGTTTTACTATGATCCTCATATATATGCAAAATCCTATTAAGATCGGACTATATCATATAGCTGCCATAGGAACGACCGATCGAAAATTAAGTTTTTGTATGAAAAAACATTTGGTTTTTCGAGATATCTTGAGCAAACTCGGCATTTATATGTTTTACCACACTCCTCATATATATGCAAAATCCTATTAACATCGGACCACTATATCATGAATCTGCCATAGGAACGATCGGTCGTAAATTAAGTTGTTGTATGAAAAAACATTTTGTTTTTCAAGAAATCTTGACCAAACTCAAAATTTATTAGTTTTACTATGCTCCTCATATATGTGCAAGAGTCTATTAAGATCGGACCACTAGATCATATAGCTGCCATAGGAACGATCGGTCGAAAATTAAGTTTTTGTATGAAAAAACATTTTGTTTTTCGAGATATCTTGAGCAAACTCGGCATTTATAAGTTTTACCACACTCCTCATATATATGCAAAATCCTATTAAGATCGGACCAGTATATCAAATAGCTGCCATAGGAACGACCGGTCGAAAATTAAGTTTTTGTATGAAAAAACATTTGGTTTTGCGAGATATCTTGAGCAAACTCGGCATTTATATGTTTTACCACACTCCTCATACATATGCAAAATCCTATTAAGATCCGACCAGTATATCAAATAACTGCCGTAGGAACGATCGGTCGAAAATTAAGTTTTTGTATAAAAAAACAATTTGTTTTTCAAGAAATATTGACCAAACTCAAAATTTATTAGTTTTACTATGATCCTCATATATATGCAAAATCCTATTAAGATCGGACTATATCATATAGCTGCCATAGGAACGACCGATCGAAAATTAAGTTTTTGTATGAAAAAACATTTGGTTTTTCGAGATATCTTGAGCAAACTCGGCATTTATATGTTTTACCACACTCCTCATATATATGCAAAATCCTATTAACATCGGACCACTATATCATGAATCTGCCATAGGAACGATCGGTCGTAAATTAAGTTTTTGTATGAAAAAACATTTTGTTTTTCAAGAAATCTTGACCAAACTCAAAATTTATTAGTTTTACTATGCTCCTCATATATGTGCAAGAGTCTATTAAGATCGGACCACTAGATCATATAGCTGCCATAGGAACGATCGGTCGAAAATTAAGTTTTTGTATGAAAAAACATTTGGTTTTTCGAGATATCTTGAGCAAACTCGGCATTTATAAGTTTTACCACACTCCTCATATATATGCAAAATCCTATTAAGATCGGACCAGTATATCAAATAGCTGCCATAGGAACGATCGGTCGAAAACTAAGTTTTTGTATGAAAAAACATTTTGTTTTTCGAGATATCTTGACCAAACTCGACATTTATAAGTTTTACCACACTCCTCATATATATGCAAAATCCTATTAAGATCCGACCAGTATATCAAATAGCTGCCATAGGAACGATCGGTCGAAAATTAAGTTTTTGTATGAAAAAACATTTTGTTTTTCAAAAAATCTTGACCGAACTCAAAATTTATTAGTTTTACTATGATCCTCATATATATGCAAAATCCTATTAAGAACGGACTATATCATATAGCTGCCATGAGAACGGTCGGTCGAAAAATAAGTTGTTGCATGAAAAAACATTTAGTTTATCAAGATATTTGAACCAAACTCGGCATTTATTAGTTTTACTATACTCCTCATATATATGCAAGATCCTATTAAGATCGGACCACTATATCATATAGCTGCCATAGGAACGATCGGTCGAAAATTAAGTTTTTGTATGAAAAAACATTTTGTTTTTCAAGATATCTTGCCCAAACTCGGCATTAACTATTTTCCCTGTGCTTCTTAGATACGGACAAGGCACTATAATCATTATGAAAAGGTTGGGTCTGCAAGGGTATTAGATCTTCGGCGTGCCGAAGATAGCCTTTATTTCTCGTTAGATTTACTATACTCCTTATACATATGCAAAATCCTATTAAGATAGCACCACTATATCGTATAGCTCCCATAGAAACGATCGGTCAAAAATTAAGTTGTTGTATTAAAAAGTATTTTGTTTTTTAAGATATCTTAACCAAACTCGGCATTTATTAGTTTTACCACACTCCTCGTATATAGGCAAAATCCTATCAAGATCGGACCACTGTATCATATTGCTGCCATAGGAACGACCGGTCGTTTTTTTGTTTTTCACGATATATTGACCAAACTCGGCATTTATAAGTTTTCCTATACTCCTCATATATATGCAAAATCCTATTAAGGTCGGACCACTATATTAAATAGCTGCCATAGGAACGATCGGTCGAAAATTAAGTTGTTAAATAAAAAATGTTGTTTATCAAGATATCTTGCCCAAATTCGGCATTAACTATTTTCCCTGTGCTTCTTAGATACGGACAAAGCACTATAAGCATTATGAAAAGGTTGGGTCTGCAAATGTATTAGATCTTCGGCGTGCCTTAAGCCTTTATTTCTCGTTAGTTTTACTATACTTCTTATACATATGCAAGATCCAATAAAGACAGCACCACTATATCGTATAGCTGCCATAGGAACGATCGGTCGAAAATTAAGTTTTTGTATGAACAAACATTTGATTTTTCAAGATATCTTGAGCAAACTCGGCATTCATAAGTTTTACCACACTCCTCATATATATGCAAAATCCTATTAACATCGGACTACCATGTCATATAGGTGCCATAGGAACGATCGGTCGAAAATTAAGTTTTTGTATGAAAAAACATTTTGTTTTTCAAGAAATCTTGACCAAACTCAAAATTTATTAGTTTTACTATGCTCCTCATATATGTGCAAGAGTCTATTAAGATCGGACCACTAGATCATATAGCTGCCATAGGAACGATCGGTCGAAAATTAAGTTTTTGTATGAAAAAACATTTGGTTTTTCGAGATATCTTGAGCAAACTCGGCATTTATAAGTTTTACCACACTCCTCATATATATGCAAAATCCTATTAAGATCGGACCACTATATAATATAGCTGACATGGGAACGATCGGTCGAAAATTAAGTTTTTGTATGAAAAAACATTTTGTTTTTCAAGATATCTTGACCAAACTCGGTATTTATTAGTTTTACTTTACCCCTCATATATATGCAAATCCTATTAAGATCGGACCACTATATCATGTAGCTGCCATAGGAACGACCGGTCGAAAATTAAGTTTTTGTATGAAAAAACATTTGGTTTTGCGAGATATCTTGAGCAAACTCGGCATTTATATGTTTTACCACACTCCTCATACATATGCAAAATCCTATTAAGATCCGACCAGTATATCAAATAACTGCCGTAGGAACGATCGGTCGAAAATTAAGTTTTTGTATAAAAAACAATTTGTTTTTCAAGAAATATTGACCAAACTCAAAATTTATTAGTTTTACTATGCTCCTCATATATGTGCAAGAGTCTATTAAGATCGGACCACTAGATCATATAGCTGCCATAGGAACGATCGGTCGAAAATTAAGTTTTTGTATGAAAAAACATTTGGTTTTTCGAGATATCTTGAGCAAACTCGGCATTTATATGTTTTACCACACTCCTCATATATATGCAAAATCCTATTAACATCGGACCACTATATCATGAATCTGCCATAGGAACGATCGGTCGTAAATTAAGTTGTTGTATGAAAAAACATTTTGTTTTTCAAGAAATCTTGACCAAACTCAAAATTTATTAGTTTTACTATGCTCCTCATATATGTGCAAGAGTCTATTAAGATCGGACCACTAGATCATATAGCTGCCATAGGAACGATCGGTCGAAAATTAAGTTTTTGTATGAAAAAACATTTTGTTTTTCGAGATATCTTGAGCAAACTCGGCATTTATAAGTTTTACCACACTCCTCATATATATGCAAAATCCTATTAAGATCGGACCAGTATATCAAATAGCTGCCATAGGAACGATCGGTCGAAAACTAAGTTTTTGTATGAAAAAACATTTTGTTTTTCGAGATATCTTGACCAAACTCGACATTTATAAGTTTTACCACACTCCTCATATATATGCAAAATCCTATCAAGATCGGACCACTGTATCATATAGCTGCCATAGGAACGACCGGTCGTTTTTTTGTTTTTCAAGAAATTTTGACCAAACTCAAAATTTATTAGTTTTACTATGCTCCTCATATATCTGCAAAATCCTATTAACATCGGACCACTATATCATATAGCTGTCATGGGAACGATCGGTCGAAAATTAAGTTTTTGTATGAAAAACATTTTGTTTTTCAAGATATCTTGACCAAACTCGGCATTTATTAGTTTTACTTTACTCCTCATATATATGCAAAATCCTATTAAGATCGGACCACTATATCATATAGCTGCCATAGGAACGATGGGTAGAAAATTAAGTTGTTGTATAAAAAACATTTTGTTCATCAAGATATCTTGCCCAAGCTCGGCATTAACTATTTTCCCTGTGCTTCTTAGATACGGACAAGGCACTATAATCATTATGAAAAGGTTGGGTCTGCAAGGGTATTAGATCTTTGGCGTGCCGAAGATATCCTTTATTTCTCGTTAGTTTTACTATACTCCTCATATATATGCAAAATCCTATTAAGATAGCACCACTATATCGTATAGCTGCCATAGGAACGATCAGTCAAAAATTAAGTTGTTGTATTAAAAAGTATTTTGTTTTTCAAGATATCTTAACCAAACTCGACATTTATTAGTTTTACCACACTCCTCGTATATAGACAAAATCCTTTCAAGATCGGACCACTGTATCATATAGCTGCCATAGGAACGACCGGTCGTTTTTTTTGTTTTTCACGATATATTGACCAAACTCGGCATTTATTAGTTTTCCTATACTCCTCATATATATGCAAAATCCTATTAAGGTCGGACCACTATATCATATAGCTGCTATAGGAACGACCGATCGAAAATTAAGTTTTTGTATGAAAAAACATTTGGTTTTCGAGATATCTTGAGCAAACTCGGCATTTATAAGTTTTACCACACTCCTCATATATATGCAAAATCCTATTAAGATCGGACCAGTATATCAATCAGCTGCCATAGGAACGATCGGTCGAAAACTAAGTTTTTGTATGAAAAAACATTTTGTTTTTCGAGATATTTTGACCAAACTCGGCATTTATAAGTTTTACCACACTCCCCATATATATGCAAAATCCTATCAAGATCGGACCACTGTATCAAACAGCTGCCATAGGAACGACCGGTCGTTTTTTTGTTTTTCAAGAAAAGTTGACCAAACTCAAAATTTATTAGTTTTACTATGCTCCTCATATATCTGCAAAATCCTATTAACATCGGACCACTATATCATATAGCTGCCATGGGAACGATCGGTCGAAAATTAAGTTTTTGTATGAAAAAACATTTTGTTTTTCAAGAAATTTTGACCAAACTCAAAATTTATTAGTTTTACTCTACCCCTCATATATATGCAAAATCCTATTAAGATCGGACCACTATATCAAGTAGCTGCCATAGGAACGACCGGTCGAAAATTAAGTTTTTGTATGAAAAACATTTGGTTTTTCGAGATATCTTGAGCAAACTCGGCATTTATAGGTTTTACCACACTCCTCATATATATGCAAAATCCTATTAAGATCCGGCCAGTATATCAAATAGCTGCCATAGGAACGATCGGTCGAAAATTAAGTTTTTGTATGAAAAACATTTTGTTTTTCAAAAAATCTTGACCAAACTCAAAATTTATTAGTTTTACTATGATCCTCATATATATGCAAAATCCTATTAAGAACGGACTATATCATATAGCTGCCATGAAAACGGTCGGTCGAAAAATAAGTTGTTGCATGAAAAAACATTTAGTTTATCAAGATATTTGAACCAAACTCGGCATTTATTAGTTTTACTATACTCCTCATATATATGCAAGATCCTATTAATATCGGACCACTATATCATATAGCTGCCATAGGAACGATCGGTCGAAAATTAAGTTTTTGTATGAAAAAACATTTTGTTTTTCAAGATATCTTGACCAAACTCGGCATTTATTAGTTTTACTTTACTCCTTATATATATGCAGAATCCTATTAAGATCGGGCCACTATATCATATAGCTGCCATAGGAACGATCGGTCGAAAATTAAGTTGTATAAAAAAATATTTTGTTTATCAAGATATCTTGCCCAAACTCGGCATTAACTATTTTCCCTGTGCTTCTTAGATACGGACAAGGCACTATAATCATTATGAAAAGGTTGGGTCTGCAAGGGTATTAGATCTTCGGCGTGCCGAAGATAGCCTTTATTTCTCGTTAGTTTTACTATACTCCTTATACATATGCAAAATCCTATTAAGATAGCACCACTATATCGTATAGCTCCCATAGAAACGATCGGTCAAAAATTAAGTTGTTGTATTAAAAAGTATTTTGTTTTTTAAGATATCTTAACCAAACTCGGCATTTATTAGTTTTACCACACTCCTCGTATATAGGCAAAATCCTATCAAGATCGGACCACTGTATCATATTGCTGCCATAGGAACGACCGGTCGTTTTTTTTGTTTTTCACGATATATTGACCAAACTCGGCATTTATAAGTTTTCCTATACTCCTCATATATATGCAAAATCCTATTAAGGTCGGACCACTATATTAAATAGCTGCCATAGGAACGATCGGTCGAAAATTAAGTTGTTAAATAAAAAATGTTGTTTATCAAGATATCTTGCCCAAATTCGGCATTAACTATTTTCCCTGTGCTTCTTAGATACGGACAAAGCACTATAAGCATTATGAAAAGGTTGGGTCTGCAAATGTATTAGATCTTCGGCGTGCCTTAAGCCTTTATTTCTCGTTAGTTTTACTATACTTCTTATACATATGCAAGATGCAATAAAGACAGCACCACTATATCGTATAGCTGCCATAGGAACGATCGGTCGAAAATTAAGTTTTTGTATGAACAAACATTTGATTTTTCAAGATATCTTGAGCAAACTCGGCATTCATAAGTTTTACCACACTCCTCATATATATGCAAAATCCTATTAACATCGGACTACCATGTCATATAGGTGCCATAGGAACGACCGAACGAAAATTAAGTTGTATGAAAAAACATTTTATTTTTCAAGAAATCTTGACCGAACTCAAAATTTATTAGTTTTAATATGCTCCTCATATATATGCAAAATACAATTAATATCGGACCACTGTATCATATAGCTGCCATAGGAACGATCGGTTGAAAATTAAGTTGTATAAAAAAACTTTTGGTTTTTCAAAATATCTTGAGCAAACTCGGCATTCATAAGTTTTACCACACTCCTCATATATATGCAAAATCCTATTAAGATCCGACCAGTATATCAAATAGCTGCCATAGGAACGATCGGTCGTAAATTAAGTTTTTGTATGAAAAAACATTTTGTTTTTCAAGAAATCTTGACCAAACTCAAAATTTATTAGTTTTACTATGCTCCTCATATATATGCAAGATCCTATTAAGATCGGACCACTGTATCATATAGCTGCCATAGGAACGATCGGTCGAAAATTGGGTTTTTGTATGAAGAAACATTTGATTTTTCAAGATATCTTGAGCAAACTCGGCATTCATAAGTTTTACCACACTCCTCATATATATGCAAAATCCTATTAAGATCGGACCACTATATCATATAGCTGCTATAGAAACGATCGGTCGTAAATTAAGTTTTTGTATGAAAAAACATTTGGTTTTTCAAGATATCTTGACCAAGCTCGGCATTTATAAAATTTACCACACTCCTCATATATATGCAAAATCCTATTAAGATCCGACCACTATATCATATAGCTGCCATAGGAACGACCGAACGAAAATTAAGTTGTATGAAAAAACATTTTATTTTTCAAGAAATCTTGACCGAACTCAAAATTTATTAGTTTTAATATGCTCCTCATATATATGCAAAATACTATTAAGATCGGACCACTGTATCATATAGCTGCCATAGGTACGATCGGTCGAAAATTAAGTTTTTGTATGAACAAACATTTGATTTTTCAAGATATCTTGAGCAAACTCGGCATTCATAAGTTTTACCACACTCCTCATATATATGCAAAATCCTATTAAAATCGGACTACCATGTCATATAGGTGCCATAGGAACGACCGAACGAAAATTAAGTTGTATGAAAAAACATTTTATTTTTCAAGAAATCTTGACCGAACTCAAAATTTATTAGTTTTAATATGCTCCTCATATATATGCAAAATACAATTAAGATCGGACCACTGTATCATATAGCTGTCATAGGAACGATCGGTTGAAAATTAAGTTGTATAAAAAAACTTTTGGTTTTTCAAAATATCTTGAGCAAACTCGGCATTCATAAGTTTTACCACACTCCTCATATATATGCAAAATCCTATTAAGATCCGACCAGTATATCAAATAGCTGCCATAGGAACGATCGGTCGTAAATTAAGTTTTTGTATGAAAAAACATTTTGTTTTTCAAGAAATCTTGACCAAACTCAAAATTTATTAGTTTTACTATGCTCCTCATATATATGCAAGATCCTATTAAGATCGGACCACTGTATCATATAGCTGCCATAGGAACGATCGGTCGAAAATTAAGTTTTTGTATGAAAAAACATTTGATTTTTCAAGATATCTTGAGCAAACTCGGCATTCATAAGTTTTACCACACTCCTCATATATATGCAAAATCCTATTAAGATCGGACCACTATATCATATAGCTGCTATAGAAACGATCGGTCGTAAATTAAGTTTTTGTATGAAAAACATTTGGTTTTTCAAGAAATCTTGACCAAACTCAAATTTACTAGTTTTACTATGCTACTCATATATATGCAAGATCCTATTAAGATCGGACCACTATATCATATAGCTGCCATAGGAACGATCGGTCGAAAATTATGTTTTTGTATGAAAATACATTTTTTTTTTTTCAAGATATCTTGACCAAACTCGGCATTTAATAGTTTAACTATACTCCTCATATAATGGCAAAATCCTATTAAGATCGGACTATATCATATAGCTGCCATGGGAACGATCGGTCGAAAATTAAGTTTTTGTATGAAAAAATACTTTGTTTTTCAAGACATCTTGACCAAACTCGGCATTTATTAGTTTTACTATGCTCCTCATACATATACATATCCTATTAAGATCGGTCCACTATATCATATGGTTGCCATAGGAACGATCGGTCGAAATTAAGTTTTTGTATGAAAAAACATTTTGTTTTTCAAGAAATCTTGACCAAACTCAAAATTTATTAGTTTTACTATGCTCCTCATATATATGCAAAACCCTATTAAGATCGGACCAATATATCATATAGCTGCCATGGAAACGATCGGTCGAAAATTAAGTTGTTGAATAAAAAAATTTTGTTTATCAAGATATCTTGCCCAAGCTCGGCATTACCTATTTTCCCTGCGCTTCTTAGATACGGACAAAGCATTATTAGCATTATGAAAAGGTTGGGTCTGCAAGGTTATTAAATCTTCGGCGTGCCGAATATAGCCTTTCTTTCTCGTTACTTTTACTATACTTCTTACACATATGCAAAACCCAATTAAGATAGCACCACTATATCGTATAGCTGCCATAGGAACGATCGGTCGAAAGTTAAGTTGTTGTATGAAAAAACATTTGGTTTTTCAAGATATCTTGACCAAGCTCGGCATTTATAAAATTTACCACACTCCTCATATATATGCAAAATCCTATTAAGATCGGACTATATCATATAGCTGCCATGGGAACGATCGGTCGAAAATTAAGTTTTTGTATGAAAAAACATTTGGTTTTTCAAGATATCTTGACCAAGCTCGGCATTTATAAAATTTACCACACTCCTCATATATATGCAAAATCCTATTAAGGTCCGACCACTATATCAAATAGCTGCCATAGGAACGACCGATCGAAAATTAATTTTTTGTATAAAAAACATTTTGTTTTTCGAGAAATCTTGACCAAACTCAAAATTTATTAGTTTTACTATGCTCCTCATACATATACATATCCTATTAAGATCGGACCACTATATCATATAGCTGCCATAGGAACGATCAGTCGAAAATTAAGTTGTTGAATAAAAAACATTTTGTTTATCAAGATATCTTGCCCAAACTCGGCATTAACTATTTTCCCTGTGCTTCTTAGTTACGGACAAAGCACTATAAGCATTATGAAAATGTAGGTTCTGCAAGGGTATTAGATCTTCGGCGTGCCGAAGATAGCCTTTCTTTCTCGTTAGTTTTACTATACTTCTTATACATATGCAAAATCCAATTAAGATAGCACCACTATATCGTATAGCTGCCATAGGTACGATCGGTCGAAAATTAAGTTGTTGCATGAAAAAACATTTTGTTTTTCAAGATATTTGAACCAAACTCGGCATCTATTAGTTTTACTATACTCCTCATATATATGCAAAATCCTATTTATATCGGACTACCATATCATATAGCTGCTATAGGAACGACCGAACGAAAATTAAGTTGTAT
This sequence comes from Drosophila americana, assembly GCA_030788265.1. NCBI lineage: Eukaryota > Metazoa > Arthropoda > Insecta > Diptera > Drosophilidae > Drosophila > Drosophila americana. The sequence goes on along the minus strand of JAURSC010000049.1, from coordinate 150,107 downwards.
GAAAAAACATTTTGTTTTTCAAGATATCTTGACCAAACTCGGCATTTATAAGTTCTACCACACTCCTCATATATATACAAAATCCTGTTAAGATCGGACCACTATATAGTATATCTGCCATAGGAACGATCGGTCGAAAATTAAGTTGTATAAAAAAACTTTTGGTTCTTCAAGATATCTTGATCAAACTCGGCATATATTAGTTTTACTTCATTCCTCATATATATGCAAAATTCTATTAACATCGGACCACTATAACATATAGCTGCCATAGGAACGATCGGTCGAAAATTAAGTTTTTGTATGAAAAAACATTTGGTTTTTCAAGATATCTTAAGCAAACTCGGCATTCATAAGTTTTACCACACTCCTCATATATATGCAAAATCCTATTAAAATCCGACCAGTATATCAAATGTATGCCATGGGAACGATCGGTTGTAAATTAAGTTTTTGTATGAAAAAACATTTTGTTTTTCAAGAAATCTTGACCAAACTCAAAATTTATTAGTTTTACTATGCTCCTCATATATATGCAAGATCCTTTAAGATCGGACCACTATATCATAAAGCTGCCATAAGAACGATCGGTCGAAAATTAAGTTTTTGAAAAACATTTTGTTATTCAAGATATCTTGACCAAACTCGGCATTTATTAGTTTTACTTTACTCCTCATATATATGCAAAATCCTATTAAGATCGGACCAGTATATCAAATAGCTGCCATAGGAACGATCGGTCGCAAATTAAGTTGTTGTATAAAAAAAACATATTGTTTATCAAGATATCTTGCCCAATCTCGGCATTAACTATCTTCCCTGTGCTTCTTAGATACGGACAAAGCACTAAAAGCATTATGAAAAGGTTGGGTCTGCAAGTGTATTAAATCTTCGCCGTGCCGAAGATAGCCTTTATTTCTCGTTAGGTTTACTATACTTATACATATGCAAGATCCAATTAAGATAGCATCACTAAATCGTATAGCTGCCATAAGAACGATCGGTCGAAAATTAAGTTGTTGTATGAAAAAGCATTTTGCTTATCAAGATATTTGAACCAAACTCGGCATCTATTAGCTTTACTATACTCCTCATATATATGCAAAATCCTATTAAGATAGCACCACTATATCGTATAGCTGCCATAGGAACGATCGGTCAAAAATTAAGTTGTATTAAAAAGTATTTTGCTTTTCAAGATATCTTAACCAAACTCGGCATTTATTAGTTTTTCTTTACTCCTCATATATATGCAAAATCCTATTAAGATCGGACCACTATATCACATAGCTGCTATAGGAACGATCGGTCGAAAATAAAGTTTTTGTATGAAAAAACATTTTGTTTTTAAGAAATCTTGACCCAACTCAAAATTTATTAGTCTTACTATGCTCCTCATATATATGCAAAATACTATTAAGATCGGACCACTATATCATATAGCTGCCAGAGGAACGTTCGGTCGAAAATTAAGTTTTTGTATGAAAAAACATTTTGTTTTTCAAGAAATCTTGACCAAACTCAAAATTTATTAGTTTTACTATGCTCCTCATATATGTGCAAAATCCTAATAAGATCGGACCACTATATCATATAGCTGCCAGAGGAACGATCGGTCGAAAATTAAGTTTTTATATGCATAAATATTTTGTTTTTCAAGATATCTTGACCAAACTCGGCATTTATTAGTTTTACTTTACTCCTCATATATATGCAAAATCCTATTAAGATCGAACCACTATATCATATAGCTGCCATTGGAACGATCGGTCGAAAATGAAGTTGTTAAATAAAAAATTTTGTTTATCAAGATAACTTGCCCAAACTCGGCATTATCTATTTTCCCTGTGCTTCTTAGATACGGACAAAGCACTATAAGCATTATGTAAATGTTGGGTCTGCAAGGGTATTAGATCTTCGGCGTGCCGAAGATAGCCTTTATTTCTCGTTAGTTTTACTATACTTCTTATACATATGCAAGATCCAATTAAGATAGCACCACTATATCGTATATCTGCCATAAGAACGATCGGTAGAAAATTAAGTTGTAGCATGAAAAAACATTTTGTTTATCAAGATATTTGAACCAAACTCGGCATCTATTAGTTTTACTTCACTCCTCATATATATGCAAAATCCTATTAAGATCGGACCACTATATCATATAGCTTCTATAGGAACAATCGGTCGAAAATTAAGTTGTTGCATAAAAAACATTTTGTTTATCAAGATATCTTGCCCAAACTCGGCATTAACTATTTTCCCTGTGCTTCTTAGGTACGGCCTAGGCACTATAATCATTATGAAAAGTTAGTGTCTGCAAGGGTATTAGATCTTCGGCCTGCCGAAGATAGCTTTTATTTCTCGATAGTTTTACTATACTCCTTATATATATGCAAAATCCTATTAAGATCGGACCACTATATCATATAGCTGCCATAGGAACGATCGGTCGAAAATTAAGTTTTTGTATGAAAAAACATTTGGTTTTTCAAGTTATTTGAACCAAACTCGGCATCTATTAGCTTTACTATACTCCTCATATATATGCAAAATCCAATTAAGATAGCACCACTATATCGTATAGCTGCCAAAGGAACGATCGGTCGAAAATTAAGTTGTTGCATGAAAAAACATTTTATTTAGCAAGATATTTGAACCAAACTCGGCATCTATTAGCTTTACTATACTCCTCATATATATGCAAAATCCTATTTAGATAGCACCACTATATCGTATAGTTGCCATAGGAACGATCGGTCGAAAATTAAGTTTTTGTATGAAAAACATTTGGTTTTTCAAGAAATCTTGAACTTATTAGTTTTACAACTCAAAATTTATTAGTTTTACTATGCTCCTCATATATATGCAAAATACTATTAAGATCGGAGCACTATATCATATAGCTGCCAGAGGAACGTTCGGCGAAAATTAAGTTTTCGTAGGAAAAAACATTTTTTTTTTCAAGAAATCTTGACCAAACTCAAAATTTATTAGTTTTACTATGCTGCTCATATATATGCAAAATCCTAATAAGATCGGACTTCTATGTCATATAGCTGCCAGAGGAACGATCGGTCGAAAATTAAGTTGTTAAATAAAAATTATGTTAATCAAGATATCTTGCCCAAACTCGGCATTAACTATTTTCCCTGTGCTTCTTAGATACGGGCAAAGCACTATAAGCATTATGAAAAGGTTGGGTCTGCAAGGGTATTAGATCTTCGGCGTGCCTTTAGCCTTTAAATCTCGTTAGTTTTACTATAATTCTTATACATATGCAAGATCCAATTAAGATAGCACCACTATATCATATAGCTGCCATAGGAACGATCGGTCGAAAATTAAGTTGTAGCATGAAAAAACATTTTGTTTATCAAGATATTTGAACCAAACTCGGCATCTATTAGCTTTACTATACTCCTCATATATATGCAAAATCCTATTAAGATAGCACCACTATATCGTATAGCTGCCATAGGAACGATCGGTCAAAAATTAAGTGGTTGTATTAAAAAGTATTTTGTTTTTCAAGATATCTTAACTAAAATCGGCATTTATTAGTTTTACCACACTCCTCGTATATAGGCTAAATCCTATCAAGATCGGACCACTATATCATATAGCTGCCATAGGAACGACCGGTCGAAAATTAGGTTTTTGTATGAAAAAACATTTTGTTTTTTAAGATATCTTGACCAATATATCATATAGCTGCCATAGGAACGATCGGTCGAAAATTAAGTTGTTGTATTAAAAAGTATTTTGTTTGTCAAGATATCTTAACCAAAATCGGCATTAACTATTTTCCCTGTGCTTCTTAGATACGGACTAGGCACTATAATCATTATGAAAAGGTTGGGTCTGCAAGGGTATTAGATCTTCGGCGTGCCGAAGATAGCCTTTATTTCTCGTTAGTTTTACTATACTCCTTATATATATGCAAAATCCTATTAAGATACCACCACTATATCGTATAGCTGCCATAGGAACGATCGGTCGAAAATTAAGTTGTAGCCTGAAAAAACATTTTGTTTATCAAGATATTTGAACCAAACTCGGCATCTATTAGCTTTACTATACTCCTCATATATATGCAAAATCCTATTAATTCGGACCACTATATCATATAGCTGCCATAGGAACGATCGGTCGAAAATTAAGTTGTGAAATAAAAAATTTTGTTAATCAAGTTATCTTGCCCAAACTCGGCATTAACTATTTTCCCTGTGCTTCTTAGATACGGACAAAGCACTATAAGCATTATGAAAAGGTTGGGTCTGCAAGGGTATTAGATCTTCGCAGTGCCGAAGATAGCCTTTATTTCTCGTTAGTTTTACTATACTCCTTATATATATGCAAAATCCTATTAAGATACCACCACTATATCGTATAGCTGCCATAGGAACGATCGGTCGAAAATTAAGCTGTAGCATGAAAAAACATTTTGTTTATCAAGATATTAGAACCAAACTCGGCATCTATTAGCTTTACTATACTCCTCATATATATGCAAAATCCTATTAAGATAGTACCACTATATCGTATAGCTGCCATAGGATCGATTGGTCGAAAATTAAGTTGTTGTATAAAAAACATTTTGTTTTTCAAGATATCTACTTATACATATGCAAAATACTATTAAGATACCACCACTATATCATATTGCTGCCAAAGGAACGATGAGTCGAAAATTAAGTTGTTGTATAAAAAACATTTTGTTTATCAAGATATCTTGCCCAAACTCGGCATTAACTATTTTCCCTGTGCTTCTTAGATACGGACAAAGCGCTATAAGCATTATGAAAAGTTGGGTCTGCAAGGGTACTAGATCTTCGCAGTGCCGAAGATAGACTTTATTTCTCGTTAGTTTTACTATACTCCTTATACATATGCAAAATCCTATTAAGATACCACCACTATATCATATTGCTGCCATAGGAACGATGGGTCGAAAATTAAGTTGTAGTCTTTTTATACAACATATATATGTTTTTTAAACATTTTGTTTATCAAGATATCTTGCCCAAACTCGGCAATAACTATTTTCCCTGTGCTTCTTAGATACGGACAAAGCACTACAAGCATTATGAAAAGGTTGGGTCTGCAAGGGTATTAGATCTTCGCAGTGCCGAAGAAAGCCTTTATTTCTCGTTAGTTTTACTATTCTTCTTATACATATGCAAAATCCAATTAAGATAGCACCACTAAATCGTATAGCTGCCATAGGAACGATCGGTCAAAAATTAAGTTGTTGCATGAAAAAACATTTTATTTATCAAGATATTTGAACCAAACTCGGCATCTATTAGCTTTACTATACTCCTCATATATATGCAAAATCCTATTAAGATAGCACCACTATATCGTATAGCTGCCATAAGAACGATTGGTCGAAAATTAAGTTGTTGTATAAAAAAAACATATTGTTTATCAAGATATCTTGCCCAATCTCGGCATTAACTATCTTCCCTGTGCTTCTTAGATACGAACAAAGCACTAAAAGCATTATGAAAAGGTTGGGTCTGCAAGGGTATTAGATCTTCGCAGTGCCGAAGAAAGCCTTTATTTCTCGTTAGTTTTACTATACTTCTTATACATATGCAAAATCCAATTAAGATAGCACCACTAAATCGTATAGCTGTCATAGGAACGATCGGTCGAAAATTAAGTTGTTGCATGAAAAAACATTTTATTTATCAAGATATTTGAACCAAGCTCGGCATCTATTAGGTTTACTATACTCCTCATATATATGCAAAATCCTATTAAGATAGCACCACTATATCGTATAGCTGCCATAGGAACGATCGGTCAAAAATTAAGTTGTATTAAAAAGTATTTTGCTTTTCAGGATATCTTAACCAAACTCGGCATTTATTAGTTTTTCTTTACTCCTCATATATATGCAAAATCCTATTAAGATCGGACCACTATATCATATAGCTGCTATAGGAACGATCGGTCGAAAATAAAGTTTTTGTATGAAAAAATATTTTGTTTTTAAGAAATCTTGACCCAACTCAAAATTTATTAGTCTTACTATGCTCCTCATATATATGCAAAATACTATTAAGATCGGACCACTATATCATATAGCTGCCAGAGGAACGTTCGGTCGAAAATTAAGTTTTTGTATGAAAAAACATTTTGTTTTTCAAGAAATCTTGACCAAACTCAAAATTTATTAGTTTTACTATGCTCCTCATATATGTGCAAAATCCTAATAAGATCGGACCACTATATCATATAGCTGCCAGAGGAACGATCGGTCGAAAATTAAGTTTTTATATGAATAAATATTTTGTTTTTCAAGATATCTTGACCAAACTCGGCATTTATTAGTTTTACTTTACTCCTCATATATATGCAAAATCCTATTAAGATCGAACCACTATATCATATAGCTGCCATTGGAACGATCGGTCGAAAATTAAGTTGTTAAATAAAAATGTTTGTTTATCAAGATAACTTGCCCAAACTCGGCATTAACTATTTTCCCTGTGCTTCTTAGATACGGACAAAGCACTATAAGCATTATGTAAATGTTGGGTCTGCAAGGGTATTAGATCTTCGGCGTGCCGAAGATAGCCTTTATTTCTCGTTAGTTTTACTATACTTCTTATACATATGCAAGATCCAATTAAGATAGCACCACTATATCGTATAGCTGCCATAAGAACGATCGGTAGAAAATTAAGTTGTAGCATGAAAAAACATTTTGTTTATCAAGATATTTGAACCAAACTCGGCATCTATTAGTTTTACTTTACTCCTCATATATATGCAAAATCCTATTAAGATCGGACCACTATATCATATAGCTTCTATAGGAACAATCGGTCGAAAATTAAGTTGTTGCATAAAAAAACATTTTGTTTATCAAGATATCTTGCCCAAACTCGGCATTAACTATTTTCCCTGTGCTTCTTAGGTACGGCCTAGGCACTATAATCATTATGAAAAGTTAGTGTCTGCAAGGGTATTAGATCTTCGGCCTGCCGAAGATAGCTTTTATTTCTCGTTAGTTTTACTATACTCCTTATATATATGCAAAATCCTATTAAGATCGGACCACTATATCATATAGCTGCCATAGGAACGATCGGTCGAAAATTAAGTTTTTGTATGAAAAAACATTTGGTTTTTCAAGTTATTTGAACCAAACTCGGCATCTATTAGCTTTACTATACTCCTCATATATATGCAAAATCCAATTAAGATAGCACCACTATATCGTATAGCTGCCATAGGAACGATCGGTCGAAAATTAAGTTGTTGCATGAAAAAACATTTTATTTAGCAACATATTTGAACCAAACTCGGCATCTATTAGCTTTACTATACTCCTCATATATATGCAAAATCCTATTAAGATAGCACCACTATATCGTATAGCTGCCATAGGAACGATCGGTCGAAAATTAAGTTTTTGTATGAAAAAACATTTGGTTTTTCAAGATATCTCCTTATACATATGCAAAATACTATTAAGATACCACCACTATATCATATTGCTGCCATAGGAACGATCGGACAAAAATTAAGTTGTTGTATTAAAAAGTATTTTGTTTTTCAAGATATCTTAACCAAAATAGGCATTTATTAGTTTTACCACACTCTTCGTATATAGGCCAAATCCTATTAAGATCGGACCACTGTATCATATAGCTGCCATAGGAACGACCGGTCGAAAATTAAGTTGCTGTATGCACAAATTTTTGTTTTTCACGATATATTGACCAAACTGGGCATTTATTAGTTTTTCCTTACTCCTCATATATATGGAAAATCCTATTAAGATCGGACCACTATATCATATAGCTGCTATAGGAACGATCAGTCGAAAATTAAGTTTTTGTATGAAAAAACATTTTGTTTTTCAAGAAATCTTGACCCAACTCAAAATTTATTAGTTTTACTATGCTCCTCATATATATGCAAAATACTATTAAGATCGGAGCACTATATCATATAGCTGCCAGAGGAACGTTCGGCGAAAATTAAGTTTTCGTAGGAAAAAACATTTTTTTTTTTCAAGAAATCTTGACCAAACTCAAATTTATTAGTTTTACTATGCTCCTCATATATATGCAAAATCCTAATAAGATCGGACTTCTATGTCATATAGCTGCCAGAGGAACGATCGGTCGAAAATTAAGTTTTTGTATGAATAAACATTTTGTTTTTCAAGATATCTTGACCAAAATCGGCATTTATTAGTTTTACTTTACTCCTCATATATATGCAAAATCCTATTAAGATCGGACCACTATATCATATAGCTGCCATTGGAACGATCGGTCGAAAATTAAGTTGTTAAATAAAAAATTATGTTAATCAAGATATCTTGCCCAAACTCGGCATTAACTATTTTCCCTGTGCTTCTTAGATACGGGCAAAGCACTATAAGCATTATGAAAAGGTTGGGTCTGCAAGGGTATTAGATCTTCGGCGTGCCTTTAGCCTTTATATCTCGTTAGTTTTACTATAATTCTTATACATATGCAAGATCCAATTGAGATAGCACCATTATATCATATAGCTGCCATAGGAACGATCGGTCGAAAATTAAGTTGTAGCATGAAAAAACATTTTGTTTATCAAGATATTTGAACCAAACTCGGCATCTATTAGCTTTACTATACTCCTCATATATATGCAAAATCCTATTAAGATAGCACCACTATATCGTATAGCTGCCATAGGAACGATCGGTCAAAAATTAAGTTGTTGTATTAAAAAGTATTTTGTTTTTCAAGATATCTTAACTAAAATCGGCATTTATTAGTTTTACCACACTCCTCGTATATAGGCTAAATCCTATCAAGATCGGACCACTATATCATATAGCTGCCATAGGAACGACCGGTCGAAAATTAGGTTATTGTATGAAAAAACATTTTGTTTTTTAAGATATCTTGACCAATATATCATATAGCTGCCATAGGAACGATCGGTCGAAAATTAAGTTGTTGTATTAAAAAGTATTTTGTTTGTCAAGATATCTTAACCAAAATCGGCATTAACTATTTTCCCTGTGCTTCTTAGATACGGACTAGGCACTATAATCATTATGAAAAGGTTGGGTCTGCAAGGGTATTAGATCTTCGGCGTGCCGAAGATAGCCTTTATTTCTCGTTAGTTTTACTATACTCCTTATATATATGCAAAATCCTATTAAGATACCACCACTATATCGTATAGCTGCCATAGGAACGATCGGTCGAAAATTAAGTTGTAGCATGAAAAAACATTTTGTTTATCAAGATATTTGAACCAAACTCGGCATCTATTAGCTTTACTATACTCCTCATATATATGCAAAATCCTATTAATTCGGACCACTATATCATATAGCTGCCATAGGAACGATCGGTCGAAAATTAAGTTGTTAAATAAAAAATTTTGTTAATCAAGTTATCTTGCCCAAACTCGGCACTAACTATTTTCCCTGTGCTTCTTAGATACGGACAAAGCACTATAAGCATTATGAAAAGGTTGGGTCTGCAAGGGTATTAGATCTTCGCAGTGCCGAAGATAGCCTTTATTTCTCGTTAGTTTTACTATACTCCTTATATATATGCAAAATCCTATTAAGATACCACCACTATATCGTATAGCTGCCATAGGAACGATCGGTCGAAAATTAAGTTGTAGCATGAAAAAACATTTTGTTTATCAAGATATTAGAACCAAACTCGGGATCTATTAGCTTTACTATACTCCTCATATATATGCAAAATCCTATTAATTCGGACCACTAAATCATATTGCTGCCATGGGAACGATGGGTCGAAAATTAAGTTGTTGTATAAAAAAACATTTTGTTTATCAAGATATCTTGCCCAAGCTCGGCATTAACTATTTTCCCTGTGCTTCTTAGGTACGGCCTAGGCACTATAATCATTATGAAAAGTTAGTGTCTGCAAGGGTATTAGATCTTCGGCCTGCCGAAGATAGCTTTTATTTCTCGTTAGTTTTACTATACTCCTTATATATATGCAAAATCCTAATAAGATCGGACCACTATATCATATAGCTGCCATAGGAACGATCGGTCGAAAATTAAGTTTTTGTATGAAAAAACATTTGGTTTTTCAAGTTATTTGAACCAAACTCGGCATCTATTAGCTTTACTATACTCCTCATATATATGCAAAATCCAATTAAGATAGCACCACTATATCGTATAGCTGCCATAGGAACGATCGGTCGAAAATTAAGTTGTTGCATGAAAAAACATTTTATTTAGCAAGATATTTGAACCAAACTCGGCATCTATTAGCTTTACTATACTCCTCATATATATGCAAAATCCTATTAAGATAGCACCACTATATCGTATAGCTGCCATAGGAACGATCGGTCGAAAATTAAGTTTTTGTATGAAAAAACATTTGGTTTTTCAAGATATCTCCTTATACATATGCAAAATACTATTAAGATACCACCACTATATCATATTGCTGCCATAGGAACGATGAGTCGAAAATTAAGTTGTTGTATAAAAAAACATTTTGTTTATCAAGATATCTTGCCCAAGCTCGGCATTAACTATTTTCCCTGTGCTTCTTAGATACGGTCTTAGCACTATAAGCATTATGAAAAGGTTGGGTCTGCAAGGGAATTAGATCTTCGCCGTGCCGAAGATAGCCTTTATTTCTCGTTAGTTTTACTATACTTCTTATTCATATGCAAATCCAATTAAGATAGCACCAGTAAATCGTATAGCTGCCATAGGAACGATCGGTCGAAAATTAAGTTGTTGCATGAAAAAACATTTTGTTTATCAAGTTATTTGAACCAAACTCGGCATCTATTAGCTTTACTATACTCCTCATATATATGCAAAATCCTATTAAGATAGCACCACTATATCGTATAGCTGCCATAGGAACGATCGGACAAAAATTAAGTTGTTGTATTAAAAAGTATTTTGTTTTTCAAGATATCTTAACCAAAATAGGCATTTATTAGTTTTACCACACTCTTCGTATATAGGCCAAATCCTATTAAGATCGGACCACTGTATCATATAGCTGCCATAGGAACGACCGGTCGAAAATTAAGTTGCTGTATGCACAAATTTTTGTTTTTCACGATATATTGACCAAACTAGGCATTTATTAGTTTTTCCTTACTCCTCATATATATGGAAAATCCTATTAAGATCGGACCACTATATCATATAGCTGCTATAGGAACGATCAGTCGAAAATTAAGTTTTTGTATGAAAAAACATTTTGTTTTTCAAGAAATCTTGACCCAACTCAAAATTTATTAGTTTTACTATGCTCCTCATATATATGCAAAATACTATTAAGATCGGAGCACTATATCATATAGCTGCCAGAGGAACGTTCGGCGAAAATTAAGTTTTCGTAGGAAAAAACATTTTTTTTTTTCAAGAAATCTTGACCAAACTCAAAATTTATTAGTTTTACTATGCTCCTCATATATATGCAAAATCCTATTAAGATCGGACTTCTATGTCATATAGCTGCCAGAGGAACGATCGGTCGAAAATTAAGTTTTTGTATGAATAAACATTTTGTTTTTCAAGATATCTTGACCAAAATCGGCAATTATTAGTTTTACTTTACTCCTCATATATATGCAAAATCCTATTAAGATCGGACCACTATATCATATAGCTGCCATTGGAACGATCGGTCGAAAATTAAGTTGTTAAATAAAAAATTATGTTAATCAAGATATCTTGCCCAAACTCGGCATTAACTATTTTCCCTGTGCTTCTTAGATACGGGCAAAGCACTATAAGCATTATGAAAAGGTTGGGTCTGCAAGGGTATTAGATCTTCGGCGTGCCTTTAGCCTTTATATCTCGTTAGTTTTACTATAATTCTTATACATATGCAAGATCCAATTAAGATAGCACCATTATATCATATAGCTGCCATAGGAACGATCGGTCGAAAATTAAGTTGTAGCATGAAAAAACATTTTGTTTATCAAGATATTTGAACCAAACTCGGCATCTATTAGCTTTACTATACTCCTCATATATATGCAAAATCCTATTAAGATAGCACCACTATATCGTATAGCTGCCATAGGAACGATCGGTCAAAAATTAAGTTGTTGTATTAAAAAGTATTTTGTTTTTCAAGATATCTTAACTAAAATCGGCATTTATTAGTTTTACCACACTCCTCGTATATAGGCTAAATCCTATCAAGATCGGACCACTATATCATATAGCTGCCATAGGAACGACCGGTCGAAAATTAGGTTTTTGTATGAAAAAACATTTTGTCTTTTAAGATATCTTGACCAATATATCATATAGCTGCCATAGGAACGATCGGTCGAAAATTAAGTTGTTGTATTAAAAAGTATTTTGTTTGTCAAGATATCTTAACCAAAATCGGCATTAACTATTTTCCCTGTGCTTCTTAGATACGGACTTGGCACTATAATCATTATGAAAAGGTTGGGTCTGCAAGGGTATTAGATCTTCGGCGTGCCGAAGATAGCCTTTATTTCTCGTTAGTTTTACTATACTCCTTATATATATGCAAAATCCTATTAAGATACCACCACTATATCGTATAGCTGCCATAGGAACGATCGGTCGAAAATTAAGTTGTAGCATGAAAAAACATTTTGTTTATCAAGATATTTGAACCAAACTCGGCATCTATTAGCTTTACTATACTCCTCATATATATGCAAAATCCTATTAATTCGGACCACTATATCATATAGCTGCCATAGGAACGATCGGTCGAAAATTAAGTTGTTAAATAAAAAATTTTGTTAATCAAGTTATCTTGCCCAAACTCGGCACTAACTATTTTCCCTGTGCTTCTTAGATACGGACAAAGCACTATAAGCATTATGAAAAGGTTGGGTCTGCAAGGGTATTAGATCTTCGCAGTGCCGAAGATAGCCTTTATTTCTCGTTAGTTTTACTATACTCCTTATATATATGCAAAATCCTATTAAGATACCACCACTATATCGTATAGCTGCCATAGGAACGATCGGTCGAAAATTAAGTTGTAGCATGAAAAAACATTTTGTTTATCAAGATATTAGAACCAAACTCGGGATCTATTAGCTTTACTATACTCCTCATATATATGCAAAATCCTATTAATTCGGACCACTAAATCATATTGCTGCCATAGGAACGATGGGTCGAAAATTAAGTTGTTGTATAAAAAAACATTTTGTTTATCAAGATATCTTGCCCAAGCTCGGCATTAACTATTTCCCTGTGCTTCCTAGATGCGGACAAAGCACTACAAGCATTATGAAAAGGTTGGGTCTGCAAGGGTATTAGATCTTCGCAGTGCCGAAGAAAGCCATTATTTCTCGTTAGTTTTACTATACTTCTTATACATATGCAAAATCCAATTAAGATAGCACCACTAAATCGTATAGCTGTCATAGGAACGATCGGTCGAAAATTAAGTTGTTGCATGAAAAAACATTTTATTTATCAAGATATTTGAACCAAACTCGGCATCTATTAGCTTTACTATACTCCTCATATATATGCAAAATACTATTAAGATAGCACCACTATATCGTATAGCTGCCATAGGATCGATTGGTCGAAAATTAAGTTGTTGTATAAAAAAACATTTTGTTTTTCAAGATATCTACTTATACATATGCAAAATACTATTAAGATACCACCACTATATCATATTGCTGCCAAAGGAACGATGAGTCGAAAATTAAGTTGTTGTATAAAAAAACATTTTGTTTATCAAGATATCTTGCCCAAACTCGGCATTAACTATTTTCCCTGTGCTTCTTAGATACGGACAAAGCACTATAAGCATTATGAAAAGGTTGGGTCTGCAAGGGTATTAGATCTTCGCAGTGCCGAAGATAGCCTTTATTTCTCGTTAGTTTTACTATACTCCTTATACATATGCAAAATCCTATTAAGATACCACCACTATATCATATTGCAGCCATAGGAACGATGGGTCGAAAATTAAGTTGTTGTCTTTTTATACAACATATATATGTTTTTTTAAACATTTTGTTTATCAAGATATCTTGCCCAAACTCGGCAATAACTATTTTCCCTGTGCTTCTTAGATACGGACAAAGCACTATAAGCATTATGAAAAGGTTGGGTCTGCAAGGGTATTAGATCTTCGCAGTGCCGAAGAAAGCCTTTATTTCTCGTTAGTTTTACTATACTTCTTATACATATGCAAAATCCAATTAAGATAGCACCACTAAACCGTATAGCTGCCATAGGAACGATCGGTCGAAAATTAAGTTGTTGCATGAAAAAACATTTTATTTATCAAGATATTTGAACCAAACTCGGCATCTATTAGCTTTACTATACTCCTCATATATATGCAAAATCCTATTAAGATAGCACCACTATATCGTATAGCTGCCATAGGAACGATTGGTCGAAAATTAAGTTGTTGTATAAAAAATATTTTTTTATCAAGATATCTTGCCCAAGCTCGACATTAACTATTTTCCCTGTGCTTCTTAGATACGGTCTTGGCACTATAAGCATTATGAAAAGGTTGGGTCTGCAAGGGTATTAGATCTTCGCCGTGCCGAAGATAGCCTTTATTTCTCGTTAGTTTTACTATAATTCTTATACATATGCAAGATCCAATTAAGATAGCACCACTATATCATATAGCTGCCATAGGAACGATCGGTCGAAAATTAAGTTGTAGCATGAAAAAACATTTTGTTTATCAAGATATTTGAACCAAACTCGGCATCTATTAGCTTTACTATACTCCTCATATATATGCAAAATCCAATTAAGATAATGCCAAACTCGGCATTAACTATTTTCCCTGTGCTTCTTAGATACGGGCAAAGCACTATAAGCATTATGAAAAGGTTGGGTCTGCAAGGGTATTAGATCTTCGGCGTGCCTTTAGCCTTTATTTCTCGTTAGTTTTACTATAATTCTTATACATATGCAAGATCCAATTAAGATAGCACCACTATATCATATAGCTGCCATAGGAACGACCGGTCGAAAATTAAGTTTTTGTATGAAAAAACATTTTGTTTTCTAAGATATCTTGACCAATATATCATATAGCTGCCATAGGAACGATCGGTCGAAAATTAAGTTGTTGTGTTATAAAGTATTTTGTTTGTCAAGATATCTTAACCAAAATCGGCATTAACTATTTTCCCTGTGCTACTTAGATACGGACTAGGCACTATAATCATTATGAAAAGGTTGGGTCTGCAAGGGTATTAGATCTTCGGCGTGCCGAAGATAGCCTTTATTTCTCGTTAGTTTTACTATACTCCTTATATATATGCAAAATCCTATTAAGATACCACCACTATATCGTATAGCTGCCATAGGAACGATCGGTCGAAAATTAAGTTGTAGCATGAAAAAACATTTTGTTTATCAAGATATTTGAACCAAACTCGGCATCTATTAGCTTTACTATACTCCTCGTATATATGCAAAATCCTATTAATTCGGACCACTATATCATATTGCTGCCATAGGAACGATGGGTCGAAAATTAGGTTGTTGTATAAAAAAACATTTTGTTTATCAAGATATCTTGCCCAAACTCGGCATTAACTATTTTTCCTGTGCTTCTTAGATACGGACAAAGCACTTAAGCATTATGAAAAGGTTGGGTCTGCAAGGGTATTAGATCTTCGCAGTGCCGAAGATAGCCTTTATTTCTCGTTAGTTTTACTATACTCCTTATACATATGCAAAATCCTATTAAGATACCACCACTATATCATATTGCTGCCATAGGAACGATGGGTCGAAAATTAAGTTGTTGTCTTTTTATACAACATATATATGTTTTTTTAAACATTTTGTTTATCAAGATATCTTGCCCAAACTCGGCATTAACTATTTTCCCTGTGCTTTTTAGATACGGGCAAAGCACTATAAGCATTATGAAAAGGTTGGGTCTGCAAGGGTATTAGATCTTCGGCGTGCCTTTAGCCTTTATTTATCGTTAGTTTTACTATAATTCTTATACATATGCAAGATCCAATTAAGATAGCACCACTATATCATATAGCTGCCATAGGAACGATCGGTCGAAAATTAAGTTGTAGCATGAAAAAACATTTTGTTTATCAAGATATTAGAACCAAACTCGGGATCTATTAGCTTTACTATACTCCTCATATATATGCAAAATCCTATTAATTCGGACCACTAAATCATATTGCTGCCATAGGAACGATGGGTCGAAAATTAAGTTGTTGTATAAAAAAACATTTTGTTTATCAAGATATCTTGCCCAAGCTCGGCATTAACTATTTTCCCTGTGCTAGATCTTCGCAGTGCCGAAGAAAGCTATTATTTCTCTTTAGTTTTACTATACTTCTTATACATATGCAAAATCCAATTAAGATAGCACCACTAAATCGTATAGCTGTCATAGGAACGATCGGTCGAAAATTAAGTTGTTGCATGAAAAAACATTTTATTTATCAAGATATTTGAACCAAACTCGGCATCTATTAGCTTTACTATACTCTTCATATATATGCAAAATACTATTAAGATAGCACCACTATATCGTATAGCTGCCATAGGATCGATTGGTCGAAAATTAAGTTGTTGTATAAAAAAACATTTTGTTTTTCAAGATATCTACTTATACATATGCAAAATACTATTAAGATACCACCACTATATCATATTGCTGCCAAAGGAACGATGAGTCGAAAATTAAGTTGTTGTATAAAAAAACATTTTGTTTATCAAGATATCTTGCCCAAACTCGGCATTAACTATTTTCCCTGTGCTTCTTAGATACGGACAAAGCACTATAAGCATTATGAAAAGGTTGGGTCTGCAAGGGTATTAGATCTTCGGCGTGCCTTTAGCCTTTATTTATCGTTAGTTTTACTATAATTCTTATACATATGCAAGATCCAATTAAGATAGCACCACTATATCATATAGCTGCCATAGGAACGATCGGTCGAAAATTAAGTTGTAGCATGAAAAAACATTTTGTTTATCAAGATATTAGAACCAAACTCGGGATCTATTAGCTTTACTATACTCCTCATATATATGCAAAATCCTATTAATTCGGACCACTAAATCATATTGCTGCCATAGGAACGATGGGTCGAAAATTAAGTTGTTGTATAAAAAAACATTTTGTTTATCAAGATATCTTGCCCAAGCTCGGCATTAACTATTTTCCCTGTGCTTCCTAGATGCGGACAAAGCACTACAAGCATTATGAAAAGGTTGGGTCTGCAAGGGTATTAGATCTTCGCAGTGCCGAAGAAAGCCATTATTTCTCGTTAGTTTTACTATACTTCTTATACATATGCAAAATCCAATTAAGATAGCACCACTAAATCGTATAGCTGTCATAGGAACGATCGGTCGAAAATTAAGTTGTTGCATGAAAAAACATTTTATTTATCAAGATATTTGAACCAAACTCGGCATCTATTAGCTTTACTATACTCCTCATATATATGCAAAATACTATTAAGATAGCACTATTAAGATAGCACTATATCGTATAGCTGCCATAGGATCGATTGGTCGAAAATTAAGTTGTTGTATAAAAAAACATTTTGTTTTTCAAGATATCTACTTATACATATGCAAAATACTATTAAGATACCACCACTATATCATATTGCTGCCAAAGGAACGATGAGTCGAAAATTAAGTTGTTGTATAAAAAAACATTTTGTTTATCAAGATATCTTGCCCAAACTCGGCATTAACTATTTTCCCTGTGCTTCTTAGATACGGACAAAGCACTATAAGCATTATGAAAAGGTTGGGTCTGCAAGGGTATTAGATCTTCGCAGTGCCGAAGATAGCCTTTATTTCTCGTTAGTTTTACTATACTCCTTATACATATGCAAAATCCTATTAAGATACCACCACTATATCATATTGCAGCCATAGGAACGATGGGTCGAAAATTAAGTTGTTGTCTTTTTATACAACATATATATGTTTTTTTAAACATTTTGTTTATCAAGATATCTTGCCCAAACTCGGCAATAACTATTTTCCCTGTGCTTCTTAGATACGGACAAAGCACTATAAGCATTATGAAAAGGTTGGGTCTGCAAGGGTATTAGATCTTCGCAGTGCCGAAGAAAGCCTTTATTTCTCGTTAGTTTTACTATACTTCTTATACATATGCAAAATCCAATTAAGATAGCACCACTAAATCGTATAGCTGCCATAGGAACGATCGGTCGAAAATTAAGTTGTTGCATGAAAAAACATTTTATTTATCAAGATATTTGAACCAAACTCGGCATCTATTAGCTTTACTATACTCCTCATATATATGCAAAATCCTATTAAGATAGCACCACTATATCGTATAGCTGCCATAGGAACGATTGGTCGAAAATTAAGTTGTTGTATAAAAAAATATTTTTTTATCAAGATATCTTGCCCAAGCTCGACATTAACTATTTTCCCTGTGCTTCTTAGATACGGTCTTGGCACTATAAGCATTATGAAAAGGTTGGGTCTGCAAGTGTATTAGATCTTCGCCGTGCCGAAGATAGACTTTATTTCTCGTTAGTTTTACTATAATTCTTATACATATGCAAGATCCAATTAAGATAGCACCACTATATCATATAGCTGCCATAGGAACGATCGGTCGAAAATTAAGTTGTAGCATGAAAAAACATTTTGTTTATCAAGATATTTGAACCAAACTCGGCATCTATTAGCTTTACTATACTCCTCATATATATGCAAAATCCTATTAAGATAATGCCAAACTCGGCATTAACTATTTTCCCTGTGCTTCTTAGATACGGGCAAAGCACTATAAGCATTATGAAAAGGTTGGGTCTGCAAGGGTATTAGATCTTCGGCGTGCCTTTAGCCTTTATTTCTCGTTAGTTTTACTATAATTCTTATACATATGCAAGATCCAATTAAGATAGCACCACTATATCATATAGCTGCCATAGGAACGATCGGTCGAAAATTAAGTTGTAGCATGAAAAAACCTTTTGTTTATCAAGATATTTGAACCAAACTCGGCATCTATTAGCTTTACTATACTCCTCATATATATGCAAAATCCTATTAAGATAGCACCACTATATCGTATAGCTGCCATAGGAACGATCGGTCAAAAATTAAGTTGTTGTATTAAAAAGTATTTTGTTTTTCAAGATATCTTAACTAAAATCGGCAATTATTAGTTTTACCACACTCCTCGTATTTAGGCTAAATCCTATCAAGATCGGACCACTATATTATATAGCTGCCATAGGAACGACCGGTCGAAAATTAAGTTTTTGTATGAAAAAACATTTTGTTTTCTAAGATATCTTGACCAATATATCATATAGCTGCCATAGGAACGATCGGTCGAAAATTAAGTTGTTGTATTAAAAAGTATTTTGTTTGTCAAGATATCTTAACCAAAATCGGCATTAACTATTTTCCCTGTGCTACTTAGATACGGACTAGGCACTATAATCATTATGAAAAGGTTGGGTCTGCAAGGGTATTAGATCTTCGGCGTGCCGAAGATAGCCTTTATTTCTCGTTAGTTTTACTATACTCCTTATATATATGCAAAATCCTATTAAGATACCACCACTATATCGTATAGCTGCCATAGGAACGATCTGTCGAAAATTAAGTTGTAGCATGAAAAAACATTTTGTTTATCAAGATATTTGAACCAAACTCGGCATCTATTAGCTTTACTATACTCCTCATCTATATGCAAAATCCTATTAATTCGGACCACTATATCATATAGCTGCCATAGGAACGATCGGTCGAAAATTAAGTTGTTAAATAAAAAATTTTGTTAATCAAGTTATCTTGCCCAAACTCGGCATTAACTATTTTCCCTGTGCTTCTTAGATAAGGACAAAGCACTATAAGCATTATGAAAAGGTTGGGTCTGCAAGGGTATTAGATCTTCGCAGTGCCGAAGATAGCCTTTATTTCTCGTTAGTTTTACTATACTCCTTATATATATGCAAAATCCTATTAAGATACCATCACTATATCGTATAGCTGCCATAGGAACGATCGGTCGAAAATTAAGTTGTAGCATGAAAAAACATTTTGTTTATCAAGATATTTGAACCAAACTCGGCATCTATTAGCTTTACTATACTCCTCGTATATATGCAAAATCCTATTAATTCGGACCACTATATCATATTGCTGCCATAGGAACGATGGGTCGAAAATTAGGTTGTTGTATAAAAAAACATTTTGTTTATCAAGATATCTTGCCCAAACTCGGCATTAACTATTTTCCCTGTGCTTTTTAGATACGGACAAAGCACTACAAGCATTATGAAAAGGTTGGGTCTGCAAGGGTATTAGATCTTCGCAGTGCCGAAGAAAGCCTTTATTTCTCGTAAGTTTTACTATACTTCTTATACATATGCAAAATCAAATTAAGATAGCACCACTAAATCGTATAGCTGCCATAGGAACGATCGGTCGAAAATTAAGTTGTTGCATGAAAAAACATTTTATTTGTCAAGATATTTGAACCAAACTCGGCATCTATTAGCTTTACAATACTCCTCATATATATGCAAAATCCTATTAAGATAGCACCACTATATCGTATAGCTGCCATATTAACGATTGGTCGAAAATTAAGTTGTTGTATAAAAAAACATTTGGTTTTTCAAGATATCTACTTATACATATGCAAAATACTATTAAGATACCACCACTATATCATATTGCTGCCACGATGAGTCGAAAATTAAGTTGTTGTATAAAAAAACATTTTGTTTATCAAGATATCTTGCCCAAACTCGGCATTAACTATTTTCCCTGTGCTTCTTAGATACGGACAAAGCACTTAAGCATTATGAAAAGGTTGGGTCTGCAAGGGTATTAGATCTTCGCAGTGCCGAAGATAGCCTTTATTTCTCGTTAGTTTTACTATACTCCTTATACATATGCAAAATCCTATTAAGATACCACCACTATATCATATTGCTGCCATAGGAACGATGGGTCGAAAATTAAGTTGTTGTCTTTTTATACAACATATATATGTTTTTTTAAACATTTTGTTTATCAAGATATCTTGCCCAAACTCGGCATTAACTATTTTCCCTGTGCTTTTTAGATACGGGCAAAGCACTATAAGCATTATGAAAAGGTTGGGTCTGCAAGGGTATTAGATCTTCGGCGTGCCTTTAGCCTTTATTTATCGTTAGTTTTACTATAATTCTTATACATATGCAAGATCCAATTAAGATAGCACCACTATATCATATAGCTGCCATAGGAACGATCGGTCGAAAATTAAGTTGTAGCATGAAAAAACATTTTGTTTATCAAGATATTTGAACCAAACTCGGCATCTATTAGCTTTACTATACTCCTCATATATATGCAAAATCCTATTAAGATAGCACGACTATATCGTATAGCTGCCATAGGAACGATCGGTCAAAAATTAAGTTGTTGTATTAAAAAGTATTTTGTTTTTCAAGATATCTTAACTAAAATTGGCATTTATTAGTTTTACCACACTCCTCGTTTTTAGGCTAAATCCTATCAAGATCGGTCCACTATATCATATAGCTGCCATAGGAACGACCGGTCGAAAATTAAGTTTTTGTATGAAAAAACATTTTGTTTTTTAAGATATCTTGACCAATATATCATATAGCTGCCATAGGAACGATCGGTCGAAAATTAAGTTGTTGTATTAAAAAGTATTTTGTTTGTCAAGATATCTTAACCAAAATCGGCATTAACTATTTTCCCTGTGCTTCTTAGATACGGACTAGGCACTATAAGCATTATGAAAAGGTTGGGTCTGCAAGGGTATTAGATCTTCGCAGTGCCGAAGATAGCCTTTATTTCTCGTTAGTTTTACTATACTCCTTATATATATGCAAAATCCTATTAAGATACCACCACTATATCGTATAGCTGCCATAGGAACGATCGGTCGAAAATTAAGTTGTAGCATGAAAAAACATTTTGTTTATCAAGATATTTGAACCAAACTCGGCATCTATTAGCTTTACTATACTCCTCATATATATGCAAAATCCTATTAATTCGGACCACTAAATCATATTGCTGCCATAGGAACGATGGGTCGAAAATTAAGTTGTTGTATAAAAAACATTTTGTTCATCAAGATATCTTGCCCAAACTCGGCATTAACTATTTTCCCTGTGCTTCTTAGATGCGGTCTAGCACTATAAGCATTATGAAAAGGTTGGGTCTGCAAGGGTATTAGATCTTCGCCGTGCCGAAGATAGCCTTTATTTCTCGTTAGTTTCTCTATACTTCTTATACATATGCAAAATCCAATTAAGATAGCACCACTATCTATAGCTGCCATAGGAACGATCGGTCGAAAATTAAGTTCTTGCATGAAAAAACATTTTGTTGATCCAAACTCGGCATCTATTAGCTTTACTATACTCCTCATATATATGCAAATCCTATTAAGATAGCACCACTATATCGTATAGCTGCCATAGGAACGATCGGTCGAAAATTAAGTTGTAGCATGAAAAAACATTTTGTTTATCAAGATATTTGAACCAAACTCGGCATCTATTAGTTTTACTTTACTCCACATATATATGCAAAATCCTATTAAGATCGGACCACTATATCATATAGCTGCCATAGGAACGATCGGTCGAAAATTAAGTTGTTAAATAAAAAATTTTGTTAATCAAGATATCTTGCCCAAACTTGGCATTAACTATTTTCCCTGTGCTTCTTAGATACGGACAAAGCACTATAAGCATTTTGAAAAGGATGGGTCTGCAAGGGTATTAGATATTCGGCCTGCCTTTAGCCTTTATTTCTCGTTAGTTTTACTATACTTCTTATACATATGCAAGATCCAATTAAGATAGCACCACTATATCGTATAGCTGCCATAGGAACGATCGGTCGAAAATTAAGTTGTTGTATTAAAAAGTATTTTGTTTTTCAAGATATCTTAACCAAAATCGGCATTTATTAGTTTTACCACACTCCTCGTATATAGGCAAAATCCTATCAGATCGGACCACTGTATCATATAGCTGCCATAGGAACGACCGGTCGAAAATTAAATTGCTGTATGCACAAATTTGTTGTTTTCACCGATTTATTGACCAAACTCGGCATTTATTAGTTTTTCTTTACTCCTATATATGCAAAATCCTATTAAGATCGGACCACTATATCATATAGCTGCTATAGAAACGATCGGTCGAAAACTAAGTTTTTGTATGAAAAAACATTTTGTTTTTCAAGAAATCTTGACCCAACTCAAAATTTATTAGTTTTACTATGCTCCTCATATATATGCAAAATACTATTAAGAGCGGACCACTATATCATATAGCTGCCAGAGGAACGTTCGGCGAAAATTAAGTTTTCGTATGAAAAAACATTTGGTTTTTCAAGAAATCTTGACCAAACTTAAAATTTATTAGTTTTACTATGCTCCTCATATATATGCAAAATCCTAATAAGATCGGACTTCTATGTCATATAGCTGCCAGTGGAACGATCGGTCGAAAATTAAGTTTTTGTATGAATAAACATTTTGTTTTTCAAGATATCTTGACCAAACTCGGCATTTATTAGTTTTACTTTACTCCTCATATATATGCAAAATCCCATTAAGATCGGACCACTATATCATATAGCTGCCATAGGAACGATCGGTCGAAAATTAAGTTGTTAAATAAAAAATTTTGTTAATCAAGATATCTTGCCCAAACTCGGCATTAACTATTTTCCCTGTGCTTCTTAGATACGGACTAGGCACTATAATCATTATGAAAAGGTTGGGTCTGCAAGGGTATTAGATCTTCAGCGTGCCGAAGATAGCCTTTATTTCTCGTTAGTTTTACTATACTCCTTATATATATGCAAAATCCTATTAAGATACCACCACTATATCGTATAGCTGCCATAGGAACGATCGGTCGAAAATTAAGTTGTAGCATGAAAAAACATTTTGTTTATCAAGATATTTGAACCAAACTCGGCATCTATTAGTTTTACTTTACTCCACATATATATGCAAAATCCTATTAAGATCGGACCACTATATCATATAGCTGCCATAGGAACGATCGGTCGAAAATTAAGTTGTTAAATAAAAATTTTGTTAATCAAGATATCTTGCCCAAACTTGGCATTAACTATTTTCCCTGTGCTTCTTAGATACGGACAAAGCACTATAAGCATTTTGAAAAGGATGGGTCTGCCAGGGTATTAGATATTCGGCCTGCCTTTAGCCTTTATTTCTCGTTAGTTTTACTATACTTCTTATACATATGCAAGATCCAATTAAGATAGCACCACTATATCGTATAGCTGCCATAGGAACGATCGGTCGAAAATTAAGTTGAAGCATGAAAAACATTTTGTTTATCAAGATATTTGAACCAAACTCGGCATCTATTAGTTTTACTTTACTCCTCATATATATGCAAAATCCTATTAAGATCGTACCACTATATCATATAGCTGCTATAGAAACAATCGGTCGAAAATTAAATTTTTGTATGAAAAACATTTTGTTTTTTAAGATATCTTGACCAAATTCGGCATTATTAGTTTTTCTATATTCCTCATATATTTGCAAAATCCTATTAAGATCGGACCACTATATCACATAGCTGCCATGGGAACGGCCGGTCGAAAATTAAGTTTTGTATGAATGATATTTTGATATTATGAAAAAATATATTGTTTATCAAGATATCTTGCCCAAACTCGGCATTAACTATTTTCCCTGTGCTTCTTAGATATGGACTAGGCACTATATTCATTATGAAAATGTTGGGTCTGCAAGGGTATTAGATCTTCGGCGTGCCGAAGATAGCCTTTATTTCTCGTTAGTTTTACTATACTCCTTATACATATGCAAAATCCTATTAAAATTCCACCACTATATCGTATAGCTGCCATAGCTATGAAAAAACATTTTGTTTTTTAAGATATCTTGACCAAATTCGGCATTATTATTTTTTCCCTATTCTTCATATATTTGCAAAATCCTATTAAGATCGGACCACTATATCATATAGCTGCCACGGTCGAAAATTAAGTTTTTGTATGAAAAAATATTTTGTTTATCAAGATATCTTGCCCAAACTCGGAATTAACTATTTTCCCTGTGCTTCTTAGATACGGACTAGGCACTATATTCATTATGAAAAGGTTGGGTCTGCAAGGGTATTAGATCTTCGGCGTGCCGAAGATAGCCTTTATTTCTCGTTAGTTTTACTATACTCCTTATACATATGCAAAATCCTATTAAGATACCACCACTATATCATATAGCTGCCATAGGAACGATAGGTCGAAAATTAAGTTGTTGTATAAAAAAACATTTTGTTTATCAAGATATCTTGCCCAAACTCAGCATTAACTATTTTTCCTGTGCTTCTTAGATACGGACAAAGCACTATAAGCATTGTGAAAAGGTTGGGTCTGCAAGGGTATTAGATTAGATTAGATATTAAAGATAGCCCTTATTTCTCGTTAGTTTTACTATACTCCTTATACATATGCAAAATCCAATTAAGATAGCACCACTAAATCGTATAGCTGCCATAGGTACTTTTGGTCGAAAATTAAGTTGTTGCATGAAAAAACATTTTGTTTATCATGATATTGTAGCCAAACTCGGCATCTATTAGTTTTACTGTACTCCTCATATATATGCAAAATCCTATTAAGATAGCACCACTATATCGTATAGCTGCCATAGGAACGATCGGTCAAAAATTAAGTTGTTGTATTAAAAAGTATTTTGTTTATTAAGATATCTTAACCAAACTCGGCATTTATTAGTTTTAGCACACTCCTCGTATATAGGCAAAATCCTATCAAGATCGGACCACTGTATCATATAGCTGTCATAGGAACGACCGGTCGAAAATTAAGTTATTGTATGCACAAATTTGTTGTTTTTCACGATATATTGACCAAACTCGGCATTTATTACTCTTTACTCCTCATATATATGCAAAATCCTATTAAGATCGGACCACTATATCATATAGCTGTTATAGGAACGATCGGTCGAAAATTAAGTTTTTGTATGAAAAAACATTTTGTTTAGCAAGAAATCTTGACCAAACTCAAAATTTATTAGTTTTACTATACTATATGCAAAATACTATTAAGATCGGACCACTATATCATATAGCTGCCAGAGGAAAGATCGGTCGAAAATTAAGTTTTTGTATTAAAAAACATTTTGTTTTTCAAGAAATCGTGACCAAACTCAAAATTTATTTGTTTTACTATGCTCCTTATATATATGCAAAATACTTTTAAGATCGGACCACTATATCATATAGCTGCCATAGGAACGATCGGTCGAAAATTAAGTTGTTGTATAAAAAAACAATTTGTTTATCAAGATATCTTGCCCAAACTCGGCATTAACTATTTTCCCTGTGCTTCTTAGATACGGACAAAGCACTATAAGTATAATGAAAAGCTATATCATATAGCTGCTATAGGAACGATCGGTAAAAAATTAAATTGTTGTATTTTTTTTTTTTTTTTTTTTTTAAGTTGCTTTTATTTTTGCTAATTTTCTGTTACTTTTCACTTTTAGCAACTTTTATCAGCGTGAGTTTTGGGTAATGAAAGCTTAAGTTAAATATTTACAATGTGTATATATATGTACATGTTAATTTTACTTCATTATAGTCGGCGTTTGGCCAGGTCCATAGAATAACACTTTTTAAGCCTCCTTCTTCGCCTCCTTAGCAGGTTTCTTGCCAAGACGTTAGTGTGGTTGCGGAGCTTACATAAGTGACTTGCTGTTTGTTGGTTAATAAGGTCTCCTACCATAGTAACCTTAAGGTCCTTTGCAATGTCTCGTGTTCGAATATACCATTCGGCTCCAGAGATTTTTCGCAAGATCTTGGCCTGCATGATGCGAAGTTTGTTAAGGTGCGTCTTCGCGGCAATTCCGTATACCTGGAGTCCATATCGCCATGCAGGGGCAAGTATTACTTTATATATTTGGACTTTATTTCGGAGCGAGAGTTTGTTGTTTGGGTTTAGCAGCCAGCTCAGACGTCTGATTTTGCTTTTCAAGTTGTTGGTTACCTCGGTGACATGTTTTTTGAACGTAAGTCGTCTGTCGAGTGTTATCCCTAGGTATTTATGGCCACGCACCTGCTCTAAGAGCTCGCCATGAAGAAAAAGTCCAGGGGAGGAGTCCTTGCGCAGGGTGTGAGTGACCGTAGCACATTTTTGGGGGTTCACAGAGATATTCCACCTGCAAGCCCAGTTTTCGAAGCGTTTCAGATACTCTTGCAGGATGTCTGTTGCTTCGTAGACGCAATTATTCTTGGCAAGGATTGCCGTGTCATCAGCAAACCTAGCCACCAGGAAATCCTGCCGACTGACGAGGGGTATTTCGCTTGCCTTGGGCATATCGTGCGTGAAGAGGCTGTAAAGAGTGGGACCCAAGACGCTACCTTGTGGAACTCCCGCTCTTATGCGTTTGGTATGAGAGGCTATGCCATCCTGTACCACTCTAAATGTCCTCTCGTTCAAGAAGCTCGCAATGATGTTAAAGAGCTGCGGATTCAATTTGCCCTTAATCTTGGAGAGGAGTCCTGCGTGCCACACCCGGTCAAAAGCTTGTTGGATGTCGAGGTATGCTGCCACCACATACTCCTTCCTGTTAAAGCCGTCCAAAATAAAATTTGTGACCCGATGGAGTTGCTCAGGGGTACCGTGTTTCAGTCTAAACCCAAACTGGAACTTCGGGATTAAGCGTTTTATTTCCGGAGTATCCAGGATCCTTCTAAGGATGCACCTTTCCAGTATCTTGCCAAAGGTAGGCAGGAGGCTGATGGGGCGATAAGAGTCCAGTTGATTAGGGGATTTTCCACTCTTGTGCAACATAATGATATGCGCCTTCTTCCAGGCTACTGGAAAATGACCTAGCCGAAGAGTTGCATTAAAAATGGCTACGAGAAAAAGCACCGCCTTGTATGGCAATAGCTTAATTGTCTGGTTGTCCAACCGATCTTCCCCAGGGGCTTTGTTGTTTTTAGGCTCTTATCTCCTGCTTTACTTCTTGGAAGGTGATTGGTGATAAAGGGAGTGCCGTTTGTAGCGGCGCCTCCAGGATTTGCGCGACTCGCTGTATCCTTCTATGCGATGCGGTCTCAAACGGGTTGAAACGCTCCTCCAGGTTACAGGCGAAGGCTTCGGCTCTTTCCATTGGCGACCTGGCCCAGGTGCCATCGGGATGTCGAACGGGAAACTTTGGTGCAGGTTGCCGCTTGTATCGACTGGTAAGTTTCCACAGTGCGAATTTGGGGCTCTCGTCTGCCGTTGCTTCCTCCAGCATGGTGTCTGTGGCTTTTCTTCTCAGTAAGGTCAACTCCTTTCTGACTCTGTTGGCGATACGGCGATAGATCCTATCGATTCTGGGGTCCTGGGTCCGGACGTACTCCCTCCTCAGCCGCTTTTTCAGGCAAAGAAGGCCTTCAACGATGGGGGGAAGCGTCCTCGTAGGTTGGCTTGTAGGCGTAAAATACGTTTGTGCTGGCGCAGCGTTGGCAGCCGCGGTATGTATTTGATACAGCAGGGTTTGAACTGCAGCGTCGGCATCCTCGGCTGTCAAGATTGGCATGCTTAGATCAATCATGCCATTCAGTTCAGCTTTGAAGCGTTGTATGTTCGACGTAGATACCGTTGCAAGTAAGGGTAGATGGTCAGATGAAAGCTCATACTCTTCGCGAACTGAAATTAAGCTGTTGGGAATACCCTTGTATATATAGAAGTCAATGCACGAAGGAGTACTTTGCCTGTTATACGGGAAGTGGGTAGGTCTCCCGGTGGCCAAGACCTGGGCTGAGCAGCTGGTGAGCGCTTCATGTAGCGCAATGCCTCTGTTGTCAGCTCTGTAGCTTCCCCACAGCCGGTGTTTGGCGTTGAAGTCACCTCCAACGATGAATTTATGACCAAATTGATCAAGGAGAGAATCGAATCCAGCTCGGCTCCAGGATAGATTTGGTGGTAAGTACACTGCAGCTACAGGTATTTCGCCCAAAGGAGTCCCCACCATAATGGCAGCCATTTGTGTTGCGCTGGAAGTCACCTGAGATAGTTGGTAGTGCACCAAGTTCTGCTTGACAAGCACCGCAGCACCTCCTCTGGCTCGATTTGCTGGGTGATCCGCACGGTAGCAAACATATCCCTCCATGGCGAAGTACAGGCCGGCGTGTAGGTGGGTTTCTGAGACAAGCATGATGTCTATTTCATGTTTTCTCAAAAACAGTTTGAGCTCGTTTGCATTTTGTAAGATACTGCGAGCGTTCCACGATCCGAGGCGCATCTGGGCAGCCATTATTTGCGGTGAGTGGGAAGACCGAGCTGTGGAGCTTGCGCGTCCTTCAGCTCCTTGATGCTGACCAGGATACTTGTGACTGCTGCATTCAGTGCTGCGATCGACTGCTGGAGTCCTTGAAGGATACTTCCGAGGGACGTGTCTTGCCCCTGAGATCCATGCTGGAGGTATTGGGGCTGCATTGTTGTAGCGGTGGGCTGATTGCACACAGGGGGTTGGCACGCTTGTGCATTTTGCTGGTACGTGTTGCGTCCTGGCCGCAACGCGTCAGCATACGACAGGCCTTGTTGCACAATTCGGGAGGGTACGAACTGCGAGTTGATGCGCCGTGCAAGTTCCTGTTGGTTGTGTCGTGCCGGGAGGGCAACATTGATGGCCGGTTGTCGGGCATTCAAGCGCTGCTGGAATGCTTTGCATCCTTTATAATAAGCAGCATGGTTCCCATCACAGTTTGAGCATCGCAGGTCTGCCACCGTTTTGGCCTGACATTGCTCCGAGTTGGTCCAGTGGGGTTGGCCGCACCGTCCACATATGGGCTTTTTGAGGCAATAGTTTTTTGTGTGGTCGAACTCATAGCAGCGATAACATTGCCTGATGCTTTTATTCTTTCTCGGAAGCTCAACTTGGACCCTTTGACGACCAACCTTGCTAATTAGAAGCGCGTCCCTGTTGTTTGGGGCCTGCTTAAGATCTACGAACCAGTAGTTGCGATTTGGCGAATCGTTTGCGGGGTCAGCATCAGCGTCACTTGTAGGTAGCCTGGTCCCCGGGTTGTATAGATTTTTTACAACGTGGCCGTGTATTGCAAAGACATTTTCGATTTGGCTTCTGGGAGTAGAAGCGGCCAAGTTTTTGACGACTACGCGATATGGTCTGTCCTCCTTGAGACAGAAGTGCGTGAACTGGACCCTGACCTCAGTGAGTTTGCGAATAATGGCTCTATGAGTGTCGGAATCTTTCGCGTATATTCTCAGCGTGCCGGAGGGAGAGACCTTAAATTCGTAGGCATCTGGGCCAGCTGCCTGGTCAAGTGTCTGTTCCATTGCGACGATGTCGTTAACTCCAGGAAGTGTTATGGGCCTGGGCTTAGGGACCTTTTTTCAGGATGAGGTTCGGGACGAGCTGGCGGAGCTTCATCTGCAATTTCAATCTCGTCGTCTTCGATGTCAGAGGCTTCTTCCAGAGGCGCAAGTGGAGCATATCTGTTTCCATTTGTCAGGGAGGCACTGGGAGCAGTTGAACTTTCTCCTGCCTTGCTGGTTTTCCCGTTTTTTGTGGGTACTTTCCTTTTTTGATGGCTCCGGCCTTTAATGTTGTTCCTTGTCGTTTTTTTGTTTTAGTCGTTTGCCAATTGACCAGCGCTTCTTGGAAGGCTGGCATATTACCTTTGCTCTTTAGAGGGTGCAGAGCAGGGATTTGGCTGCAAAGACCGCTGCAAGACGCAGCTGCCGGGAAAGAGCTCTGGGCGCTATATGTTGCTACTGGGATAAGCTGGAAAGCTTCATTGGTGCTTTTGCGGTGTGTTCCAGAGGGCTCCAGTGCGGCACAGCTTGTACCATTGGAGGCAGAGGTCCTGCAGCCGCTACTTGAGGACACGGTGGTTGTAGTTGTTGTGGTTGCTGTTGTGCACACAATGCCGTGTTGTTGTAGTTGTAGCTGGTTCGACTGTCCCCATCCCTCAGGAGTGTACGCGTGAACCTCGTTCATGTAATCAGGTGAAGATCTACTTGCTTCAGTGAGCGGGGCTAGAAGACCGTGTACTTGATTGCTGTTGACTTCGGGGTTAGTTGGCGGTGGAATATTGCTAAACACTGCATGACGGGAGCAGGTGTTGCTGCGTGTGTTGTATGCATGGGTACCAGGGACGTCATCGTTTTTTAAGTTTTTATTTGCCATGGAAGCCTGAACGTTGTTTAAGCTGACTGCTATTTTTGTAGGCAACTCGGCATTGACATTGGCAGCACTGGCTTTGACAGCTCCCAGTTTTTGCTTGTGTGCAAATTGCACATTTGCAGTTTTGATTTTGGGTCTTTCTTTATTTTAGGCACTTTAACGCAGTTTTTGATTTTTTTGGGGTTCAATTCACTTTCAGCTGTATTATTATGCCACTGTTAGGTGGGCTTGTCCGTTTTTTGTCACTTTTTTCCACGATTTTTTAGGAGCACAATTCACACGGCGATATCGATAGTTATTCGAAATTGTTGTATTAAAAAGTATTTTGTTTTTCAATATATATTAACAAAACTCGGCATTTATTAGTTATACCACATATATAGTTTTACCATATTCCTCATATATATGCAAAATCCTATTAAGATCGGAGCACTGTATCATATAGCTGCAATAGGAACGATCGGTCGAAAATTAAGTTTTTGTATGAAAAAAGATTTGTTTTTTCAAGATATCTTGACCAAACACGGTATTTATAAGTCTTTCCACACTCCTCATATATATGCTAAATCCTATTAAGTTCCGACCACTATATTAAATAGCTGCCATAGGAACGATCGGTCGAAAATTAAGTTTTTGTATGAAAAAACATTTTGTTTTTCAAGAAATCTTGACCAAACTCAAAATTTATTAGTTTTACTATGCTCCTCATATATATGGAAAGTCCTATTAAGATCGGACCACTATATCATATAGCTGCCATATAAACGACCGAACGAAAATTAAGTTGTATGAAAAAACATTTTGTTTTTAAAGATATATTGACCAAACTCGGCATTTTTTAGTTTTACTATACTTTTTATATAAAGGTAAAATCATATTAAGATCGGACCACTATATCATATATCTGCCATAGGAACAATCGGTCTAAAATTAAGTTCTATAAAAAAACTTTTTGTTTTTCAAGATATCTTGACCAAACTCGGCATATATTAGTTTTACTATATTCCTCATATATATGCAAAATCCCATTAAGATCGGACCACTATATCATATAGCTGCCATAGGAACGATCGGTCAAAAATTAAGTTGTCGATGAAAAAACATTTGGTTTTTCAAGATATCTTGACCAAACTCGGCATTTATAAGCTTTACCACATTCCTCATAAATATGCAAAATCTTATTAAGATCCGACCACTATATCAAATAGCTGCCACCTATGACATAGCTGCCATAGGAACGATGGGTCGAAAATTAAGTTGTTGCATGAAAAATAGTTTTGTTTATCATGGTATTTGAACCAAACTCGGCATCTATTAGTTTTACTTTACTCCTCATATATATGCAAAATCCTATTAAGAACGGACCACTATATCATATAGCTGTTATAGGAACGATCGGTCGCAAATTAAGTTTTGTATGAAAATCATTTTTTTTTAAGAAATCTTGACCAAACTCGGCATATATTAGTTTTACTATATTCCTCATATATATGCAAAATCCTATTAAGATCGGACCACTATATCATATAGCTGCCATAGGAACGATCGGTCGAAATTTAAGTTTTTGTATGAAAAAACATTTGTTTTTCAAGATATCTTGACCAAACTCGGTATTTATAAGTTTTACCACATTCCTCATATATATGTAAAAACCTATTAAGTTACGACCACTATATTAAATAGCTGCCATAGGAACGATCGGTCGAAAATTAAGTTTTGTATGAAAAAACATTTTGTTTTTCAAGAAATCTTGACCAAACTCAAAATTTATTAGTTTTACTTTACTCCTCATATATATGCAAAATCCTATTAAGATCGGACCACTATATCATATAGCTGCCATAGGAACGATCGGTCAAAAATTAAGTTTTTGTATGAAAAAACATTTTGTTTTTTAAGATATCTTGACCAAATTCGGCATTATTAGTTTTTCTATATTCCTCATATATTTGCAAAATCCTATTAAGATCGGACCACTATATCACATAGCTGCCATGGGAACGGCCGGCGAAAATTAAGTTTTTGTATGAAAAAATATTTTGTTTATCAAGATATCTTGCCCAAACTCGGCATTAACTATTTTCCCTGTGCTTCTTAGATACGGACTAGGCACTATAATCATTATGAAAAGGTTGGGTCTGCAAGGGTATTAGATCTTCGGCGTGCCGAAGAGAGCCTTTATTTCTCGTTAGTTTTACTATACTCCTTATATATATGCAAAATCCTATTAAGATACCACCACCATATCGTATAGCTGCCATAGGAACGATCGGTCGAAAATTAAGTTTTTGTATGAAAAAACATTTTGTTTATCAAGATATTTGAACCAAACTCGGCATCTATTAGCTTTACTATACTCCTCATATATATGCAAAATCCTATTAATTCGGACCACTATATCATATAGCTGCCATAGGAACGATCGGTCGAAAATTAAGTTGTTAAATAAAAAATTTTGTTAATCAAGTTATCTTGCCCAAACTCGGCATTAACTATTTTCCCTGTGCTTCTTAGATACGGACAAAGCACTATAAGCATTATGAAAAGGTTGGGTCTGCAAGGGTATTAGATCTTCGCAGTGCCGAAGATAGCCTTTATTTCTCGTTAGTTTTACTATACTCCTTATATATATGCAAAATCCTATTAAGATACCACCACTATATCGTATAGCTGCCATAGGAACGATCGGTCGAAAATTAAGTTGTAGCATGAAAAAACATTTTGTTTATCAAGATATTAGAACCAAACTCGGGATCTAGTAGATTTACTATACTCCTCATATATATGCAAAATCCTATTAATTCGGACCACTAAATCATATTGCTGCCATAGGAACGATGGGTCGAAAATTAAGTTGTTGTATAAAAAAACATTTTGTTTATCAAGATATCTTGCCCAAGCTCGGCATTAACTATTTTCCCTGTGCTTCCCAGATGCGGACAAAGCACTACAAGCATTATGAAAAGGTTGGGTCTGCAAGGGTATTAGATCTTCGCAGTGCCGAAGAAAGCCTTTATTTCTCGTTAGTTTTACTATACTTCTTATACATATGCAAAATCCAATTAAGATAGCACCACTAAATCGTATAGCTGTCATAGGAACGATCGGTCGAAAATTAAGTTGTTGCATGAAAAAACATTTTATTTATCAAGATATTTGAACCAAACTCGGCATCTATTAGCTTTACTATACTCCTCATATATATGCAAAATACTATTAAGATAGCACCACTATATCGTATAGCTGCCATAGGATCGATTGGTCGAAAATTAAGTTGTTGTATAAAAAAACATTTTGTTTTTCAAGATATCTACTTATACATATGCAAAATACTATTAAGATACCACCACTATATCATATTGCTGCCAAAGGAACGATGAGTCGAAAATTAAGTTGTTGTATAAAAAAACATTTTGTTTATCAAGATATCTTGCCCAAACTCGGCATTAACTATTTTCCCTGTGCTTCTTAGATACGGACAAAGCACTATAAGCATTATGAAAAGGTTGGGTCTGCAAGGGTATTAGATCTTCGCAGTGCCGAAGATAGCCTTTATTTCTCGTTAGTTTTACTATACTCCTTATACATATGCAAAATCCTATTAAGATACCACCACTATATCATATTGCTGCCATAGGAACGATGGGTCGAAAATTAAGTTGTTGTCTTTTTATACAACATATATATGTTTTTTAAACATTTTGTTTATCAAGATATCTTGCCCAAACTCGGCAATAACTATTATCCCTGTGCTTCTTAGATACGGACAAAGCACTACAAGCATTATGAAAAGGTTGGGTCTGCAAGGGTATTAGATCTTCGCAGTGCCGAAGAAAGCCTTTATTTCTCGTTAGTTTTACTATACTTCTTATACATATGCAAAATCCAATTAAGATAGCACCACTAAATCGTATAGCTGCCATAGGAACGATCGGTCGAAATTAAGTTGTTGCATGAAAAAACATTTTATTTATCAAGATATTTGAACCAAACTCGGCATCTATTAGCTTTACTATACTCCTCATATATATGCAAAATCCTATTAAGATAGCACCACTATATCGTATAGCTGCCATAGGAACGATTGGTCGAAAATTAAGTTGTTGTATAAAAAAATATTTTTTTTATCAAGATATCTTGCCCAAGCTCGGCATTAACTATTTTCCCTGTGCTTCTTAGATACGGTCTTAGCACTATAAGCATTATGAAAAGGTTGGGTCTGCAAGGGTATTAGATCTTCGCCGTGCCGAAGATAGCCTTTATTTCTCGTTAGTTTTACTATAATTCTTATACATATGCAAGATCCAATTAAGGTAGCTTCACTATATCATATAGCTGCCACAGGAACGATCGGTCGAAAATTAAGTTGTAGCATGAAAAAACATTTTGTTTATCAAGATATTTGAACCAAACTCGGCATCTATTAGCTTTACTATACTCCTCATATATATGCAAAATCCTATTAAGATCGGACCACTATATCATATAGCTGCCATAGGAACGATCGGTCGATAATTAAGTTGTTAAATAAAAAATTTTGTTTATCAAGATATCTTGCCCAAACTCGGCATTAACTATTTTCCCTGTGCTTCTTAGATACGTGCAAAGCACTATAAGCATTATTAAAAGGTTGGGTCTGCAAGGGTATTAGATCTTCGGCGTGCCTTTAGCCTTTATTTCTCGTTAGTTTTACTATAATTCTTATACATATGCAAGATCCAATTAAGATAGCACCACTATATCATATAGCTGCCATAGGAACGATCGGTCGAAAATTAAGTTGTAGCATGAAAAAACCTTTTGTTTATCAAGATATTTGAACCAAACTCGGCATCTATTAGATATAAATATACAAAATCCTATTAAGATAGCACCACTATATCGTATAGCTGCCATAGGAACGATCGGTCAAAAATTAAGTTGTTGTATTAAAAAGTATTTTGTTTTTCAAGATATCTTAACTAAAATCGGCATTTATTAGTTTTACCACACTCCTCGTATTTAGGCTAAATCCTATCAAGATCGGACCACTATATCATATAGCTGCCATAGGAACGACCGGTCGAAAATTAAGTTTTTGTATGAAAAAACATTTTGTTTTTTAAGATATCTTGACCAATATATCATATAGCTGCCATAGGAACGATCGGTCGAAAATTAAGTTGTTGTATTAAAAAGTATTTTGTTTGTCAAGATATCTTAACCAAAATCGGCATTAACTATTTTCCCTGTGCTACTTAGATACGGACTAGGCACTATAATCATTATGAAAAGGTTGGGTATGCAAGGGTATTCGGCACGCCGGAGATAGCCTTTATTTCTCGTTAGTTTTACTATACTCCTTATATATATGCAAAATCCTATTAAGATACCACCACTATATCGTATAGCTGCCATAGGAACGATCGGTCGAAAATTAAGTTGTAGCATGAAAAAACATTTTGTTTATGAAGATATTTGAACCAAACTCGGCATCTATTAGCTTTACTATACTCCTCGTATATATGCAAAATCCTATTAATTCGGACCACTATATCATATAGCTGCCATAGGAACGATCGGTCGAAAATTAAGTTGTTAAATAAAAAATTTTGTTAATCAAGTTATCTTGCCCAAACTCGGCATTAACTATTTTCCCTGTGCTTCTTAGATAAGGACAAAGCACTATAAGCATTATGAAAAGGTTGGGTCTGCAAGGGTATTAGATCTTCAGCGTGCCGAAGATAGCCTTTATTTCTCGTTAGTTTACTATACTCCTTATATATATGCAAAATCCTATTAAGATACCACCACTATATCGTATAGCTGCCATAGGAACGATCGGTCGAAAATTAAGTTGTAGCATGAAAAAACATTTTGTTTATCAAGATATTTGAACCAAACTCGTCATCTATTAGCTTTACTATACTCCTCGTATATATGCAAAATCCTATTAATTCGGACCACTATATCATATTGCTGCCATAGGAACGATGGGTCGAAAATTAAGTTGTTGTATAAAAAAACATTTTGTTTATCAAGATATCTTGCCCAAACTCGGCATTAACTATTTTCCCTGTGCTTCTTAGATACGGACAAAGCACTACAAGCGTTATGAAAAGGTTGGGTCTGCAAGGGTATTAGATCTTCGGCGTGCCTTTAGCCTTTATTTCTCGTTAGTTTTACTATAATTCTTATACATATGCAAGATCCAATTAAGATAGCACCACTATATCATATAGCTGCCATAGGAACGATCGGTCGAAAATTAATTTGTAGCATGAAAAAACATTTTGTTTATCAAGATATTTGAACCAAACTCGGCATCTATTAGCTTTACTATACTCCTCATATATATGCAAAATCCTATTAAGATAGCACGACTATATCGTATAGCTGCCATAGGAACGATCGGTCAAAAATTAAGTTGTTGTATTAAAAAGTATTTTGTTTTTCAAGATATCTTGACCAATATATCATATAGCTGCCATAGGAACGATCGGTCGAAAATTAAGTTGTTGTATTAAAAAGTATTTTGTTTGTCAAGATATCTTAACCAAAATCGGCATTAACTTTTTTCCCTGTGCTTCTTAGATACGGACTAGGCACTATAAGCATTATGAAAAGGTTGGGTCTGCAAGGGTATTAGATCTTCGCAGTGCCGAAGATAGCCTTTATTTCTCGTTAGTTTTACTATACTCCTTATATATATGCAAAATCCTATTAAGATACCACCACTATATCGTATAGCTGCCATAGGAACGATCGGCGAAAATTAAGTTGTAGCATGAAAAAACATTTTGTTTATCAAGATATTTGAACCAAACTCGGCATCTATTAGCTTTACTATACTCCTCATATATATTCAAAATCCTATTAATTCGGACCACTAAATCATATTGCTGCCATAGGAACAATGGGTCGAAAATTAAGTTGTTGTATAAAAAAACATTTTGTTTATCAAGATATCTTGCCCAAACTCGGCATTAACTATTTTCCCTGTGCTTCTTAGATGCGGTCTTAGCACTATAAGCATTATGAAAAGGTTGGGTCTGCAAGGGTATTAGATCTTCGCCGTGCCGAAGATAGCCTTTATTTCTCGTTAGTTTCACTATACTTCTTATACATATGCAAAATCCAATTAAGATAGCACCACTATCTATAGCTGCCATAGGAACGAACGGTCGAAAATTAATTTGTTGCATTAAAAAACATTTTGTTTGATCCAAACTCGGCATCTATTAGCTTTACTATGCTCCTCATATATATGCAAAATCCTATTAAGATAGCACCACTATATCGTATAGCTGCCATAGGAACGGTCGGTCAAAAATTAAGTTGTTGTATTAAAAAGTATTTTGTTTTTCAAGATATCTTAACCAAAATCGGCATTTATTAGTTTTACCACACTCCTCGTATATAGGCAAAATCCTATCAAGATCGGACCACTGTATCATATAGCTGCCATAGGAACGACCGGTCGAAAATTAAATTGCTGTATGCACAAATTTTTTGTTTTCACCGATTTATTGACCAAACTCGGCATTTATTAGTTTTTCTTTACTCCTCATATATATGCAAAATCCTATTAAGATCGGACCACTATATCATATAGCTGCTATAGGAACGATCGGTCGAAAACTAAGTTTTTGTATGAAAAAACATTTTGTTTTTCAAGAAATCTTGACCCAACTCAAAATTTATTAGTTTTACTATGCTCCTCATATATATGCAAAATACTATTAAGAGCGGACCACTATATCATATAGCTGCCAGAGGAACGTTCGGCGAAAATTAAGTTTTCGTATGAAAAAACATTTGGTTTTTCAAGAAATCTTGACCAAACTTAAAATTTATTAGTTTTACTATGCTCCTCATATATATGCAAAATCCTAATAAGATCGGACTTCTATGTCATATAGCTGCCAGAGGAACGATCGGTCGAAAATTAAGTTTTTGTATGAATAAACATTTTGTTTTTCAAGATATCTTGACCAATATATCATATAGCTGCCATAGGAACGATCGGTCGAAAATTAAGTTGTTGCATGAAAAAACATTTTATTTATCAAGATATTTGAACCAAACTCGGCATCTATTAGCTTTACTATACTCCTCATATATATGCAAAATACTGTTAAGATAGCACCACTATATCGTATAGCTGCCATAGGATCGATTGGTCGAAAATTAAGTTGTTGTATAAAAAAACATTTTGTTTTTCAAGATATCTACTTATACATATGCAAAATACTATTAAGATACCACCACTATATCATATTGCTGCCAAAGGAACGATGAGTCGAAAATTAAGTTGTTGTATAAAAAAACATTTTGTTTATCAAGATATCTTGCCCAAACTCGGCATTAACTATTTTCCCTGTGCTTCTTAGATACGGACAAAGCACTATAAGCATTATGAAAAGGTTGGGTCTGCAAGGGTATTAGATCTTCGCAGTGCCGAAGATAGCCTTTATTTCTCGTTAGTTTTACTATACTCCTTATACATATGCAAAATCCTATTAAGATACCACCACTATATCATATTGCTGCCATAGGAACGATGGGTCGAAAATTAAGTTGTTGTCTTTTTATACAACATATATATGTTTTTTTAAACATTTTGTTTATCAAGATATCTTGCCCAAACTCGGCAATAACTATTATCCCTGTGCTTCTTAGATACGGACAAAGCACTACAAGCATTATGAAAAGGTTGGGTCTGCAAGGGTATTAGATCTTCGCAGTGCCGAAGAAAGCCTTTATTTCTCGTTAGTTTTACTATACTTCTTATACATATGCAAAATCCAATTAAGATAGCACCACTAAATCGTATAGCTGCCATAGGAACGATCGGTCG
Organism: Drosophila americana; assembly: GCA_030788265.1. NCBI lineage: Eukaryota > Metazoa > Arthropoda > Insecta > Diptera > Drosophilidae > Drosophila > Drosophila americana. The sequence continues at coordinate 110,021 of JAURSC010000049.1, read as the reverse complement.
AAAATTAAGTTGTTGCATGAAAAAACATTTTATTTATCAAGATATTTGAACCAAACTCGGCATCTATTAGCTTTACTATACTCCTCATATATATGCAAAATCCTATTAAGATAGCACCACTATATCGTATAGCTGCCATAGGAACGATTGGTCGAAAATTAAGTTGTTGTATAAAAAAATATTTTTTTTATCAAGATATCTTGCCCAAGCTCGGCATTAACTATTTTCCCTGTGCTTCTTAGATACGGTCTTAGCACTATAAGCATTATGAAAAGGTTGGGTCTGCAAGGGTATTAGATCTTCGCCGTGCCGAAGATAGCCTTTATTTCTCGTTAGTTTTACTATAATTCTTATACATATGCAAGATCCAATTAAGGTAGCTTCACTATATCATTTAGCTGCCACAGGAACGATCGGTCGAAAATTAAGTTGTAGCATGAAAAAACATTTTGTTTATCAAGATATTTGAACCAAACTCGGCATCTATTAGCTTTACTATACTCCTCATATATATGCAAAATCCTATTAAGATCGGACCACTATATCATATAGCTGCCATAGGAACGATCGGTCAATAATTAAGTTGTTAAATAAAAAATTTTGTTTATCAAGATATCTTGCCCAAACTCGGCATTAACTATTTTCCCTGTGCTTCTTAGATACGTGCAAAGCACTATAAGCATTATGAAAAGGTTGGGTCTGCAAGGGTATTAGATCTTCGGCGTGCCTTTAGCCTTTATTTCTCGTTAGTTTTACTATAATTCTTATACATATGCAAGATCCAATTAAGATAGCACCACTATATCATATAGCTGCCATAGGAACGATCGGTCGAAAATTAAGTTGTAGCATGAAAAAACCTTTTGTTTATCAAGATATTTGAACCAAACTCGGCATCTATTAGATATAAATATACAAAATCCTATTAAGATGGCACCACTATATCGTATAGCTGCCATAGGAACGATCGAAAATTAATTTGTAGCATGAAAAAACATTTTGTTTATCAAGATATTTTAACCAAACTCGGCATCTATTAGCTTTACTATACTCCTCATATATATGCAAAATCCTATTAAGATAGCACGACTATATCGTATAGCTGCCATAGGAACGATCGGTCAAAAATTAAGTTGTTGTATTAAAAAGTATTTTGTTTTTCAAGATATCTTGACCAATATATCATATAGCTGCCATAGGAACGATCGGTCGAAAATTAAGTTGTTGTATTAAAAAGTATTTTGTTTGTCAAGATATCTTAACCAAAATCGGCATTAACTTTTTTCCCTGTGCTTCTTAGATACGGACTAGGCACTATAAGCATTATGAAAAGGTTGGGTCTGCAAGGGTATTAGATCTTCGCAGTGCCGAAGATAGCCTTTATTTCTCGTTAGTTTTACTATACTCCTTATATATATGCAAAATCCTATTAAGATACCACCACTATATCGTATAGCTGCCATAGGAACGATCGGCGAAAATTAAGTTGTAGCATGAAAAAACATTTTGTTTATCAAGATATTTGAACCAAACTCGGCATCTATTAGCTTTACTATACTCCTCATATATATGCAAAATCCTATTAATTCGGACCACTAAATCATATTGCTGCCATAGGAACAATGGGTCGAAAATTAAGTTGTTGTATAAAAAAACATTTTGTTTATCAAGATATCTTGCCCAAACTCGGCATTAACTATTTTCCCTGTGCTTCTTAGATGCGGTCTTAGCACTATAAGCATTATGAAAAGGTTGGGTCTGCAAGGGTATTAGATCTTCGCCGTGCCGAAGATAGCCTTTATTTCTCGTTAGTTTCACTATACTTCTTATACATATGCAAAATCCAATTAAGATAGCACCACTATCTATAGCTGCCATAGGAACGAACGGTCGAAAATTAATTTGTTGCATTAAAAAACATTTTGTTTGATCCAAACTCGGCATCTATTAGCTTTACTATGCTCCTCATATATATGCAAAATCCTATTAAGATAGCACCACTATATCGTATAGCTGCCATAGGAACGATCGGTCAAAAATTAAGTTGTTGTATTAAAAAGTATTTTGTTTTCAAGATATCTTAACCAAAATCGGCATTTATTAGTTTTACCACACTCCTCGTATATAGGCAAAATCCTATCAAGATCGGACCACTGTATCATATAGCTGCCATAGGAACGACCGGTCGAAAATTAAATTGCTGTATGCACAAATTTTTTGTTTTCACCGATTTATTGACCAAACTCGGCATTTATTAGTTTTTCTTTACTCCTCATATATATGCAAAATCCTATTAAGATCGGACCACTATATCATATAGCTGCTATAGGAACGATCGGTCGAAAACTAAGTTTTTGTATGAAAAAACATTTTGTTTTTCAAGAAATCTTGACCCAACTCAAAATTTATTAGTTTTACTATGCTCCTCATATATATGCAAAATACTATTAAGAGCGGACCACTATATCATATAGCTGCCAGAGGAACGTTCGGCGAAAATTAAGTTTTCGTATGAAAAAACATTTGGTTTTTCAAGAAATCTTGACCAAACTTAAAATTTATTAGTTTTACTATGCTCCTCATATATATGCAAAATCCTAATAAGATCGGACTTCTATGTCATATAGCTGCCAGAGGAACGATCGGTCGAAAATTAAGTTTTTGTATGAATAAACATTTTGTTTTTCAAGATATCTTGACCAATATATCATATAGCTGCCATAGGAACGATCGGTCGAAAATTAAGTTGTTGCATGAAAAAACATTTTATTTATCAAGATATTTGAACCAAACTCGGCATCTATTAGCTTTACTATACTCCTCATATATATGCAAAATACTGTTAAGATAGCACCACTATATCGTATAGCTGCCATAGGATCGATTGGTCGAAAATTAAGTTGTTGTATAAAAAAACATTTTGTTTTTCAAGATATCTACTTATACATATGCAAAATACTATTAAGATACCACCACTATATCATATTGCTGCCAAAGGAACGATGAGTCGAAAATTAAGTTGTTGTATAAAAAAACATTTTGTTTATCAAGATATCTTGCCCAAACTCGGCATTAACTATTTTCCCTGTGCTTCTTAGATACGGACAAAGCACTATAAGCATTATGAAAAGGTTGGGTCTGCAAGGGTATTAGATCTTCGCAGTGCCGAAGATAGCCTTTATTTCTCGTTAGTTTTACTATACTCCTTATACATATGCAAAATCCTATTAAGATACCACCACTATATCATATTGCTGCCATAGGAACGATGGGTCGAAAATTAAGTTGTTGTCTTTTTATACAACATATATATGTTTTTTTAAACATTTTGTTTATCAAGATATCTTGCCCAAACTCGGCAATAACTATTATCCCTGTGCTTCTTAGATACGGACAAAGCACTACAAGCATTATGAAAAGGTTGGGTCTGCAAGGGTATTAGATCTTCGCAGTGCCGAAGAAAGCCTTTATTTCTCGTTAGTTTTACTATACTTCTTATACATATGCAAAATCCAATTAAGATAGCACCACTAAATCGTATAGCTGCCATAGGAACGATCGGTCGAAAATTAAGTTGTTGCATGAAAAAACATTTTATTTATCAAGATATTTGAACCAAACTCGGCATCTATTAGCTTTACTATACTCCTCATATATATGCAAAATCCTATTAAGATAGCACCACTATATCGTATAGCTGCCATAGGAACGATTGGTCGAAAATTAAGTTGTTGTATAAAAAAATATTTTTTTTATCAAGATATCTTGCCCAAGCTCGGCATTAACTATTTTCCCTGTGCTTCTTAGATACGGTCTTAGCACTATAAGCATTATGAAAAGGTTGGGTCTGCAAGGGTATTAGATCTTCGCCGTGCCGAAGATAGCCTTTATTTCTCGTTAGTTTTACTATAATTCTTATACATATGCAAGATCCAATTAAGGTAGCTTCACTATATCATATAGCTGCCACAGGAACGATCGGTCGAAAATTAAGTTGTAGCATGAAAAAACATTTTGTTTATCAAGATATTTGAACCAAACTCGGCATCTATTAGCTTTACTATACTCCTCATATATATGCAAAATCCTATTAAGATCGGACCACTATATCATATAGCTGCCATAGGAACGATCGGTCAATAATTAAGTTGTTAAATAAAAAATTTTGTTTATCAAGATATCTTGCCCAAACTCGGCATTAACTATTTTCCCTGTGCTTCTTAGATACGTGCAAAGCACTATAAGCATTATGAAAAGGTTGGGTCTGCAAGGGTATTAGATCTTCGGCGTGCCTTTAGCCTTTATTTCTCGTTAGTTTTACTATAATTCTTATACATATGCAAGATCCAATTAAGATAGCACCACTATATCATATAGCTGCCATAGGAACGATCGGTCGAAAATTAAGTTGTAGCATGAAAAAACCTTTTGTTTATCAAGATATTTGAACCAAACTCGGCATCTATTAGATATAAATATACAAAATCCTATTAAGATGGCACCACTATATCGTATAGCTGCCATAGGAACGATCGAAAATTAATTTGTAGCATGAAAAAACATTTTGTTTATCAAGATATTTGAACCAAACTCGGCATCTATTAGCTTTACTATACTCCTCATATATATGCAAAATCCTATTAAGATAGCACGACTATATCGTATAGCTGCCATAGGAACGATCGGTCAAAAATTAAGTTGTTGTATTAAAAAGTATTTTGTTTTTCAAGATATCTTGACCAATATATCATATAGCTGCCATAGGAACGATCGGTCGAAAATTAAGTTGTTGTATTAAAAAGTATTTTGTTTGTCAAGATATCTTAACCAAAATCGGCATTAACTTTTTTCCCTGTGCTTCTTAGATACGGACTAGGCACTATAAGCATTATGAAAAGGTTGGGTCTGCAAGGGTATTAGATCTTCGCAGTGCCGAAGATAGCCTTTATTTCTCGTTAGTTTTACTATACTCCTTATATATATGCAAAATCCTATTAAGATACCACCACTATATCGTATAGCTGCCATAGGAACGATCGGCGAAAATTAAGTTGTAGCATGAAAAAACATTTTGTTTATCAAGATATTTGAACCAAACTCGGCATCTATTAGCTTTACTATACTCCTCATATATATGCAAAATCCTATTAATTCGGACCACTAAATCATATTGCTGCCATAGGAACAATGGGTCGAAAATTAAGTTGTTGTATAAAAAAACATTTTGTTTATCAAGATATCTTGCCCAAACTCGGCATTAACTATTTTCCCTGTGCTTCTTAGATGCGGTCTTAGCACTATAAGCATTATGAAAAGGTTGGGTCTGCAAGGGTATTAGATCTTCGCCGTGCCGAAGATAGCCTTTATTTCTCGTTAGTTTCACTATACTTCTTATACATATGCAAAATCCAATTAAGATAGCACCACTATCTATAGCTGCCATAGGAACGAACGGTCGAAAATTAATTTGTTGCATTAAAAAACATTTTGTTTGATCCAAACTCGGCATCTATTAGCTTTACTATGCTCCTCATATATATGCAAAATCCTATTAAGATAGCACCACTATATCGTATAGCTGCCATAGGAACGATCGGTCAAAAATTAAGTTGTTGTATTAAAAAGTATTTTGTTTTTCAAGATATCTTAACCAAAATCGGCATTTATTAGTTTTACCACACTCCTCGTATATAGGCAAAATCCTATCAAGATCGGACCACTGTATCATATAGCTGCCATAGGAACGACCGGTCGAAAATTAAATTGCTGTATGCACAAATTTTTTGTTTTCACCGATTTATTGACCAAACTCGGCATTTATTAGTTTTTCTTTACTCCTCATATATATGCAAAATCCTATTAAGATCGGACCACTATATCATATAGCTGCTATAGGAACGATCGGTCGAAAACTAAGTTTTTGTATGAAAAAACATTTTGTTTTTCAAGAAATCTTGACCCAACTCAAAATTTATTAGTTTTACTATGCTCCTCATATATATGCAAAATACTATTAAGAGCGGACCACTATATCATATAGCTGCCAGAGGAACGTTCGGCGAAAATTAAGTTTTCGTATGAAAAAACATTTGGTTTTTCAAGAAATCTTGACCAAACTTAAAATTTATTAGTTTTACTATGCTCCTCATATATATGCAAAATCCTAATAAGATCGGACTTCTATGTCATATAGCTGCCAGAGGAACGATCGGTCGAAAATTAAGTTTTTGTATGAATAAACATTTTGTTTTTCAAGATATCTTGACCAAACTCGGCATTTATTGGTTTTACTTTACTCCTCATATATATGCAAAATCCTATTAAGATCGGACCACTATATCATATAGCTGCCATGGGAACGATCGGTCGAAAATTAAGTTGTTAAATAAAAAATTTTGTTAATCAAGATATCTTGCCCAAACTCGGCATTAACTATTTTCCCTGTGCTTCTTAGATACGGACTAGGCACTATAATCATTATGAAAAGGTTGGGTCTGCAAGGGTATTAGATCTTCAGCGTGCCGAAGATAGCCTTTATTTCTCGTTAGTTTTACTATACTCCTTATATATATGCAAAATCCTATTAAGATACCACCACTATATCGTATAGCTGCCATAGGAACGATCGGTCGAAAATTAAGTTGTAGCATGAAAAAACATTTTGTTTATCAAGATATTTGAACCAAACTCGGCATCTATTAGTTTTACTTTACTCCACATATATATGCAAAATCCTATTAAGATCGGACCACTATATCATATAGCTGCCATAGGAACGATCGGTCGAAAATTAAGTTGTTAAATAAAAAATTTTGTTAATCAAGATATCTTGCCCAAACTTGGCATTAACTATTTTCCCTGTGCTTCTTAGATACGGACAAAGCACTATAAGCATTTTGAAAAGGATGGGTCTGCAAGGGTATTAGATATTCGGCCTGCCTTTAGCCTTTATTTCTCGTTAGTTTTACTATACTTCTTATACATATGCAAGATCCAATTAAGATAGCACCACTATATCGTATAGCTGCCATAGGAACGATCGGTCGAAAATTAAGTTGAAGCATGAAAAAACATTTTGTTTATCAAGATATTTGAACCAAACTCGGCATCTATTAGTTTTACTTTACTCCTCATATATATGCAAAATCCTATTAAGATCGTACCACTATATCATATAGCTGCTATAGAAACAATCGGTCGAAAATTAAATTTTTGTATAAAAAAACATTTTGTTTTTTAAGATATCTTGACCAAATTCGGCATTATTAGTTTTTCTATATTCCTCATATATTTGCAAAATCCTATTAAGATCGGACCACTATATCACATAGCTGCCATGGGAACGGCCGGTCGAAAATTAAGTTTTTGTATGAAAAAATATTTTGTTTATCAAGATATCTTGCCCAAACTCGGCATTAACTATTTTCCCTGTGCTTCTTAGATATGGACTAGGCACTATATTCATTATGAAAATGTTGGGTCTGCAAGGGTATTAGATCTTCGGAGTGCCGAAGATAGCCTTTATTTCTCGTTAGTTTTACTATACTCCTTATACATATGCAAAATCCTATTAAGATTCCACCACTATATCGTATAGCTGCCATAGGAACGATCGGTCGAAAATTAAGTTGTAGCATGAAAAAACATTTTGTTTATCAAGATATTTGAACTAAACTCGGCATCTATTAGTTTTACTTTACTCCTCATATATATGCAAAATCCTATTAAGATCGGACCACTATATCATATAGCTGCTATAGAAACAATCGGTCGAAAATTAAATTTTTGTATGAAAAACATTTTGTTTTTTAAGATATCTTGACCAAATTCGGCATTATTATTTTTTCCCTATTCCTCATATATTTGCAAAATCCTATTAAGATCGGACCACTATATCATATAGCTGCCATGGCAACGGTCGGTCGAAAATTAAGTTTTTGTATGAAAAAATATTTTGATTATCAAGATATCTTGCCCAAACTCGGCATTAACTATTTTCCCTGTGCTTCTTAGATACGGACTAGGCACTATATTCATTATGAAAAGGTTGGGTCTGCAAGGGTATTAGATCTTCGGCGTGCCGAAGATAGCCTTTATTTCTCGTTAGTTTACTATACTCCTTATACATATGCAAAATCCTATTAAGATACCACCACTATATCATATAGCTGCCATAGGAACGATAGGTCGAAAATTAAGTTGTTGTATAAAAAAACATTTTGTTTATCAAGATATCTTGCCCAAACTCAGCATTAACTATTTTTCCTGTGCTTCTTAGATACGGACAAAGCACTATAAGCATTGTGAAAAGGTTGGGTCTGCAAGGGTATTAGATCTTCGCAGTGCCGAAGATAGCCTTTATTTCTCGTTAGTTTTACTATACTCCTTATACATATGCAAAATCCAATTAAGATAGCACCACTAAATCGTATAGCTGCCATAGGTACTTTTGGTCGAAAATTAAGTTGTTGCATGAAAAAACATTTTGTTTATCATGATATTTGAGCCAAACTCGGCATCTTTTAGTTTTACTGTACTCCTCATATATATGCAAAATCCTATTAAGATAGCACCACTATTATGTATAGCTGCCATAGGAACGATCGGTCAAAAATTAAGTTGTTGTATTAAAAAGTATTTTGTTTATTAAGATATCTTAACCAACTCGGCATTTATTAGTTTTAGCACACTCCTCGTATATAGGCAAAATCCTATCAAGATCGGACCACTGTATCATATAGCTGCCATAGGAACGACCGGTCGAAAATTAAGTTATTGTATGCACAAATTTGTTGTTTTTCACGATATATTGACCAAACTCGGCATTTATTACTCTTTACTCCTCATATATATGCAAAATCCTATTAAGATCGGACCACTATATCATATAGCTGCCAGAGGAAAGATCGGTCGAAAATTAAGTTTTTGTATTAAAAAACATTTTGTTTTTCAAGAAATCGTGACCAAACTCAAAATTTATTTGTTTTACTATGCTCCTTATATATATGCAAAATACTTTTAAGATCGGACCACTATATCATATAGCTGCCATAGGAACGATCGGTCGAAAATTAAGTTGTTGTATAAAAAACAATTTGTTTATCAAGATATCTTGCCCAAACTCGGCATTAACTATTTTCCCTGTGCTTCTTAGATACGGACAAAGCACTATAAGCATAATGAAAAGCTATATCATATAGCTGCTATAGGAACGATCGGTAAAAAATTAAATTGTTGTATTAAAAAGTATTTTGTTTTTCAATATATATTAACAAAACTCGGCATTTATTAGTTATACCACACTCCTCATATATATGCAAAGTCCTATTAAGATCGGACCACTATAACATATAGATGCCATAGGAACGATCGGTCAAAAATTAAGTTTTTGTTTAAAAAAACATTGTTTTTTCAAAATATCTTCACCAAACTCGGCATATATTAGTTTTACCATATTCCTCATATATATGCAAAATCCTATTAAGATCGGAGCACTGTATCATATAGCTGCAATAGGAACGATCGGTCGAAAATTAAGTTTTTGTATGAAAAAACATTTGTTTTTTCAAGATATCTTGACCAAACACGGTATTTATAAGTCTTACCACACTCCTCATATATATGCTAAATCCTATTAAGTTCCGACCACTATATTAAATAGCTGCCATAGGAACGATCGGTCGAAAATTAAGTTTTTGTATGAAAAAACATTATGTTTTTCAAGAAATCTTGACCAAACTCAAAATTTATTAGTTTTACTATGCTCCTCATATATATGGAAAATCCTATTAAGATCGGACCACTATATCATATAGCTGCCATATAAACGACCGAACGAAAATTAAGTTGTATGAAAAAACATTTTGTTTTTAAAGATATATTGACCAAACTCGGCATTTTTTAGTTTTACTATACTTCTTATATAAAGGTAAAATCATATTAAGATCGGACCACTATATCATATATCTGCCATAGGAACAATCGGTCTAAAATTAAGTTCTATAAAAAACTTTTTGTTTTTCAAGATATCTTGACCAAACTCGGCATATATTAGTTTTACTATATTCCTCATATATATGCAAAATCCCATTAAGATCGGACCACTATATCATATAGCTGCCATAGGAACGATCGGTCGAAAATTAAGTTGTCGATGAAAAAACATTTGGTTTTTCAAGATATCTTGACCAAACTCGGCATTTATAAGCTTTACCACATTCCTCATAAATATGCAAAATCTTATTAAGATCCGACCACTATATCAAATAGCTGCCACCTATGACATAGCTGCCATAGGAACGATGGGTCGAAAATTAAGTTGTTGCATGAAAAATAGTTTTGTTTATCATGGTATTTGAACCAAACTCGGCATCTATTAGTTTTACTTTACTCCTCATATATATGCAAAATCCTATTAAGAACGGACCACTATATCATATAGCTGTTATAGGAACGATCGGTCGCAAATTAAGTTTTTGTATGAAAAAACATTTTTTTTTAAGAAATCTTGACCAAACTCGGCATATATTAGTTTTACTATATTCCTCATATATATGCAAAATCCTATTAAGATCGGACCCCTATATCATATAGCTGCCATAGGAACGATCGGTCAAAAATTAAGTTTTTCTATGAAAAAACATTTGGTTTTTCAAGATATCTTGACCAAACTCGGCATTTATAAGTTTTACCACATTCCTCATATACATGCAAAATCCTATTAAGTTACGACCACTATATTAAATAGCTGCCATAGGAACGATCGGTCGAAAATTAAGTTTTTGTATGAAAAAACATTTTGTTTTTCAAGAAATCTTGACCAAACTCAAAATTTATTAGTTTTACTACGCTCCTCATATATATGCAAAATCCTATTAAGATCAGACCACAATATCATATAGCTGCCATAGGAACGATCGGTCGAAAATTAGGTTGTTGAATAAAAAAAATTTGTTTATCAAGATATCTTGACCAAACTCGGCATATATTAATTTTACTATATTCCTCATATATATGAAAAATCCTATTAAGATCGAAGCACTGTATCATATAGCTGCCATAGGAACGATCGGTCGAAATTTAAGTTTTTGTATGAAAAACATTTGTTTTTCAAGATATCTTGACTAAACTCGGTATTTATAAGTTTTACCACATTCCTCATATATATGTAAAAACCTATTAAGTTACGACCACTATATTAAATAGCTGCCATAGGAACGATCGGTCGAAAATTAAGTTTTTGTATGAAAAAACATTTTGTTTTTCAAGAAATCTTGACCAAACTCAAAATTTATTAGTTTTACTTTACTCCTCATATATATGCAAAATCCTATTAAGATCGGACCACTCTATCATATAGCTGCCATAGGAACGATCGGTCAAAAATTAAGTTTTTGTATGAAAAAACATTTTGTTTTTTAAGATATCTTGACCAAATTCGGCATTATTAGTTTTTCTATATTCCTCATATATTTGCAAAATCCTATTAAGATCGGACCACTATATCACATAGCTGCCATGGGAACGGCCGGTCGAAAATTAAGTTTTTGTATGAAAAAATATTTTGTTTATCAAGATATCTTGCCCAAACTCGGCATTAACTATTTTCCCTGTGCTTCTTAGATACGGACAAAGCACTATATTCATTATGAAAAGGTTGGGTCTGCAAGGGTATTAGATCTTCGGCGTGCCGAAGATAGCCTTTATTTCTCGTTAGTTTCACTGTACTCCTCATATATATGCAAAATCCTATTAAGATAGCATCACTATATCGTATAGCTGCCATAGGAACGATCGGTCAAAAATTAAGTTGTTGTATTAAAAAGTATTTTGTTTATTAAGATATCTTAACCAAACTCGGCATTTATTAGTTTTAGCACACTCCTCGTATATAGGCAAAATCCTATCAAGATCGGACCACTGTATCATATAGCTGCCATAGGAACGACCGGTCGAAAATTAAGTTATTGTATGCACAAATTTGTTGTTTTTCACGATATATTGACCAAACTCGGCATTTATTACTCTTTACTCCTCATATATATGCAAAATCCTATTAAGATCGGACCACTATATCATATAGCTGTTATAGGAACGATCGGTCGAAAATTAAGTTTTGTATGAAAAAACATTTTGTTAGCAAGAAATCTTGACCAAACTCAAAATTTATTAGTTTTACTATGCTCCTCATATATATGCAAAATACTATTAAGATCGGACCACTATATCATATAGCTGCCAGAGGAAAGATCGGTCGAAAATTAAGTTTTTGTATTAAAAAACATTTTGCTTTTCAAGAAATCGTGACCAAACTCAAAATTTATTTGTTTACTATGCTCCTTATATATATGCAAAATACTTTTAAGATCGGACCACTATATCATATAGCTGCCATAGGAACGATCGGTCGAAAATTAAGTTGTTGTATAAAAAAACAATTTGTTTATCAAGAAATCTTGACCAAACTCAAAATTTATTAGTTTTACTATGCTCCTCATATATATCGAAAATCCTATTAAGATCGGACCACTATATCGTATAGCTGCCATATAAACGACCGAACGAAAATTAAGTTGTATGAAAAAACATTTTGTTTTTAAAGATATATTGACCAAACTCGGCATTTTTTAGTTTTACTATACTTCTTATATAAAGGTAAAATCATATTAAGATCGGACCCCTATATCATATATCTGACATAGGAACAATCGGTCTAAAATTAAGTTCTATAAAAAAACTTTTTGTTTTTCAAGATATCTTGACCAAACTCGGCATATATTAGTTTTACTATATTCCTCATATATATGCAAAATCCCATTAAGATCGGACCACTATATCATATAGCTGCCATAGGAACGATCGGTCGAAAATTAAGTTGTCGATGAAAAAACATTTGGTTTTTCAAGATATCTTGACCAAACTCGGCATTTATAAGCTTTACCACATTCCTCATAAATATGCAAAATCTTATTAAGATCCGACCAATATATCATATAGCTGCCATAGGAACGATCGGTCGAAAATTAAGTTGTTGTATTAAAAAGTATTTTGTTTGTCAAGATATCTTAACCAAAATCGGCATTAACTATTTTCCCTGTGCTTCTTAGATACGTACTAGGCACTATAAGCATTATGAAAAGGTTGGGTCTGCAAGGGTATTAGATCTTCGCAGTGCCGAAGATAGCCTTTATTTCTCGTTAGTTTTACTATACTCCTTATATATATGCAAAATCCTATTAAGATACCACCACTATATCGTATAGCTGCCATAGGAACGATCGGTCGAAAATTAAGTTGTAGCATGAAAAAACATTTTGTTTTTCAAGAAATCTTAACCAAACTCAAAATTATTAGTTTTACTATACTCCTCATATGCATGTAAAATCCTATTAAGGTCGGACCATTATATCATATAGCTACCATAGGGACGTACGGTCGAAAATTAAGTTGTAGCATGAAAAAACATTTTGTTTTTCAAGAAATCTTAACCAAACTCAAAATTATTAGTTTTACTATACTCCTCATATGCATGTAAAATCCTATTAAGGTCGGACCATTATATCATATAGCTACCATAGGAACGATCGGTCGAAAATTAAGTTGTTGTATTAAAAAGTATTTAGTTTTCAAGATATCTTGACCAAACCCGGCATATTTTACTTTACTCCTCATATATATGCAAAATCCTATTAAGATCGGACCACTATATCATATAGCTGCCATAGGAACGAACGATCGGTCGAAAATTAAGTTGTTGTATAAAAAAACATTTTATTTATCAAGATATCTTGCCCAAACTCGGCATTAACTATTTTCCCTGTGCTTCTTAGATACGGACTAGGCACTATAGTCATTGTGAAAAGGTTGGGTTTGCAATGGTATTAGATCTTTGGCGTGCCGAAGATAGCCTTTATTTCTGGTTAGTTTTACTATACTCCTTATACATATGCAAAATCCTATTAAGATACCACCACTATATTATATAGCTGCCAAAGGAACGATGGGTCGAAAATTAAGTTGTTGTATAAAAAAACATTTTGCTTATCAAGATATCTTGCCCAAGCTCGGCATTAACTATTTTCCCTGTGATTCTTAGATACGGACAAAGCACTATAAACATTATGAAAAGGTTCGGTCTGCAAGGGTATTAGATCTTCGCAGTGCCGAAGATAGCCTTTATTTCTCGCTACTATACTCCTTATACATATGAAAAATCCAATTAAGATAGCACCACTAAATCGTATAGCTGCCATAGGAACGATCTTTCGAAAATGAAGTTGTTGCATGAAAAAACATTTTGTTTATCAAGATATTTGAACCAAACTCGGCAACTATTAGTTTTACTATACTCCTCGTATATAGGCAAAATCCTATCAAGATCGGACCACTGTATCATATAGCTGCCATAGGAACGACCGGTCGAAAATTAAGTTGTTGTATGCAAAAATTTTTTGATTTTCACGATATATTGACTAAACTCGGCATTTATTAGTCTTTGCTCCTCATATATATGCAAAATCCTATTAAGATCGGACCACTATATCATATAGCTGCTGTAGGAACGATCGGTCGAAAATTAAGTTTTGTATGAAAAAACATTTTGTTTTTCAAGATATCTTGATCAAACTCGGCATTTATTAGTTTAACTCTACTCCTCATATATATGCAAAATCCTATTAAGATCGGACCACTATATCATACAGCTGCTTTAGGAACGATCGGTCGATAATTAAGTTTTTGTATGAAAAAACATTTGGTTTTTCAAGATATCTTGACCAAACTCGGCATTAACTATTTTCCCTGTGCTTCTCAGATACGGACAAAGCACTAAAAGCATTATGAAAAGGTTGGATCTGCAAGGGTATTAGGTCTTCGGCGTGCCGAAGATAGCCTTTATTTCTCGTTAGTTTTACTATACTTGTTATGCATATGCAAGATCCAATTAAGATAGCACCACTATTGCGTATAGCTGCCATAGGAACGATGGGTCGAAAATTAAGTTTTTGTATGAAAAAACATTTGGTTTTTCAAGATATCTTGACCAAATTCGGCATTTATAAATTTTACTTTACTCATATATATGCAAAATCCTATTAAGATCGGACCACTATATCATATAGCTGTTTGTATGAAAAACATTTTTTTTTCAAGATATCTTGACCAAATTCGGCATATATTAGTTTTACTATATTCCTCATATATATGCAAAATCCTATTAAGATCGGACCACTATATCATATAGCTGCCTTAGGAACGATCGGTCGACAATTAAGTTTTTGTATGAAAAAACATTTCGTTTTTCAAGATATCTTGACCAAACTCGGCATTTATAAGTTTTACCACACTCACCATATATGTGCAAAATCGTATTAAGATCTGACCACTTAATTAAATAGCTGCCATAGGAACGATCGGTCGAAAAGTAGATTCTTATATGAAAAACATTTTGCTTTTCAAGAAACGAAAATTAAGTTTTTGTATGAAAAAACGTTTTGTTTTTCAAGAAATCTTGACCAAACTCAAAATTTATTAGTTTTACTATGCGCCTCATATATATGCAAAATCCTATTAAGATCGGAAAACTATATCATAGCTGCCATAGGAACGATCGGTCGAAAATTAAGTTGTTAAATAAAAAATGTTGCTTATCAAGATATCTTGCCCAAACTTGGCCGAAAATTAAGTTTTTGTATGAAAAACATTTTGCTTATGAGGATATCTAAACCAACCTCGGCATTTATTAGTTTTACCACTATATTAAATAGCTGCCATAGGAACGATCGGTCGAAAATTAAGTTGTATGAAAAAACATTTTGTTTTTCAAGAAATCTTGACCAAACTCAAAATTAATAGTTTTACTATGCTCCACATACATATGCAAAATCCTATCCAGATCGGACCACTATATCATATAGCTGCCATAGGAACGATCGGTCGAAAATTAAGTTGTTGTATTAAAAAGTATTTAGTTTTTCAAGATATCTTGACCAAACCCGGCATATTTACTTTACTCCTCATATATATGCAAAATCCTATTAAGATCGGACCACTATATCATATAGCTGCCATAGGAACGAACGATCGGTCGAAAATTAAGTTGTTGTATAAAAAAACATTTTATTTATCAAGATATCTTGCCCAAACTCGGCATTAACTATTTTCCCTGTGCTTCTTAGATACGGACAAGGCACTATAATCATAATGAAAAGGTTGGGTCTGCAAGGGTATTAGATCTTCGGCATGCCGAAGATAGCCTTTATTTCTCGTTAGTTTTACTATACTCCTTATGCATATGCAAAATTCTATTAAGATACCACCACTATATCATATAGCTGCCATAGGAACGATGGGTCGAAAATTAAGTTGTTGTATAAAAAAGTATTTAGTTTTTCAAGATATCTTGACCAAACCCGGCATATTTTACTTTACTCCTCATATATATGCAAAATGCTATTAAGATAGCACCACTATATCGTATAGCTGCCATAGGAACGATCGGTCAAAAATTAAGTTGTATTAAAAAGTATTTTGTTTTTCAAGATATCGTAACCAAACTCGGCATTTATAGTTTTACCACACTCCTCGTATATAGGCAATATACTATCAAGATCGGAGCACTGCATCGTATAGCTGCCATAGGAACGACCGAACGAAAATTAAGTTGTATGAAAATACATTTGTTTTTCAAGATATCTTGACCAAACTCGGCTTTTATTAGTTTTACTATACTCCTTATATAAAGGCAAAATCATATTAAGAACGGACCACTATATCATATATCTGCCATAGGAACGATCGGTCGAAAATAAAGTTTTTGTATGAAAAAACATTTGGTCTTTCAAGATATCTTGACCAAACTCGACATTTATAAGTTTTACCACACTCCTCATATATATGCAAAATCCTATTAAGATCCGACCACTATATTAAATAGCTGCCATAGGAACGAACGATCGGTCGAAAATTAAGTTGTTGTATAAAAAAACATTTTATTTATCAAGATATCTTGCCCAAACTCGGCATTAACTATTTTCCCTGTGCTTCTTAGATACGGACTAGGCACTATAATCATTGTGAAAAGGTTGGGTTTGCAATGGTATTAGATTTTGGCGTGCCGAAGATAGCCTTTATTTCTCGTTAGTTTTACTATACTCCTTATACATATGCAAAATCCTATTAAGATACCACCACTATATTATATAGCTGCCAAAGGAACGATGGGTCGAAAATTAAGTTGTTGTATAAAAAAACATTTTGTTTATCAAGATATCTTGCCCAAGCTCGGCATTAACTATTTTCCCTGTGATTCTTAGATACGGACAAAGCACTATAAACATTATGAAAAGGTTGGGTCTGCAAGGGTATTAGATCTTCGCAGTGCCGAAGATAGCCTTTATTTCTCGCTACTATACTCCTTATACATATGAAAAATCCAATTAAGATAGCACCACTAAATCGTATAGCTGCCATAGGAACGATCTTTCGAAAATGAAGTTGTTGCATGAAAAAACATTTTGTTTATCAAGATATTTGAACCAAACTCGGCATCTATTAGTTTTACTATACTCCTCGTATATAGGCAAAATCCTATTAAGATCGGACCACTATATCATATAGCTGCCATAGGAACGATCGGTCGAAATTAAGTTGTTAAATAAAAAATTTTGTTTATCAAGATATCTTGCCCAAACTCGGCCGAAAATTAAGTTTTTGTATGAAAAACATTTTGCTTATGAGGATATCTAAACCAACCTCGTCATTTATTAGTTTTACCACACTCCTCATATATATGCTGTTGTAGTAGGGCGTCCGCAGGGCTTCCAGGTGAACTTTTACAAAATGAATTGTCGTTGGGGAGCGTTTCTGCTCTGCACAAATTTAACTCAGGTTTGAAAGAATAACACGTTTTGTTCGCTTGAAGGTTATTTTCATTTATTCTATTTTTTCAGAGTACATTACAAGAGTACCTACAAGTGTATTAGTATAAGTGTGGTGAAATTTCAGTACATGTTCCATGTACTGGTTCCGGAGTTACATGGCGGTTGGATGGCGACTGTCGGATACACTTCTTGTGTGAACATGCCGCCCGCCTTGCAGTATTGCAAAAAGAAAAAGGGAGAGGGACGTGGCTCTGTTCCTACTACTGAGCACAGGAGCCGGACAATATCCACCCAAAGACCGTGTTTTGGGCCAGTGGTGCGCCGCCAAGACTCGGCAGGACGCCTTGGAGAATTAAATCCGGATATATATCCGAGCCCAAAACCAGATTGGAGATTTCCGGCTGGAACCAGCGATCGTCTGCCAATCGAATGTTGGTGAAGGGCTCGTTCAGTTCCTCGCTGACGGGCTTCGTTGGAGTTTGATACCGGAGATTTGGCATCACTACCGATAGCCCGGAGGCCTTTGCCAAGGATGCGTCGATAAGACTTACCGGACAGCACGGGTCTAAAAGTGCCCGAGTGTCGCGGGTCGCCTTGCCGTTTCCGAGTCGGATGAGTGCTCTCGGGAGCACGGTTGTCCTTTTGTGTTCCATTAATGATGATAAGGAGATGGAACCAGCGGATGAAGGCGGCGCGGAGCGCCGCGCTTGGGCCTTGGTGCTGCGCCTTGTCTGGGATCGCTCTGGAGATGGCATGCGACGCGCTTCTTGCAAATGAAGCAAGGTGTGATGGTCGCCCTGGCACTTGCGGCACTTGTCCTTGCGGCGACATGACTCCCCGGAATGTTGGTGAGCCAGGCAGTTTGGGCAGTATTTATTGACTAGAACTGCTCGGAGTCTCTTCTCTGGAGACAGCCGCATGAACCGCTGGCACTTGCGCAGCGCGTGGACTCCTCGGCATACTCGGCATCGGAACGATTCCGTTGCCGGTCGGCTCTTGGATCGGCCTTGTTGTTGGCGTGGAGACATCGTGCTGTTACGTGAAGAATGTGAAAAAAAAACATAGTAGACATTACTGATGCGGCTTTATACGGATGGTCCGCAGACCTATGGATCTAGGATTCTAGTTTTTACTGGAAATTTTACTGGATGGAAAATGGAGACTAGATTCTATCGGGAGCAGGATCAGCTTAGAGATAGGTCTTTTGGAGACACCTCGGGCTGTTAACACGTCGACCACTCGGACTCTTTGGTCGTCGCCAGGATAGGTCGTTTGGATTCGACCTAGACGCCAGTCATTAACTGGAAGATTATCTTCTTTAATAATGACTAGATCGTCCCGTTGTAAGTCTCGCGTTGGAGTTTGCCATTTGTTTCTTTTGTGTAACTCTAAAAGATACTCATGTTTCCAACGGAGACAGAACTGTTGTTGCAAAGCCTTCAAGCGCTGCCAGCGGTTGATGATGGACGCGGCGTTTTCCTTGATCTCTGGCTCTGTGGCGGAAAGTAGAGGACCCCCGACTAGAAAATGACCGGGAGTCAGAGCTAGGAGATCAGTAGGATCTTCCGACATTGGAGATATCGGTCTTGAATTCAGGCATGCTTCAACTTTGGATAGGAGCGTGGAAAGCTCTTCGAAGGTGTATTTGGAGGTCGATGTAGATTTATAAAATAGATTTTTGAAACTCTTTACACCTGCCTCCCACAGGCCACCCATATGCGGTGCACTAGGAGGGTTGAAGTGCCAGGACAGTTTCTGGAGACTGTAAGTGGCCTGGAGTTGAGTCTTAAGCGCTTCTACAAAATCGCGCGAGAGGACTTTGGCCGCTCCGACGAAGGTTTTGCCGTTGTCGGAATGCATTTGACTTGGGCACCCTCGTCGTGCCACAAATCTCGCAAATGCCGCTAGGAATTTTTCTGTGGTCAGGTCAGATGTAGCTTCTAGGTGGATGGCTTTGGTGCTGAAGCACACAAAGACGCACACGTAGCCTTTCGTAATAAGACAGGCTCGACCTGTGTAATTTTTTACATCGAAGGGGCCTGCAAAATCGACTCCTGTGTGAGTGAACGGTCGAGAGAATGTGACTCTCTCCACAGGCAAGTCGCCCATGAGCTGCGTTTGCAATTTCTTTTTTCGGATGACGCAGATTTTGCAGGAATCAATTGTGGATTTGACCAACACCTTCAGCTTTGGAATCCAGTACTGTGATCGTATTAAACGCATCATGAGCTGGTTGCCTCCGTGCAAGGATATAAGATGGGTGAAAGCGGTCAAGAGACGCGAATATGCGCATGTGTATGGCAGTATGATTGGATGCCGCTCATCGTAGCCGAGTGCTTCGGCCGCTCTTACACGACCACATGCTCGAATAATTCCCTTACCATCTAAAAAGGGGTTCAAATTAAGGATTTTGCTGGAAGTGAGCTGTTTTTTCGTGCTCAAGCAAGTGTACTCTGACGAGTATGCTTGTCTCTGGGTCAGGAGAATGAGTTTTTCTTGTGCATAAGAAATCTCGTTGCTGTCAATTTCAATAGTTGACGGGAGCGACAATCGTTTGCAACGCTTGAAAAGCGATAGATGTAGGCTAACACTCGCAGGGCTCGATCGAACTTGGAGAAGCGCTCGAGGAAAGAAAATGAGGGAGCCGTGTTTACGAGGTTTACCTTAATCGTACGTTGCTCTATTGTCGTATCTGGGAGGGGATCTGAAGGAATGGGCCATTGGTTCTGAGGTAGGCGTAACCATTCTGGCCCGTGCCACCACAGCTCATTGTTGACGAACGCTTGTGGTGGGGCACCTCTGCTCGCTAGGTCCGCTGGATTGTACTCGGATCGTACATGGGACCATTTATTGGAGTCGGTGGCCTGAGTAATTTTTGCGACTCTGTTTGCTACAAAGGTAGTCCAGGCGCATGGTGGCTTATGAAGCCAAGCTAGCACAATTGTGGAATCTGTCCAATAGAACCAGTCGCCGCCAGCGGAAGGTAGCTGGGGACTGAGTGCAGCGGATAACTCGGACAGAAGTGCTGCTCCGCACAGCTCTAGTCGTGGCAAGGATATCGTCTTGACCGGAGCGACCCTCGTTTTCGCTGTTAGGAGATGTACTGAGATGCGATCTTGTATCTCAGTGCGCACGTAAATGGCGGCCCCATATGCACGCTGCGAAGCGTCACAAAACCCATGGTATTGGATAGTCCCCTGTGGGCGGAATTCGACCCATCTAGGGATGCGAATCGCACTGAGGCCCGGAAACTCTTGCAGAAATAAATTCCACTTAATGAGAAGACTCAGGTAGCGGATCGTCCCAGCCCAGTTCTTGGAGCCAGATCTCCTGCATGAATATTTTTGCCTGGATAATGACTGGACCCAGCCAACCTGCTGGGTCGAACAGTTTGGCAATCTGTGAAAGGACTTCACGTTTGGAGACGGACTGTTTGGCTGTTAGCTCGGATGGAGCGAAAAAGAACTTATCGGTGTCAGCTTTCCATCTGATCCCGAGAGTCTTTGCCGAACAGGCTTCCTCGATTTCTAAAAAGTCGGCGTGAAGCAAGTGGTCCTTGGGAATCGCTCTTAACAAGTCCTTTTCATTGGATGTCCATTTTCGCAAGGGGAACCCGGCAGATTCAAGGGCCTTGCGGAGTTCTGCAATTGCTTGATCTGCTGTTGATTTGGAATGGGCTCCCGCTAGTACATCGTCGACATACATATTGTTTGCGATAATATGACTTGCTAAGGGATAGAGCGAACGAACGTCATCAGATAGCTGATGTAGTACCCGGATTGCCAAAAATGGGGCACAGTTAACTCCAAACGTGACTGTGCTGAGTTCGAAGTCACGAAGCTCGTTGTCCTTTGTTCGGAACAGAATTCTCTGATAGGGCGTGTGGTTGGGATGCACAAGTATTTGCCGATACATTTTTGTGATATCGGCATTGAACACATATCGGAAGAAGCGCCATCTTAGAATTTGAATGGTTAAGTCGGATTGCAGAACGGGCCCTGCATGTAGCACATCGTTCAGACTTTTACCATTCGATGACGGGTGGGAGGCGTTAAATACTACGCGGAGCTTGGTCGTGGTGCTGTCAGGCTTGTGAACAGCATGGTGTGGTAGATAAAAGTTATCTGAACCATTGCTTGGAGGGACTTGTCGCATGTGACCTAAGTCCAGATATTCCTGGATCACCGCATCGTACTGCTCCTTAAGGGGGGCATTTTTTGCCAGACGATTCTCATTTCGTAGAAATTGAGCTAGCGCGATGGACCTTGAATGGCCTAACTGGATGTGATCGGAATTCTTGAATGGCAGTGTGACCAAGTATCTGCCGTTTTTATCCCTTTTAGTGTTTTTTTGAAAATTGCGCTCACAAAAAAGGTCGGATTCCTTTTCCAGCTTAACTGGAATATCCTCCACCTCCCAAAATTTTGTGAGCAGTTTATCCAAGCTCGCATTTGGATTCAGCGAGACTTGAGTCGAAAAGGATGCGACAAATTTGGCACTGGTCTTAGAAACGGGGCCTGTAAGGATCCAGCCGAAAATCGTTTCTTGACCAAGGAGAGTGCCACATATGTTGGGATAGGAGCCACCTAACAATATGGATGGGAGGATATCGGCACCGAGAAGCACGTCTATCTGTGAGCTCCTATAGAAAGAGGGATCGGCCAAGTGTAATTTTGGAAGTTCTTCCAGTTTGGGGGATGGTGTAGGAGGGCAAATTGCCTGCCAGCTTTGGAAGAACATAAGCCGAGGTTTCAATATGAACCCTGGGCTTTATAGGAGAGCCAATATTAAAATGGCAAAGTTTTTGAGGTTGAGCCGAAATGGCTTGATTCAAACCGGAGACCTGTGCGTCGACGGGTTGATAAGGAAGTTTAGCCCTTTTGAACAATCGCTCTGAAATAAAGGTCGCTTCAGACCCAGAGTCGATTAATGCCCGGGCTGTATACTTTGTGCCCAAATGACACACTTGGATGACAGCCGTGCCGAGGAGAACACCATGTGAGTTTGCGGAAAAATAGTTTTGAACGGTAGCTTGGGTTGAAGTAGAAGTGGACTGTATTGGTGAAGGAGGGTTCAAAACTATTGGTGTTGTGGAAGCTGAGGGCACCTGGGGTCTGTCACGGTGGAGTAGCGTGTTGTGACATCCCTTGCACGTGAAACAACTATGTGCGCTGGTGCAGTCTTTCAACTGGTGCTGTCTGGCGAAGCAGTTTAAGCACAGCTTTTGTTGCTTAATGACGGAAACTCTCTCGGGTACGGACATTTGTAGAAAACGCGGGCATAGACGCGCGGGATGGTTTTCCTTCTGACACAATTTGCAGTGCTGTGGCTTTGCAGTCACTGTTGCTTCGAAGGTTCTCAGGTGGTTGGACTCTTTTCTTGTGGGTTTGGACTGGAGTGGCGTATGTGCGGTAGGTCGTACATCCTCTATCGCCTCCAAGGTGCGATATCGGTCGATCAGAAATAAATTCATCTCGGACCATTGAGGGATCTCTGCCTTATCGTGGAGCGATTGTTCCCATAACGACAGCGTGAGCTTAGGCAATTTAGAGGAGCACAAGAAAATTGGCAGACAATCCCAATTTTCGGTGCTCACCCTGGACAAGTCGAGAGCCGTTAAACATCCCTGGATTGTGCCCTGAAGCTCTTTAAGGGCGGCTCCAGACTCTTGTGTTGCTGAGGGGAGATTGAAAAGAATTTTCAATTGACTATTGACTAATAGTCGCTTATTCTCAAATCTCTCCGTCAGGCTCGCCCACGCTGACTGAAAGCCGTCATTCGTGAGCGGGGACTTGGAGACAATTGCTCTAGCTTCGCCGCTGGTTTTGGAATTAAGATGGAACAATTTTTCCACCGGCGTCAATCTTGGATTGTTAATATAAACAGCTGTAAACAAGTCTCGGAAAGTAGGCCAGCGTAGGTAATCCCCACTGAAAACTTCAGTGTCGCATGGCGGGAGACTGCAACCCCTGGACATGGAGAAGTTGGAGGGGGGTTGCTCAGCTTGTCTATTTAACGCCGTGGATCTTTCTATTTTTTCGCTTAGTTGAGCCGCACATCGCTCGCAAACGGAGTACGAGTAATCATATTTAGCTTGCATAGCCACCAAGTCACTGCTGCTGCAAGCGCCTTGGTTGAGAGCTTTGGAACATAACTCGTACTCGCGTTCTACCTTTTCCCATAAAGTCTTAATCTGATCTCGTCGGACTTGGAGAGTGAACAGTGACACGTCACTGTCCGCTGCGTCATTGAACTTGGAGAAGCGCTCGAGGAAAGAAAATGAGGGAGCCGTGTTTACGAGGTTTACCTTAATCGTACGTTGCTCTATTGTCGTATCTGGGAGGGGATCTGAAGGAATGGGCCATTGGTTCTGAGGTAGGCGTAACCATTCTGGCCCGTGCCACCACAGCTCATTGTTGACGAACGCTTGTGGTGGGGCACCTCTGCTCGCTAGGTCCGCTGGATTGTACTCGGATCGTACATGGGACCATTTATTGGAGTCGGTGGCCTGAGTAATTTTTGCGACTCTGTTTGCTACAAAGGTAGTCCAGGCGCATGGTGGCTTATGAAGCCAAGCTAGCACAATTGTGGAATCTGTCCAATAGAACCAGTCGCCGCCAGCGGAAGGTAGCTGGGGACTGAGTGCAGCGGATAACTCGGACAGAAGTGCTGCTCCGCACAGCTCTAGTCGTGGCAAGGATATCGTCTTGACCGGAGCGACCCTCGTTTTCGCTGTTAAGAGATGTACTGAGATGCGATCTTGTATCTCAGTGCGCACGTAAATGGCGGCCCCATATGCACGCTGCGAAGCGTCACAAAACCCATGGTATTGGATAGTCCCCTGTGGGCGGAATTCGACCCATCTAGGGATGCGAATCGCACTGAGGCCCGGAAACTCTTGCAGAAATAAATTCCACTTAATGAGAAGACTCTCAGGTAGCGGATCGTCCCAGCCCAGTTCTTGGAGCCAGATCTCCTGCATGAATATTTTTGCCTGGATAATGACTGGACCCAGCCAACCTGCTGGGTCGAACAGTTTGGCAATCTGTGAAAGGACTTCACGTTTGGAGACGGACTGTTTGGCTGTTAGCTCGGATGGAGCGAAAAAGAACTTATCGGTGTCAGCTTTCCATCTGATCCCGAGAGTCTTTGCCGAACAGGCTTCCTCGATTTCTAAAAAGTCGGCGTGAAGCAAGTGGTCCTTGGGAATCGCTCTTAACAAGTCCTTTTCATTGGATATCCATTTTCGCAAGGGGAACCCGGCAGATTCAAGGGCCTTGCGGAGTTCTGCAATTGCTTGATCTGCTGTTGATTTGGAATGGGCTCCCGCTAGTACATCGTCGACATACATATTGTTTGCGATAATATGACTTGCTAAGGGATAGAGCGAACGAACGTCATCAGATAGCTGATGTAGTACCCGGATTGCCAAAAAGGGGGCACAGTTAACTCCAAACGTGACTGTGCTGAGTTCGAAGTCACGAAGCTCGTTGTCCTTTGTTCGGAACAGAATTCTCTGATAGGGCGTGTGGTTGGGATGCACAAGTATTTGCCGATACATTTTTGTGATATCGGCATTGAACACATATCGGAAGAAGCGCCATCTTAGAATTTGAATGGTTAAGTCGGATTGCAGAACGGGCCCTGCATGTAGCACATCGTTCAGACTTTTACCATTCGATGACGGGTGGGAGGCGTTAAATACTACGCGGAGCTTGGTCGTGGTGCTGTCAGGCTTGTGAACAGCATGGTGTGGTAGATAAAAGTTATCTGAACCATTGCTTGGAAGGACTTGTCGCATGTGACCTAAGTCCAGATATTCCTGGATCACCGCATCGTACTGCTCCTTAAGGGGGGCATTTTTTGCCAGACGATTCTCATTTCGTAGAAATTGAGCTAGCGCGATGGACCTTGAATGGCCTAACTGGATGTGATCGGAATTCTTGAATGGCAGTGTGACCAAGTATCTGCCGTTTTTATCCCTTTTAGTGTTTTTTTGAAAATTGCGCTCACAAAAAAGGTCGGATTCCTTTTCCAGCTTAACTGGAATATCCTCCACCTCCCAAAATTTTGTGAGCAGTTTATCCAAGCTCGCATTTGGATTCAGCGAGACTTGAGTCGAAAAGGATGCGACAAATTTGGCACTGGTCTTAGAAACGGGGCCTGTAAGGATCCAGCCGAAAATCGTTTCTTGACCAAGGAGAGTGCCACATATGTTGGGATAGGAGCCACCTAACAATATGGATGAGAGGATATCGGCACCGAGAAGCACGTCTATCTGTGAGCTCCTATAGAAAGAGGGATCGGCCAAGTGTAATTTTGGAAGTTCTTCCAGTTTGGGGGATGGTGTAGGAGGGCAAATTGCCTGCCAGCTTTGGAAGAACATAAGCCGAGGTTTCAATATGAACCCTGGGCTTTATAGGAGAGCCAATATTAAAATGGCAAAGTTTTTGAGGTTGAGCCGAAATGGCTTGATTCAAACCGGAGACCTGTGCGTCGACGGGTTGATAAGGAAGTTTAGCCCTTTTGAACAATCGCTCTGAAATAAAGGTCGCTTCAGACCCAGAGTCGATTAATGCCCGGGCTGTATACTTTGTGCCCAAATGACACACTTGGATGACAGCCGTGCCGAGGAGAACACCATGTGAGTTTGCGGAAAAATAGTTTTGAACGGTAGCTTGGGTTGAAGTAGAAGTGGACTGTATTGGTGAAGGAGGGTTCAAAACTATTGGTGTTGTGGAAGCTGAGGGCACCTGGGGTCTGTCACGGTGGAGTAGCGTGTTGTGACATCCCTTGCACGTGAAACAACTATGTGCGCTGGTGCAGTCTTTCAACTGGTGCTGTCTGGCGAAGCAGTTTAAGCACAGCTTTTGTTGCTTAATGACGGAAACTCTCTCGGGTACGGACATTTGTAGAAAACGCGGGCATAGACGCACGGGATGGTTTTCCTTCTGACACAATTTGCAGTGCTGTGGCTTTGCAGTCACTGTTGCTTCGAAGGTTCTCAGGTGGTTGGACTCTTTTCTTGTGGGTTTGGACTGGAGTGGCGTATGTGCGGTAGGTCGTACATCCTCTATCGCCTCCAAGGTGCGATATCGGTCGATCAGAAATAAATTCATCTCGGACCATTGAGGGATCTCTGCCTTATCGTGGAGCGATTGTTCCCATAACGACAGCGTGAGCTTAGGCAATTTAGAGGAGCACAAGAAAATTGGCAGACAATCCCAATTTTCGGTGCTCACCCTGGACAAGTCGAGAGCCGTTAAACATCCCTGGATTGTGCCCTGAAGCTCTTTAAGGGCGGCTCCAGACTCTTGTGTTGCTGAGGGGAGATTGAAAAGAATTTTCAATTGACTATTGACTAATAGTCGCTTATTCTCAAATCTCTCCGTCAGGCTCGCCCACGCTGACTGAAAGCCGTCATTCGTGAGCGGGGACTTGGAGACAATTGCTCTAGCTTCGCCGCTGGTTTTGGAATTAAGATGGAACAATTTTTCCACCGGCGTCAATCTTGGATTGTTAATATAAACAGCTGTAAACAAGTCTCGGAAAGTAGGCCAGCGTAGGTAATCCCCACTGAAAACTTCAGTGTCGCATGGCGGGAGACTGCAACCCCTGGACATGGAGAAGTTGGAGGGGGGTTGCTCAGCTTGTCTATTTAACGCCGTGGATCTTTCTATTTTTTCGCTTAGTTGAGCCGCACATCGCTCGCAAACGGAGTACGAGTAATCATATTTAGCTTGCATAGCCACCAGGTCACTGCTGCTGCAAGCGCCTTGGTTGAGAGCTTTGGAACATAACTCGTACTCGCGTTCTACCTTTTCCCATAAAGTCTTAATCTGATCTCGTCGGACTTGGAGAGTGAACAGTGACACGTCACTGTCCGCTGCGTCATTGATCTTCACTTCAAACTGGCCTAGTCGGTCAGTTATAGAAACGAAGTCGTTCAGTGCCATTTCGCTTGACTTCTGCATTTTTTGCGTAGTCGAACGGGTAATTTTGGGGTAATATCTCTTGTTGGAATCGGACTCACAGTCTTGCGGACGGTTGTGCTGGTACTCTCGACCTTGAGTTTCCCGAAAACTGCTCTAGGTGAGGTTAAAGGTCGCTTTGACTCCTTGACGGACGGTGCTGTGAGTCGTTTTTGGCTGTTTTGATCACCACCGATTGGCATACTAGGCTCTTCACAGAGCCAAAAATTGTACTAACCAGGTGAAATGTGATCAAATACAAATAATTTGAATCAGCAGAGAGAACGGAATAAGAAATGGCACAGGAACGATGGAATCGAGATATCAGAATAAAATGGAATGACCGAAATGGTGTGCACTATTGAGTCCAACGAAATCGGAAAATTTTGTTAAATTAATTATTTTACTAATAATTTACCAAATTGATTCTTATTTAGTTTCCTTTAATTGAGAAAAAATCTAATTATTTCTTTATTGAAACACCAGAGAAAAGGATTTATTCTCTTTTGACAAAGCGGCCGTGTGGTGGAAACGGATCGCGCAAAAAAATGATGCTTATCGCTTATTGCCTTTTGATGGTTGAGCTCAAGAAGAAGCACGTTTATTCTAAACGCAGCTCAACGAAAAGGTTTTTTGTCATAGAATTATTTATATAAATTGTTATTTTAATAAAAAATCGCACGGATATTCGATTTAATACGCAACTTGGAAACGTCTTAACTTATAATTATGTTTTATACATTTTTTATAAGAATAAGAAAAAGTAAAGTATATGTTTGTATTTTTTTAAGTAAACGCAGCTCAATGGCAAGGTGGAAACATACAAAATATAAAAGTTTCACAGAATCAGTTTATCGAAAACCGATCTTGACACTTTACAACCCTGTTGTTTGTTTACGTTTTACACTTGCCAATTAATTGGTAAAAATAATATATAAATTAATATTGAAGCTGCTGTGGAGGAAAAATAACAAACGATACACATATAATAGGATGTGTGTGTGTATACATGCAGGTGAATTTGCACAGTGTGGTTTTAGTTAATTAAATACCAATTAGAATTGTGTGTTTTTATATATGTATTTAGTGTGTGATTCCTTGGTGAAGGTTGGAATGGAGAAGCGCATACACTTGTTGTTCAACGGAGCGAAAGCCTATGTGTGCAGATATGCACTTGTACATATATGTATATATATATGTACAGACACCAATATGGCGACCTTATCGGAGTCACTTTCTGTTTTATTTCTTTCAATATTTATCACTTTTTAGACGCCTTAATGGCCACGAACAATATTTTATCTGCGGGTTTTTTGTTGAATTTTTGTAATACAATTGCCCCTCGCTTTAACCACGGACAATGTGAAGCGAAAAAATATGTTCAGACACACAAAAGAATTAATTAACTGGAGTTGCCGGAAATTTGGCAATAGACAAGTTGAGGTAGGTGCACTGCTACTTATCTTGTTTGAATTTATAGCTGTTCCTGGAACCTTTTCTTGCAGATCCACCAATGCTTGCTGGGGCGAACTGGATATACCAAATGTTGTAGAAGTATCCGGCTCGAAGGACCAAATGTTGTAGTAGGGCGTCCGCAGGGCTTCCAGGTGAACTTTTACAAAATGAATTGTCGTTGGGGAGCGTTTCTGCTCTGCACAAATTTAACTCAGGTTTGAAAGAAAAACACGTTTTGGTCGCTTGAAGGTTATTTTTCATCTATTCTATTTTTTCAGAGTACATTACAAGAGTACCTACAAGTGTATTAGTATAAGTGTGGTGAAATTTCAGTACATGTTCCATGTACTGGTTCCGGAGTTACATGGCGGTTGGATGGCGACTGTCGGATACACTTCTTGTGTGAACATATGCCAAATCCTATTAAGATCCGACCACTATATTAAATGGCTGCCATAGGAACGATCGGTCGAAAATTAAGTTGTATGAAAAAACATTTTGTTTTTCAAGAAATCTTGACCAAACTCAAAATTAATAGTTTTAGTATGCTCCTCATATATATGCAAAATCCTATCCAGATCGGACCACTATATCATATAGCTGCCATAGGAACGATCGGTCGAAAATTAAGTTGTTGTATTAAAAAGTATTTAGTTTTTCAAGATATCTTGACCAAACCCGGCATATTTTACTTTACTCCTCATATATATGCAAAATCCTTTTAAGATCGGACCACTATATCATATAGCTGCCATAGGAACGAACGATCGGTCGAAAATTAAGTTGTTGTATAAAAAAACATTTTATTTATCAAGATATCTTGCCCAAACTCGGCATTAACTATTTTCCCTGTGCTTCTTAGATACGGACAAGGCACTATAATCATAATGAAAAGCTTGGGTCTGCAAGGGTATTAGATCTTCGGCGTGCCGAAGATAGCCTTTATTCTCGTTAGTTTTACTATACTCCTTATGCATATGAAAAATCCTATTAAGATATCACCACTATATCATATAGCTGCCATAGGAACGATGGGTCGAAAATTAAGTTGTTGTATAAAAAGTATTTAGTTTTTCAAGATATCTTGACCAAACCGGCATATTTTACTTTACTCCTCATATATATGCAAAATCCTATTAAGATAGCACCACTATATCGTATAGCTGCCATAGGAACGATCGGTCAAAAATTAAGTTGTATTAAAAAGTATTTTGTGTTTCAAGATATCGTAACCAAACTCGGCACATATTAGTTTTACCACACTCCTCGTATATAGGCAATATACTATCAAGATCGGAGCACTGCATCATATAGCTGCCATAGGAACGATCGGTCGAAAATTCAGTGTATAAAAGAACCTTTTTGTTTTTCAAGATATCTTGACCAAACTCGGCATATATTAGTTTTACTATATTCCTCATATATATGCAAAATCCTATTAAGATCGGACCACTATATCATATAGCTGCCTTAGGAACGATCGGTCGATAATTAAGTTTTTGTATGAAAAAACATTTGGTTTTTCAAGATATCTTGACCAAGCTCGACATTAACTATTTTCCCTGTGCTTCTTAGATACGGACAAAGCACTATAAGCATTATGAAAAGGTTGGGTCTGCAAGGGTATTAGGTCTTCGGCGTGCCGAAGATAGCCTTTATTTCTCGTTAGTTTTACTATACTTGTTATGCATATGCAAGATCCAATTAAGATAGCACCACTATATCGTATAGCTGCCATAGGAACGATGGGTCGAAAATTAAGTTTTTGTATGAAAAAACATTTGGTTTTTCAAGATATCTTGACCAAACTCGGCATTTATAAATTTTACTTTACTCCTCATATATATGCAAAATCATATTATGATCGGACCACTATATCATATATCTGCCATAGGAACGATCGTCGAAAATTCAGTTGTATAAAAGAACCTTTTTGTTTTTCAAGATATCTTGACCAAACTCGGCATATATTAATTTTACTATATTCCTCATATATATGCAAAATCCTATTAAGATCGGACCACTATATCATATAGCTGCCTTAGGAACGATCGGTCGATAATTAAGTTTTTGTATGAAAAAACATTTGGTTTTTCAAGATATCTTGACCAAGCCCGACATTAACTATTTCCCTGTGCTTCTTAGATACGGACAAAGCACTATAAGCATTATGAAAAGGTTGGGTCTGCAAGGGTATTAGATCTTCGACTTGCTGAAGATAGCCTTTATTTCTCGTTAGTTTTACTATACTTGTTATGCATATGCAAGATCCAATTAAGATAGCACCACTATATCGTATAGCTGCCATAGGAACGATGGGTCGAAAATTAAGTTTTTGTATGAAAAAACATTTGGTTTTTCAAGATATCTTGACCAAATTCGGCATATATTAGTTTTACTATATTCCTCATATATATGCAAAATCCTATTAAGATCGGACCACTAAATCATATAGCTGTTAGAGGAACGATCGGTCGAAAATTAAGCTTTTGTATGAAAAACATTTTTTTT
Organism: Drosophila americana; assembly: GCA_030788265.1. Taxonomy (NCBI): domain Eukaryota; kingdom Metazoa; phylum Arthropoda; class Insecta; order Diptera; family Drosophilidae; genus Drosophila; species Drosophila americana. The sequence goes on along the minus strand of JAURSC010000049.1, from coordinate 78,205 downwards.
TTCAAGATATCTTGACCAAATTCGGCATATATTAGTTTTACTATATTCCTCATATATATGCAAAATCCTATTAAGATCGGACCACTAAATCATATAGCTGCCTTAGGAACGATCGGTCGCTAATTAAGTTTTTGTATGAAAAAACATTTGGTTATTCAAGATATCTTGACCATACTCGGCCTTTATAAGTTTTACCACACTCCTCATATAAATGCCAAATCCTATTAAGATCCGACCACTTTATTAAATAGCTGCCATAGGAACGATCGGTAGAAAATTAAGTTGTATGAAAAAACATTTTGTATTTCAAGAAATCTTGACCAAACTCAAAATTAATAGTTTTACTATGCTCCTCATATATATGCAAAATCCTATCAAGATCGGACCACTATATCATATAGCTGCCATAGGAACGATCGGTCGAAAATTAAGTTGTTGTATTAAAAAGTATTTAGTTTTTCAAGATATCTTGACCAAACCCGGCATATTTTACTTTACTCCTCAAATATATGCAAAATCCTATTAAGATCGGACCACTATATCATATAGCTGCCATAGGAACGAACGATCGGTGGAAAATTAAGTTGTTGTATAAAAAAAATTTTATTTATCAAGATATCTTGCCCAAACTCGGCATTAACTATTTTCCCTGTGCTTCTTAGATACGGACAAGGCACTATAATCATTATGAAAAGGTTGGGTCTGCAAGGGTATTAGATCTTCGGCGTGCCGAAGAAAGCCTTTATTTCTCGTTAGTTTTACTATACTCCTTATGCATATGCAAAATCCTATTAAGATACCACCACTATATCATATAGCTGCCATAGGAACGATGGGTCGAAAATTAAGTTGTTGTATAAACAAGTATTTAGTTTTTCAAGATATCTTGACCAAACCCGGCATATTTTACTTTACTCCTCATATATATGCAAAATCCTATTAAGATAGCACCACTCTATCGTATAGCTGCCATAGGAACGATCGGTCAAAAATTAAGTTGTATTAAAAAGTATTTTGTTTTTCAAGATATCTTGACCAAACTCGGCATTTATAGTTTTACTATACTCCTTATATAAAGGCAAAATCATATTATGATCGGACCACTATATCATATATCTGCCATAGGAACGATCGGTCGAAAATTAAGTTAAAAAAAAAAACTTTTTGTTTTTAAAGATATCTTGGCCAAACTCGGATATATTAGTTTTACTATATTCCTCATATATATGGAAAATCCTATTAAGATCGGACCACTATATCATATAGCTGCCATAGGAACGATCGGTCGAAAATTAAGTTTTTGTATGAAAAAACGTTTGGTTTTTTAAGATATCTTGACCAAACTCGGCATTTATAAGTTTTTCCACACTCCTCATATATATGCAAAATCCTATTAAGATCCGACCACTATATCAAATAGCTGCCATAGGAACGATCGGTCGAAAATTAAGTTTTTGTATGAAAAAAACATTTTCTTTTTTAAGAAATCTTGACCAAACTCAAAATTTATTAGATTTACTATACTCCTCATATATATGCAAGTTCCTATCAACATCGTACTACTATATCATATAGCTGCCATAGGAACGACCGAACGAAATTAAGTTGTATGAAAAAACATTTTGTTTTTCAAGATATTTCGACCAAACTCGGCATTTATAAGTTTTACTATACTCCTTATATAAAGGCAAAATCATATTATGATCTGACCACTATATCATATATCTGCCATAGGAACGATCGGTCGAAAATTCAGTTGTATAAAAGAACCTTTATGTTTTTCAAGATATCTTGACCAAACTTGGCATATATTAGTTTTACTATATTCCTCATATATATGCAAAATCCAATTAAGATCGGACCACTATATCATATAGCTGCCGTAGGAACGATCGGCCGAAAATTAAGTTTTTGTATGAAAAACATTTGGTTTTTCAAGATATCTTGACCAAACTCGGCCTTTATAAGTTTTACCACACTCCTCATATATATGCAAAATCCTATTAGGATCCGACCAGTTTATTAAATAGCTGGCATAGGAACGATCGGTGGAAAATTAAGTTTTTGTATGAAAAACACTTTGTTTTTCAAGAAATCTTGACCAAATTCAAAATTGATTAGTTTTACTATGCTCCTCATATATATGCAAAATCCTATTAAGATCCGACCAGTATATTAAATAGCTGCCATAGGAACGATCGGTCAAAAATTAAGTTGTTTTATTAAAAAGTTTTGTTTTTCAAGATATCTTAACCAAACTCGGCATTTATTAGTTTTACCACACTCCTCGTATATAGGCAAAATCCTATCAAGATCGGACCACTGTATCATATAGCTGCCATAGGAACGACCGAAAGAAAATTAAGTTGTTGTGAAAAAAACATATTGTTTTTCAAGATATCTGGACCAAACTCGGCATTTATTAGTTTTACTATACTCCTTATATAAAGGCAAAATCATATTAAGATCGGCCCACTATATCATATATCTGCCATAGGAACGATCGGTCGAAAATTAAGATTTGTATGAAAAAACATTTTGTTTTTCAATATGTCTTAACCAAACTCGGCATTTATAAGTTTTACCACACTCCTCATATATATGCAAAATCCTATTAAGATCCGACCAGTATATTAAATAGCTGGCATAGGAACGATCGGTCGAAAATTAAGTAGCAAAAAAAACTTTTTGATTTTCAAGATATCTTGACCAAACTCGGCATATATTAGTTTTACTATATCCCTCATATATGTGCAAAATCCTATTAAGATCCGACCACTATATCAAATAGCTGCAATAGGAACGATCGGTCGAAAATTAAGTTTTTGTATGAAAAAACATTTTGTTTTTCAATATGTCTTAACCAAACTATGCATTTATAAGTTTTACCACACTCCTCATATATATGCAAATCCTATTAAGATCCGACATTAAATAGCTGGCGTAGGAACGATCGGTCGAAAATTAAGTTGTTGTATAAAAAAGTATTTAGTTTTTCAAGATATCTTGACCAAACCCGGCATATTTTACTTAACTCCTCATATATATCCAAAATTCTATTAAGATTGGACCACTATATCATATAGCTGCCATAGGAACGATCGGTCGAAAATTAAGTTTTTGTATGAAAAAACGTCGGCATTTATAAGTTATACCACACTCCTCGTATATATGCAAAATCCTATTCAGATCGGACCACTATATCATATAGTTGCTATAGGAACGATCGGTAAAAATTAGGTTGTTGTATTAAAATGTATTTTGTTTTTCAATATATCTTAACCAAACTCGGCATTTATTAGTTATACCACACTCTTCATATATATGCAAAATCCTATTAAGATCCGACCACTATATCAAAAGCTGCCATAGGAACGATTGGTTGAAAATTAAGTTTTTTATGAAAGTGCATTTTGTATTTCAAAATATCTTGACCAAACTCGGCATTTATAAGTTATACCACACTCCTCGTATATATGCAAAATCCTATTAAGATCGGACCACTATATCATATAGCTGCCATAGGAACGATTGGTTGAAAATTAAGTTTTTTTATGACAGTGCATTTTGTATTTCAAGATATCTTGACCAAACTCGGAATTTATAAGTTTTACCACACTCCTCATATTTATGCAAAATCGTATTAAGATCGGACCACTATATCATATGGCTGCCATAGGAACGATCGGTCGAAAATTAAGTTGTTGTATAAAAAAACATATTATTTATCAAGATATCTTGCCCAAACTCGGCATTAACTATTTTCCCTGTGATTCTTAGATGCGGACAAAGCACTATAAGCATTATGAAAAGGTTGGGTCAGCAAGGGTATTATATCTTCGGCGTGCCGAAGATAGCTTTTATTTCTCGTTAGTTTTACTATACTTCTTATACATATGCAAAATCCAATTATAACACCACTATATCGTATAGCTGCCATAGGAATGATCGGTCAAAAATTAAGTTGTTGTATTAAAAAGTATTTTGTTTTTCAAGATATCTTGACCAAACCCGGCATATTTTACTTTACTCCTCATATATATGCAAAATCCTATTAAGATAGCACCACTATATCGTATAGCTGCCATAGGAACGATCGGTCAAAAATTAAGTTCTATTAAAAAGTATTTTGTTTTTCAAGATATCGTAACCAAACTCGGCATTTATTAGTTTTACCACACTCCTCGTATATAGGCAAAATACTATCAAGATCGGAGCACTGCATCATATAGCTGCCATAGGAACGACCGAACGAAAATTAAGTTGTATGAAAATACAATTTGTTTTTCAAGATATCTTGACCAAACTCAAAATTAATAGTTTACTATGCTCCTCATATATATGCAAAATCCTATCAAGATCGGACCACTATATCATATAGCTGCCATAGGAACGACCGAACGAAAATTAAGTTGTATGAAAATACATTTTGTTTTTCAAGATATCTTGACCAAACTCGGCATATATTAGTTTTACTATACTCCTTATATAAAGGCAAAATCATATTATGATCGGACCACTATATCATATATCTGCCATAGGAACGATCGGTCGAAAATTAAGTTAAAAAAAAACTTTTTGTTTTTAAAGATAGCTTGACCAAACTCGGATATATTAGTTTTACTATTATCCTCATATATATGCAAATTCCTATCAACATCGTACTACTATATCATATAGCTGCCATAGGAACGACCGAACGAAAATTAAGTTGTTGTATGAAAATACATTTTGTGTTTCAAAATATCTTGACCAAACTCGGCATATATTAGTTTTATTATATTTCTCATATATATGCAAAATCCTATTAAGATCGGAGCACTATATCATACAGCTGCCCTGGGAACGATCGGTCGAAAATTAAGTTTTTGTATGTAAAAACACTTTGTTTTTCAAGAAATCTTGACCAAATTCAAAATTTATTAGTTTTACTATGCTCCTCATATATATGCAAAATCCTATTAAGATCCGACCAGTATATTAAATAGCTGCCATAGGAACGATCGGTCAAAAATTAAGTTGTTTTATTAAAAAGTATTTTGTTTTTCAAGATATCTTAACTAAACTCGGCATTTATTAGTTTTACCACACTCCTCGTATATAGGCAAAATCCTATCAAGATCGGACCACTGTATCATATAGCTGCCATAGGAACGACCGAAAGAAAATTAAGTTGTATGAAAAAACATATTGTTTTTCAAGATATCTGGACCAAACTCGGCATTTATTAGTTTTACTATACTCCTTATATAAAGGCAAAATCATATTAAGATCGGACCACTATATCATATATCTGCCATAGGAACGACCGGTCGAAAATTAAGTTGCATAAAAAAAACTTTTTGATTTTCAAGATATCTTGACTAAACTCGGCATATAATAGTTTAACTATATCCCTCATATATGTGCAAAATCCTATTAAGATCCAACCACTATATCAAATAGCTGCAATAGAAACGATCGGTCGAAAATTAAGTTTTTGTATGAAAAAACATTTTGTTTTTCAATATGTCTTAACCAAACTCGGCATTTATTAGTTCTACCACACTCCTCGTATAAAGGCAAAATCCTATCAAGATCGGACCACTGCATCATATAGCTGCCATAGGAACGACCAAACGAAAATTAAGTTGTTGTATGAAAAAACTTATTGTTTTTCAAGATATCTGGACCAATCTCGGCATTTATTAGTTTTAATATATCCCTCATATATGTGCAAAATCCTATTAAGATCCGACCACTATATCAAATAGCTGCAATAGGAACGATCGGTCGAAATTAAGTTTTTGTATAAAAAACATTTTGTTTTTCAATATGTCTTTACCAAACTCGGCATTTATAAGTTTTACCACACTCCTCATATATATGCAAAATCCTATTAAGATCCGACCAGTATATTAAATAGCTGGCATAGGAACGATCGGTCGAAAATTAAGTAGCATAAAAAAAACTTTTTATTTTTCAAGATATCTTGACCAAACTCGGCATATATTAGTTTTACTATATCCCTCATATATGTGCAAAATCCTATTAAGATCCGACCACTATATCAAATAGCTGCAATAGGAACGATCGGTCGCAAATTAAGTTTTTGTATGAAAAAACATTTTGTTTTTCAATATGTCTTAACCAAACTCGGCATTTATAAGTTTTACCACACTCCTCATATATATGCAAAATCCTATTAAGATCCGACCAGTATATTAAATAGCTGGCATAGGAACGATCGGTCGAAAATTAAGTTGTTGTATAAAAAGTATTTAGATTTTCAAGATATCTTGACCAAACCCGGCATATTTTACTTAACTCCTTATATATATGCAAAATTCTATTAAGATCGGACCACGATATCATATAGCTGCCATAGGAACGATCGGTCGAAAATTAAGTTTTTGTATGAAAAAACGTCGGCATTTATAAGTTATACCACACTCCTCGTATATATGCAAAATCCTATTAAGATCGGACCACTATATCATATAGCTGCCATGTGAACGATTGGTTGAAAATTAAGTTTTTTTATGAAAGTGCATTTTGTATTTCAAGATATCTTGACCAAACTCGGCATTTATTAGTTTTACCACACTCCTCGTATATAGGAAAATCCTATTAAGATCGGACCACTATATCATATAGTTGCTATAGGAACGATCGGTAAAAATTAGGTTGTTGTATTTGTTGTAGTAGGGCGTCCGCAGGGCTTCCAGGTGAACTTTTATAGAATGAATCGTCGTTGGGGGAGCGTTTCTGCTCTGCACAAATTTATTTTAGGTTTGAAAGAAAAACACGTTTTGTTCGCTGGAAGGTTATTTTTCATCTATTCCATTTTTTCAGAGTACATTACAAGAGTACCTACAAGTGTATTAGTAACGTGTGGTGAAATTTCAGTACATGTTCCGTGTACTGGTTCCGGAGTTACATGGCGGTTGGATGGCGACTGTCGGATACACTTCTTGTGTGAACATGCCGCCCGCCTTGCAGTATTGCAAAAGAAAAAGGGAGAGGGACGTGGCTCTGTTCCTACTATTGAGCACAGGAGCCGGACAATATCCACCCAAAGACCGTGTTTTGGGCCAGTGGTGCGCCGCCAAGACTCGGCAGGACGCCTTGGAGGATTAAATCCGGATATATATCCGAGCCCAAAACCAGATTGGAGATTTCCGGCTGGAACCAGCGATCGTCTGCCAATCGAATGTTGGTGAAGGGCTCGTTCAGTTCCTCGCTGATGGGCTTCGTTGGAGTTCGATACCGGAGATTTGGCATCACTTGCAGGATGACCTCTCGCTGGAAGCTAGATGCGTCGATAAGACTTACCGGACAGCACGGGTCTAAAAGTGCCCGAGTTTCGCGGGTCGCGTTGCCGTTTCCGAGTCGGATGAGTGCTCTCGGGAGCACGGTTGTCCTTTTGTGTTCCATTAGTGATGATAAGGAGATGATAAGAAGGCGGCGCGAAGCGTCGCGCTTGGGCCTTGGTGCTGCGCCTTGTCTGGGATCGCTCTGGAGATGGCATGCGACGCGCTTCTTGCAAATGAAGCAAGGTGTGATGGTCGCCCTGGCACTTGCGGCACTTGACCTTGCGGCGACATGACTCCCCGGAATGTTGGTGAGCCAGGCAGTTTGGGCAGTATTTATTAACTAGAACTGCTCGGAGTCTCTTCTCTGGAGACAGCCGCATGAACCGCTGGCACTTGCGCAGCGCGTGGACTCCTCGGCATACTCGGCATCGGAACGATTCCGTTGCCGGTCGGCTCTTGGATCGGCCTTGTTGTTGGCGTGGAGACATCGTGCTGTTACGTGAAGAATGTGAAAAAAAAACATAGTAGACATTACTGATGCGGCTTTATACGGATGGTCCGCAGACCTATGGATCTAGGATTCTAGTCTTTACTGGAAATTTTACTGGATGGAAAATGGAGACTAGATTCTATCGGGAGCAGGATCAGCTTAGAGATAGGTCTCTTGGAGACACCTCGGGCTGTTAAAACGTCGACCACTCGGACTCTTTGGTCGTCGCCAGGATAGGTCGTTTGGATTCGACCTAGACGCCAGTCATTAACTGGAAGATTATCTTCTTTAATAATGACTAGATCGCCCCGTTGTAAGTCTCGCGTTGGAGTTTGCCATTTGTTTCTTTTGTGTAACTCTAAAAGATACTCATGTTTCCAACGGAGACAGAACTGTTGTTGCAAAGCCTTCAAGCGCTGCCAGCGGTTGATGATGGACGCGGCGTTTTCCTTGATCTCTGGCTCTGTGGCGGAAAGTAGAGGACCCCCGACTAGAAAATGACCGGGAGTCAGAGCTAGGAGATCAGTAGGATCTTCCGACATTGGAGATATCGGGCTTGAATTCAGGCATGCTTCAACTTTGGATAGGAGCGTGGAAAGCTCTTCGAAGGTGTATTTGGAGGTCGATGTAGATTTATAAAATAGATTTTGAAACTCTTTACACCTGCCTCCCACAGGCCACCCATATGCGGTGCACTAGGAGGGTTGAAGTGCCAGGACAGTTTCTGGAGACTGTAAGTGGCCTGGAGTTGAGTCTTAAGCGCTTCTACAAAATCGCGCGAGAGGACTTTGGCCGCTCCGACGAAGGTTTTGCCGTTGTCGGAATGCATTTGACTTGGGCACCCTCGTCGTGCCACAAATCTCGCAAATGCCGCTAGGAATTTTTCTGTGGTCAGGTCAGATGTAGCTTCTAGGTGGATGGCTTTGGTGCTGAAGCACACAAAGACGCACACGTAGCCTTTCGTAATAAGACAGGCTCGACCTGTGTAATTTTTTACATCGAAGGGGCCTGCAAAATCGACTCCTGTGTGAGTGAACGGTCGAGAGAATGTGACTCTCTCCACAGGCAAGTCGCCCATGAGCTGCGTTTGCAATTTCTTTTTTCGGATGACGCAGATTTTGCAGGAATGAATTGTGGATTTGACCAACACCTTCAGCTTTGGAATCCAGTACTGTGATCGTATTAAACGCATCATGAGCTGGTTGCCTCCATGCAAGGATATAAGATGGGTGAAAGCGGTCAAGAGACGCGAATATGCACATGTGTATGGCAGTATGATTGGATGCCGCTCATCGTAGCCGAGTGCTTCGGCCGCTCTTACACGACCACATGCTCGAATAATTCCCTTACCATCTAAAAAGGGGTTCAAATTAAGGATTTTGCTGGAAGTGAGCTGTTTTTTCGTGCTCAAGCAAGTGTACTCTGACGAGTATGCTTGTCTCTGGGTCAGGAGAATGAGTTTTTCTTGTGCATAAGAAATCTCGTTGCTGTCAATTTCAATAGTTGACGGGAGCGACAATCGTTTGCAACGCTTGAAGAAGCGATAGATGTAGGCTAACACTCGCAGGGCTCGATCGAACTTGGAGAAGCGCTCGAGGAAAGAAAATGAGGGAGCCGTGTTTACGAGGTTTACCTTAATCGTACGTTGCTCTATTGTCGTATCTGGGAGGGGATCTGAAGGAATGGGCCATTGGTTCTGAGGTAGGCGTAACCATTCTGGCCCGTGCCACCACAGCTCATTGTTGACTAACGCGTGTGGTGGGGCACCTCTGCTCGCTAGGTCCGCTGGATTGTACTCGGATCGTACATGGGACCATTTATTGGAGTCGGTGGCCTGAGTAATTTTTGCGACTCTGTTTGCTACAAAGGTAGTCCAGGCGCATGGTGGCTTATGAAGCCAAGCTAGCACAATTGTGGAATCTGTCCAATAGAACCAGTCGCCGCCAGCGGAAGGTAGCTGGGGACTGAGTGCAGCGGATAACTCGGACAGAAGTGCTGCTCCGCACAGCTCTAGTCGTGGCAAGGATATCGTCTTGACCGGAGCGACCCTCGTTTTCGCTGTTAGAGATGTACTGAGATGCGATCTTGTATCTCAGTGCGCACGTAAATGGCGGCCCCATATGCACGCTGCGAAGCGTCACAAAACCCATGGTATTGGATAGTCCCCTGTGGGCGGAATTCGACCCATCTAGGGATGCGAATCGCACTGAGGCCCGGAAACTCTTGCAGAAATAAATTCCACTTAATGAGAAGACTCTCAGGTAGCGGATCGTCCCAGCCCAGTTCTTGGAGCCAGATCTCCTGCATGAATATTTTTGCCTGGATAATGACTGGACCCAGCCAACCTGCTGGGTCGAACAGTTTGGCAATCTGTGAAAGGACTTCACGTTTGGAGACGGACTGTTTGGCTGTTAGCTCGGATGGAGCGAAAAAGAACTTATCGGTGTCAGCTTTCCATCTGATCCCGAGAGTCTTTGCCGAACAGGCTTCCTCGATCTCTAAAAAGTCGGCGTGAAGCAAGTGGATGTCATTGGATGTCAATTTTCGCAAGGGGAACCCGGCAGATTCAAGGGCCTTGCGGAGTTCTGCAATTGCTTGATCTGCTGTTGATTTGGAATGGGCTCCCGCTAGTACATCGTCGACATACATATTGTTTGCGATAATATGACTTGCTAAGGGATAGAGCGAACGAACGTCATCAGATAGCTGATGTAGTACCCGGATTGCCAAAAAGGGGGCACAGTTAACTCCAAACGTGACTGTGCTGAGTTCGAAGTCACGAAGCTCGTTGTCCTTTGTTCGGAACAGAATTCTCTGATAGGGCGTGTGGTTGGGATGCACAAGTATTTGCCGATACATTTTTGTGATATCGGCATTGAACACATATCGGAAGAAGCGCCATCTTAGAATTTGAATGGTTAAGTCGGATTGCAGAACGGGCCCTGCATGTAGCACATCGTTCAGACTTTTACCATTCGATGACGGGTGGGAGGCGTTAAATACTACGCGGAGCTTGGTCGTGGTGCTGTCAGGCTTGTGAACAGCATGGTGTGGTAGATAAAAGTTATCTGAACCATTGCTTGGAGGGACTTGTCGCATGTGACCTAAGTCCAGATATTCCTGGATCACCGCATCGTACTGCTCCTTAAGGGGGGCATTTTTTGCCAGACGATTCTCATTTCGTAAATTGAGCTAGTGCGATGGACCTTGAATGGCCTAACTGGATGTGATCGGAATTCTTGAATGGCAGTGTGACCAAGTATCTGCCGTTTTTATCCCTTTTAGTGGTTTTTTGAAAATTGCGCTCACAAAAAAGGTCGGATTCCTTTTCCAGCTTAACTGGAATATCCTCCACCTCCCAAAATTTTGTGAGCAGTTTATCCAAGCTCGCATTTGGATTCAGCGAGACTTGAGTCGAAAAGGATGCGACAAATTTGGCACTGGTCTTAGAAACGGGGCCTGTAAGGATCCAGCCGAAAATCGTTTCTTGACCAAGGAGAGTGCCACATATGTTGGGATAGGAGCCACCTAACAATATGGATGGGAGGATATCGGCGCCGAGAAGCACGTCTATCTGTGAGCTCCTATAGAAAGAGGGATCGGCCAAGTGTAATTTTGGGGATGGTGTAGGAGGGCAAATTGCCTGCCAGCTTTGGAAGAACATAAGCCGAGGTTTCAATATGAACCCTGGGCTTTATAGGAGAGCCAATATTAAAATGGCAAAGTTTTTGAGGTTGAGCCGAAATGGCTTGATTCAAACCGGAGACCTGTGCGTCGACGGGTTGATAAGGAAGTTTAACCCTTTTGAACAATCGCTCTGAAATAAAGGTCGCTTCAGACCCAGAGTCGATTAATGCCCGGGCTGTATACTTTGTGCCCAAATGACACACTTGGATGACAGCCGTGCCGAGGAGAACACCATGTGAGTTTGCGGAAAAATAGTTTTGAACGGTAGCTTGGGTTGAAGTAGAAGTGGACTGTATTGGTGAAGGAGGGTTCAAAACTATTGGTGTTGTGGAAGCTGAGGGCACCTGGGGTCTGTCACGGTGGAGTAGCGTGTTGTGACGTCCCTTGCACGTGACAACTGGTGCTGTCTGGCGAAGCAGTTTAAGCACAGCTTTTGTTGCTTAATGACGGAAACTCTCTCGGGTACGGACATTTGTAGAAAACGCGGGCATAGACGCACGGGATGGTTTTCCTTCTGACACAATTTGCAGTGCTGTGGCTTTGCAGTCACTGTTGCTTCGAAGGTTCTCAGGTGGTTGGACTCTTTTCTTGTGGGTTTGGACTGGAGTGGCGTATGTGCGGTAGGTCGTACATCCTCTATCGCCTCCAAGGTGCGATATCGGTCGATCAGAAATAAATTCATCTCGGACCATTGAGGGATCTCTGCCTTATCGTGGAGCGATTGTTCCCATAACGACAGCGTGAGCTTAGGCAATTTAGAGGAGCACAAGAAAATTAGCAGACAATCCCAATTTTCGGTGCTCACCCTGGACAAGTCGAGAGCCGTTAAACATCCCTGGATTGTGCCCTGAAGCTCTTTAAGGGCGGCTCCAGACTCTTGTGTTGCTGAGGGGAGATTGAAAAGAATTTTCAATTGACTATTGACTAATAGTCGCTTATTCTCAAATCTCTCCGTCAGGCTCGCCCACGCTGACTGAAAGCCGTCGTTCGTGAGCGGGGACTTGGAGACAATTGCTCTAGCTTCGCCGCTGGTTTTGGAATTAAGATGGAACAATTTTTCCACCGGCGTCAATCTTGGATTGTTAATATAAACAGCTGTAAACAAGTCTCGGAAAGTAGGCCAGCGTAGGTAATCCCCACTGAAAACTTCAGTGTCGCATGGCGGGAGACTGCAACCCCTGGACATGGAGAAGTTGGAGGGGGGTTGCTCAGCTTGTCTATTTAACGCCGTGGATCTTTCTATTTTTTCGCTTAGTTGAGCCGCACATCGCTCGTAAACGGAGTACGAGTAATCATATTTAGCTTGCATAGCCACCAGGTCACTGCTGCTGCAAGCGCCTTGGTTGAGAGCTTTGGAACATAACTCGTACTCGCGTTCTACCTTTTCCCATAAAGTCTTAATCTGATCTCGTCGGACTTGGAGAGTGAACAGTGACACGTCACTGTCCGCTGCGTCATTGATCTTCACTTCAAACTGGCCTAGTCGGTCAGTTATAGAAACGAAGTCGTTCAGTGCCATTTCGCTTGACTTCTGCATTTTTTGCGTAGTCGAACGGGTAATTTTTGGGGTAATATCTCTTGTTGGAATCGGACTCACAGTCTTGCGGACGGTTGTGCTGGTACTCTCGACCTTGAGTTTCCCGAAAACTGCTCTAGGTGAGGTTAAAGGTCGCTTTGACTCCTTGACGGACGGTGCTGTGAGTCGTTTTTGGCTGTTTTGATCACCACCGATTGGCATACTAGGCTCTTCACAGAGCCAAAAATTGTACTAACCAGGTGAAATGTGATCAAATACAAATAATTTGAATCAGCGAGAGAAAACGGAATAAGAAATGGCACAGGAACGATGGAATCGAGATATCAGAATAAAATGGAATGACCGAAATGGTGTGCACTATTGAGTCCAACGAAATCGGAAAATTTTGTTAAATTAATTATTTTACTAATAATTTACCAAATTGATTCTTATTTAGTTTCCTTTAATTGAGAAAAAATCTAATTATTTCTTTATTGAAACACCAGAGAAAAGGATTTATTCTCTTTTGACAAAGCGGCCGTGTGGTGGAAACGGATCGCGCAAAAAAATGATGCTTATCGCTTATTGCTTATTGATGGTTGAGCTCAAGAAGAAGCACGTTTATTCTAAACGCAGCTCAACGAAAAGGTTTTTTTGTCATAGAATTATTTATATAAATTGTTATTTTAATAAAAAATCGCACGGATATTCGATTTAATACGCAACTTGGAAACGTCTTAACTTATAATTATGTTTTATAAATTTTTTATAAGAATAAGAAAAAGTAATGTATATGTTTGTATTTTATTAAATAAACGCAGCTCAATGGCAAGGTGGAAACATACAAAATATAAAAGTTTCACAGAATCAGTTTATCGAAAACCGATCTTGACACTTTACAACCCTGTTGTTTGTTTACGTTTCACACTTGCCAATTAATTGGTAAAAATAAATATATAATTAATATTGAAGCTGCTGTGGAGGAAAAATAAAAAACGATACACATATAATAGGATGTGTGTGTGTATACATGCAGGTGAATTTGCACAGTGTGGTTTTATTTAATTAAATACCAATTAGAATTGTGTGTTTTTATATATGTATTTAGTGTGTGATTCTTTGGTGAAGGTTGGAATGGAGAAGCGCATACACTTGTTGTTCAACGGAGCGAAAGCCTATGTGTGCAGATATGTCTGGATGTACTTGCGTACATCAATATGGCGATCGGTTAAATTTTTGGGTATGCACTTGTACATATATGTATATATATGTACAGACACCAATATGGCGACCTTATCGGAGTCACTTTCTGTTTTATTTCTTTCAATATTTATCACTTTTTAGACGCCTTAATGGCCACGAACAATATTTTATCTGCGGGTTTTTTTGTTGAATTTTTTAAATACAATTGCCCCTCGCTTTAACCACGGACAATGTGAAGCGAAAAAAATATGTTCAGACACACAAAAGAATTAATTAACTGGAGTTGCCGGAAATTTGGCAATGGACAAGTTGAGGTAGGTGCACTGCTACTTATCTTATTCGAATTTATAGCTGTTCCTGGAACCTTTTCTTGCAGATCCACCAATGCTTGCTGGGGCGAACTGGATATACCAAATGTTGTAGAAGTATCCGGCTCGAAGGACCAAATGTTGTAGTAGGGCGTCCGCAGGGCTTCCAGGTGAACTTTTATAGAATGAATCGTCGTTGGGGGAGCGTTTCTGCTCTGCACAAATTTATTTTAGGTTTGAAAGAAAAACACGTTTTGTTCGCTTAAAGGTTATTTTTCATCTATTCCATTTTTTCAGAGTACATTACAAGAGTACCTACAAGTGTATTAGTATACGTGTGGTGAAATTTCAGTACATGTTCCGTGTACTGGTTCCGGAGTTACATGGCGGTTGGATGGCGACTGTCGATACACTTCTTGTGTGAACATATTAAAATGTATTTGTTTTTCAATATATCTTAACCAAACTCGGCATTTATTAGTTATACCACACTCTTCATATATATGCAAAATCCTATTAAGATCCGACCACTATATCAAAAAGCTGCCATAGGAACGATGGTTGAAAATTAAGTTTTTTATGAAAGTGCATTTTGTATTTCAAAATATCTTGACCAAACTCGGCATTTATAAGTTATACCACACTCCTCGTATATATGCAAAATCCTATTAAGATCGGACCACTATATCATATAGCTGCCATAGGAACGATTGGTTGAAAATTAAGTTGTTGTATAAAAAACATATTATTTATAAAAAGATATCTTGCCCAAACTCGGCATTAACTATTTTCCCTGTGCTTCTTACATGCGGACAAAGCACTATAAGCATTATAAAAAGGTTGGGTCTGCAAGGGTAATAAATCTTCGGCGTGCCGAAGATAGCCTTTATTTCTCGTTAGTTTTACTGTACTTCTTATACATATGCAAAATCCTATTAAGATAGCACAACTATATCGTATAGCTGCCATAGGAATGATCGTTCAAAATTAAGTTGTTGTATTAAAAAGTATTTTGTTTTTCAAGATATCATAACCAAACTCGGCATTTATTAGTTTTACCACACTGCTCGTATATAGGCAAAATACTATCAAGATCATACCACTGCGTCATATAGCTGCCATAGGAACGACCGAACGAAAATTAAGTTGTTGTATGAAAATACATTTTGTGTTTCAAAATATCTTTACCAAACTCGGCATATATTAGTTTTACTATATTTCTCATATATATGCAAAATCCTATTAAGATCGGAGCACTATATCATACAGCTGCCCTGGGAACGATCGGTCGAAAATTAAGTTTTTTGTATGAAAACATTTGTTTTTCAAGAAATCTTGACCAAACTCAAAATTTATTAGTTTTACTATCTCCTCATATATATGCAAAATCCTATTAAGATCGAACCACTATATCATATAGCTGCCATAGGAACGATCGGTCGAAAATTAAGTTTTTGTATGAAAAAACATTTGGTTTTACAAGATATCTTGACCAAACTCGGAATTTATAAGTTTTACCACACTCCTCATATTTATGCAAAATCCTATTAAGATCCGACCACTATATTAAATAAGATCGACCACTATATTATATAGCTGCCACAGGAACGATTGGCCGAAAGTTAAGTTTTTGTATAAAAAATCATTTTCTTTTTTAAGAAATCTTGACCAAACTCAAAATTTATTAGTTTTACTATACTCCTCATTATATGCAAATTCCTATCAACATCGGACTACTATATCATATAGCTGCCATAGGAACGACCGAACGAAAATTAAGTTGTTGTATGAAAAAACATTTTTTTTTCAAGATTTCTTGACCAAACTCGGCATTTATTATTTTTACTTTACTCCTCATGAATGCAAAATCCTATTAAGATCGCACCACTATATCATATAGCTGCCATAGAAACGATTGTTCGAAAATTAAGTTGTTGTATAAAAAACATTTTATTTATCAAGAATCTTGCCCAAACTCGGCATTAACTATTTCCCCTGTGCTTCTTAGATGCGGACAACGCACTATAAGCAGTATGAACAGGTTGGGTCAGCAAGGGTATTATATCTTCGGCGTGCCGAAGATAGCTTTTATTTCTCGTTAGTTTTTACTATACTTCTTATACATATGCAAAATCCAATTAAGATAGCACCACTATATCGTATAGCTGCCATAGGAACGATCGGTCGAAATTAAGTTGTTGCATGAAAAAAACATTTTGTTTTTCAAGAAATCTTGACCAAACTCAATATTTATTATATTACTATACTCCTCATACATATAATATCCTATTAATCGGACCACTATATCATATAGCTGCCATAGGAACGATCGTTCGAAAATTAAGTTGTTTGAATAAAAAAACAAAACAACTCGGCATTTAATAAGTTTCACTGTACTCCTCATATAAAGACAAAATCCTAAAGATCGGAATACTATCATATAGCTGCCATAGAACGATCGGTCGAAAATTAAGTTTTTGTAGGAAAAAAACATTTTTTTTGCAAGATATCTTGGCCAAACTCAAAATTTATTAGTTTTACTATGCTCCTCATATACATGCAAAATCCTATTAAAGATCGGACCACTATATCATATAGCTGCCATAGAACGATCGGTCGAAAATAAAGTTTTTGTATGAAAAACATTTTGTTTTTCAGAAAATCTTGACCAAACTCAAAATTTATTAGTTTTACTATGCTCCTCATTACATGCAAAATCCTATTAAGATCGGACCACTATATCATATAGCTGCCATAGGAACGATCGGTCGAAAATTAGGTTGTAAAAAAACATTTATTTATCAAGATATCTTGCCCAACTCGGCATTAACTATTTTCCCTGTGCTTCTTAGATACGGACAAAGCACTATACGCATTATGAAAAGTTGGGTCTGCAAGGTATTATATTCTTCGGCGTGCCGAAGATAGCCTTTATTTCTCGTTAGTTTTTACTGTACTTCTTATACAAATGCAAAATCCATTAAGATAGCATATCGTATAGCTGCCATAGGAACGATCGGTCGAAATTAAGTTGTTGCATGAAAATCATTTTGTTATTCAAGATATTTGAACCAAATTCGGCATCTATTAGTTTACTATACTCCTCATATATAGGCAAATTCCTATCAACATCGGACTACTGTATCATATATCTGCCATGGAAACGATCGGTCGAAATTAAGTTGTTGTATAAAAAACATTTTATTTATCAAGATATCTGCCCAAGCTCGGCTTAACTCTTTTCCCTGTGCTTCTTGATACGGACAAAGCAGTATTATATCTTCGGCGTGCCGAAGATAGCCTTTATTTCTCGTCAGTTTTACTGTACTTCTTATACAGATGCAAAATCCATTTAAGATAGCAAGTCGGATTGCAGAACGGGCCCTGCATGTAGCACATCGTTCAGACTTTTACCATTCGATGACGGGTGGGAGGCGTTAAATACTACGCGGAGCTTGGTCGTGGTGCTGTCAGGCTTGTGAACAGCATGGTGTGGTAGATAAAAGTTATCTGAACCATTGCTTGGAGGGACTTGTCGCATGTGACCTAAGTCCAGATATTCCTGGATCACCGCATCGTACGGCTCCTTAAGGGGGGCATTTTTTGCCAGACGATTCTCATTTCGTATAAATTGAGCTAGTGCGATGGACCTGGAATGGCCTAACTGGATGTGATCGGAATTCTTGAATGGCAGTGTGACCAAGTATCTGCCGTTTTTATCCCTTTTAGGGTTTTTTGAAAATTGCGCTCACAAAAAAGGTCGGATTCCTTTTCCAGCTTAACTGGAATATCCTCCACCTCCCAAAATTTTGTGAGCAGTTTATCCAAGCTCGCATTTGGATTCAGCGAGACTTGAGTCGAAAAGGATGCGACAAATTTGGCACTGGTCTTAGAAACGGGGCCTGTAAGGATCCAGCCGAAAATCGTTTCTTGACCAAGGAGAGTGCCACATATGTTGGGATAGGAGCCACCTAACAATATGGATGGGAGGATATCGGCGCCGAGAAGCACGTCTATCTGTGAGCTCCTATAGAAAGAGGGATCGGCCAAGTGTAATTTTGGGGGATGGTGTAGGAGGGCAAATTGCCTGCCAGCTTTGGAAGAACATAAGCCGAGGTTTCAATATGAACCCTGGGCTTTATAGGAGAGCCAATATTAAAATGGCAAAGTTTTTGAGGTTGAGCCGAAATGGCTTGATTCAAACCGGAGACCTGTGCGTCGACGGGTTGATAAGGAAGTTTAACCCTTTGAACAATCGCTCTGAATAAAGGTCGCTTCAGACCCAGAGTCGATTAATGCCCGGGCTGTATACTTTGTGCCCAAATGACACACTTGGATGACAGCCGTGCCGAGGAGAACACCATGTGAGTTTGCGGAAAAATAGTTTTGAACGGTAGCTTGGGTTGAAGTAGAAGTGGACTGTATTGGTGAAGGAGGGTTCAAAACTATTGGTGTTGTTGAAGCTGAGGGCACCTGGGGTCTGTCACGGTGGAGTAGCGTGTTGTGACGTCCCTTGCACGTGACAACTGGTGCTGTCTGGCGAAGCAGTTTAAGCACAGCTTTTGTTGCTTAATGACGGAAACTCTCTCGGGTACGGACATTTGTAGAAAACGCGGGCATAGACGCACGGGATGGTTTTCCTTCTGACACAATTTGCAGTGCTGTGGCTTTGCAGTCACTGTTGCTTCGAAGGTTCTCAGGTGGTTGGACTCTTTTCTTGTGGGTTTGGACTGGAGTGGCGTGTGTGCGGTAGGTCGTACATCCTCTATCGCCTCCAAGGTGCGATATCGGTCGATCAGAAATAAATTCATCTCGGACCATTGAGGGATCTCTGCCTTATCGTGGAGCGATTGCTCCCATAACGACAGCGTGAGCTTAGGCAATTTAGAGGAGCACAAGAAAATTAGCAGACAATCCCAATTTTCGGTGCTCACCCTGGACAAGTCGAGAGCCGTTAAACATCCCTGGATTGTGCCCTGAAGCTCTTTAAGGGCGGCTCCAGACTCTTGTGTTGCTGAGGGGAGATTGAAAAGAATTTTCAATTGACTATTGACTAATAGTCGCTTATTCTCAAATCTCTCCGTCAGGCTCGCCCACGCTGACTGAAAGCCGTCGTTCGTGAGCGGGGACTTGGAGACAATTGCTCTAGCTTCGCCGCTGGTTTTGGAATTAAGATGGAACAATTTTTCCACCGGCGTCAATCTTGGATTGTTAATATAAACAGCTGTAAACAAGTCTCGGAAAGTAGGCCAGCGTAGGTAATCCCCACTGAAAACTTCAGTGTCGCATGGCGGGAGACTGCAACCCCTGGACATGGAGAAGTTGGAGGGGGGTTGCTCAGCTTGTCTATTTAACGCCGTGGATCTTTCTATTTTTTCGCTTAGTTGAGCCGCACATCGCTCTCAACGGAGTACGAGTATCATATTTAGCTTGCATAGCCACCAGGTCACTGCTGCTGCAAGCGCCTTGGTTGAGAGCTTTGGAACATAACTCGTACTCGCGTTCTACCTTTTCCCATAAAGTCTTAATCTGATCTCGTCGGACTTGGAGAGTGAACAGTGACACGTCACTGTCCGCTGCGTCATTGATCTTCACTTCAAACTGGCCTAGTCGGTCAGTTATAGAAACGAAGTCGTTCAGTGCCATTTCGCTTGACTTCTGCATTTTTTGCGTAGTCGAACGGGTAATTTTTGGGGTAATATCTCTTGTTGGAATCGGACTCACAGTCTTGCGGACGGTTGTGCTGGTACTCTCGACCTTGAGTTTCCCGAAAACTGCTCTAGGTGAGGTTAAAGGTCGCTTTGACTCCTTGACGGACGGTGCTGTGAGTCGTTTTTGGCTGTTTTGATCACCACCGATTGGCATACTAGGCTCTTCACAGAGCCAAAAATTGTACTAACCAGGTGAAATGTGATCAAATACAAATAATTTGAATCAGCCGAGAGAGAAAACGGAATAAGAAATGGCACAGGAACGATGGAATCGAGATATCAGAATAAAATGGAATGACCGAAATGGTATGCACTATTGAGTCCAACGAAATCGGAAAATTTTGTTAAATTAATTATTTACTAATAATTTACCAAATTGATTCTTATTTAGTTTCCTTTAATTGAGAAAAAATCTAATTATTTCTTTATTGAAACACCAGAGAAAAGGATTTATTCTCTTTTGACAAAGCGGCCGTGTGGTGAAAACGGATCGCGCAAAAAAATGATGCTTATCGCTTATTGCTTATTGATGGTTGAGCTCAAGAAGAAGCACGTTTATTCTAAACGCAGCTCAACGAAAAGGTTTTTTGTCATAGAATTATTTATATAAATTGTTATTTTAATAAAAAATCGCACGGATATTCGATTTAATACGCAACTTGGAAACGTCTTAACTTATAATTATGTTTTATAAATTTTTTATAAGAATAAGAAAAAGTAATGTATATGTTTGTATTTTATTAAATAAACGCAGCTCAATGGCAAGGTGGAAACATACAAAATATAAAAGTTTCACAGAATCAGTTTATCGAAAACCGATCTTGACACTTTACAACCCTGTTGTTTGTTTACGTTTTCACACTTGCCAATTAATTGGTAAAAATAAATATATAAATTAATATTGAAGCTGCTGTGGAGGAAAAATAAAAAACGATACACATATAATAGGATGTGTGTGTGTATACATGCAGGTGAATTTGCACAGTGTGGTTTTATTTAATTAAATACCAATTAGAATGTGTGTTTTTTATATATGTATTTAGTGTGTGATTCTTTGGTGAAGGTTGGAATGGAGAAGCGCATACACTTGTTGTTCAACGGAGCGAAAGCCTATGTGTGCAGATATGTCTGGATGTACTTGCGTACATCAATATGGCGATCGGTTAAATTTTGGGTATGCACTTGTACATATATGTATATATATATGTACAGACACCAATATGGCGACCTTATCGGAGTCACTTTCTGTTTTATTTCTTTCAATATTTATCACTTTTTAGACGCCTTAATGGCCACGAACAATATTTTATCTGCGGGTTTTTTTGTTGAATTTTTTAAATACAATTGCCCCTCGCTTTAACCACGGACAATGTGAAGCGAAAAAAAATATGTTCAGACACATAAAAGAATTAATTAACTGGAGTTGCCGGAAATTTGGCAATGGACAAGTTGAGGTAGGTGCACTGCTACTTATCTTATTCGAATTTATAGCTGTTCCTGGAACCTTTTCTTGCAGATCCACCAATGCTTGCTGGGGCGAACTGGATATACCAAATGTTGTAGAAGTATCCGGCTCGAAGGACCAAATGTTGTAGTAGGGCGTCCGCAGGGCTTCCAGGTGAACTTTTATAGAATGAATCGTCGTTGGGGGAGCGTTTCTCTGCTCTGCACAAATTTATTTTAGGTTTGAAAGAAAAACACGTTTTGTTCGCTTAAAGGTTATTTTTCATCTATTCCATTTTTTCAGAGTACATTACAAGAGTACCTACAAGTGTATTAGTATACGTGTGGTGAAATTTCAGTACATGTTCCGTGTACTGGTTCCGGAGTTACATGGCGGTTGGATGGCGACTGTCGGATACACTTCTTGTGTGAACATATTAAAATGTATTTTGTTTTTCAATATATCTTAACCAAACTCGGCATTTATTAGTTATACCACACTCTTCATATATATGCAAAATCCTATTAAGATCCGACCACTATATCAAAAAGCTGCCATAGGAACGATTGGTTGAAAATTAAGTTTTTTATGAAAGTGCATTTTGTATTTCAAAATATCTTGACCAAACTCGGCATTTATAAGTTATACCACACTCCTCGTATATATGCAAAATCCTATTAAGATCGGACCACTATATCATATAGCTGCCATAGGAACGATTGGTTGAAAATTAAGTTGTTGTATAAAAAACATATTATTTTATAAAAAGATATCTTGCCCAAACTCGGCATTAACTATTTTCCCTGTGCTTCTTACATGCGGACAAAGCACTATAAGCATTAAAAAAGGTTGGGTCTGCAAGGGTAATAAATCTTCGGCGTGCCGAAGATAGCCTTTATTTCTCGTTAGTTTTACTGTACTTCTTATACATATGCAAAATCCTATTAAGATAGCACAACTATATCGTATAGCTGCCATAGGAATGATCGTTCAAAAATTAAGTTGTTGTATTAAAAAGTATTTTGTTTTTCAAGATATCATAACCAAACTCGGCATTTATTAGTTTTACCACACTGCTCGTATATAGGCAAAATACTATCAAGATCATACCACTGCGTCATATAGCTGCCATAGGAACGACCGAACGAAAATTAAGTTGTTGTATGAAAATACATTTTGTGTTTCAAAATATCTTTACCAAACTCGGCATATATTAGTTTTACTATATTTCTCATATATATGCAAAATCCTATTAAGATCGGAGCACTATATCATACAGCTGCCCTGGGAACGATCGGTCGAAAATTAAGTTTTTGTATGAAAAACATTTTGTTTTTCAAGAAATCTTGACCAAACTCAAAATTTATTAGTTTTACTATGCTCCTCATATATATGCAAAATCCTATTAAGATCGAACCACTATATCATATAGCTGCCATAGGAACGATCGGTCGAAAATTAAGTTTTTGTATGAAAAAACATTTGGTTTTACAAGATATCTTGACCAAACTCGGATTTATAAGTTTTACCACACTCCTCATATTATGCAAAATCCTATTAAGATCCGACCACTATATTAAATAAGATCGGACCACTATATTATATAGCTGCCACAGGAACGATTGGCCGAAAGTTAAGTTTTTGTATAAAAAAATCATTTTCTTTTTTAAGAAATCTTGACCAAACTCAAAATTTATTAGTTTTACTATACTCCTCATTATATGCAAATTCCTATCAACATCGGACTACTATATCATATAGCTGCCATAGGAACGACCGAACGAAATTAAGTTGTTGTATGAAAAAACATTTTGTTTTTCAAGATTTCTTGACCAAACTCGGCATTTATTAGTTTTACTTTACTCCTCATGTATATGCAAAATCCTATTAAGATCGCACCACTATATCATATAGCTGCCATAGAAACGATTGTTCGAAAATTAAGTTGTTGTATAAAAACATTTTATTTATCAAGAAATCTTGCCCAAACTCGGCATTAACTATTTTCCCTGTGCTTCTTAGATGCGGACAACGCACTATAAGCAGTATGAAAAGGTTGGGTCAGCAAGGGTATTATATCTTCGGCGTGCCGAAGATAGCTTTTATTTCTCGTTAGTTTTACTATACTTCTTATACATATGCAAAATCCAATTAAGATAGCACCACTATATCGTATAGCTGCCATAGGAACGATCGGTCGAAAATTAAGTTGTTGCATGAAAAAACATTTTGTTTTTCAAGAAATCTTGACCAAACTCAATATTTATTATATTTACTATACTCCTCATACATATAAATATCCTATTAAGATCGGACCACTATATCATATAGCTGCCATAGGAACGATCGGTCGAAAATTAAGTTGTTGAATAAAAAAACAAAACAAACTCGGCATTTATAAGTTTCACTATACTCCTCATATAAAGACAAAATCCTATTAAGATCGGAATACTATATCATATAGCTGCCATAGGAACGATCGGTCGAAAATTAAGTTTTTGTAGGAAAAAAACATTTTTTTTCCAAGATATCTTGGCCAAACTCAAAATTTATTAGTTTTACTATGCTCCTCATATACATGCAAAATCCTATTAAGATCGGACCACTATATCATATAGCTGCCATAGGAACGATCGGTCGAAAATAAAGTTTTGTATGAAAAACATTTTGTTTTTCAAGAAATCTTGACCAAACTCAAAATTTATTAGTTTTACTATGCTCCTCATATACATGCAAAATCCTATTAAGATCGGACCACTATATCATATAGCTGCCATAGGAACGATCGGTCGAAAATTAGGTTGTATAAAAAAACATTTTATTTATCAAGATATCTTGCCCAAACTCGGCATTAACTATTTTCCCTGTGCTTCTTAGATACGGACAAAGCACTATACGCATTATGAAAAGTTGGGTCTGCAAGGGTATTATATCTTCGGCGTGCCGAAGATAGCCTTTATTTCTCGTTAGTTTTACTGTACTTCTTATACAGATGCAAAATCCATTTAAGATAGCATATCGTATAGCTGCCATAGGAACGATCGGTCGAAAATTAAGTTGTTGCATGAAAATCATTTTGTTATTCAAGATATTTGAACCAAATTCGGCATCTATTAGTTTTACTATACTCCTCATATATAGGCAAATTCCTATCAACATCGGACTACTGTATCATATATCTGCCATGGAAACGATCGGTCGAAAATTAAGTTGTTGTATAAAAAACATTTTATTTATCAAGATATCTGCCCAAGCTCGGCATTAACTCTTTTCCCTGTGCTTCTTAGATACGGACAAAGCAAGTATTATATCTTCGGCGTGCCGAAGATAGCCTTTATTTCTCGTCAGTTTTACTGTACTTCTTATACAGATGCAAAATCCATTAAGATAGCACCACTATATCGTATAGCTGCCATAGGAACGATCGGTCGAAAATTAAGTTGTTGCATGAAAATCATATTGTTTTTCAAGATATTTGAACCAAACTCGGCATCTATTAGTTTTACTATACTCCTCATATATAGGCAAATTGCTATCAACATCGGACTACTGTATCATATAGCTGCTATAGAAACGACCGAACGAAAATTAAGTTGTATGAAAAAACATTTGTTTTTCAAGATATCTTGACCAAACTCGGCATTATTAGTTTTACTATACTCCTTATATAAAGACATAATCCTATTAAGATCGGACCCCTATATCATATATCTGCCATAGGAACGATCGGTCGAAAATTAAGTTGTATAAAAAAACTTTTTTGTTTTTCAAGATATCTTGACCAAACTCGGCATATATTAGTTTTACTATATTAGACATATATACGCAAAATCCTATTAAGATCGGACAACTATATCATATAGCTGCCATAGGAACGATCGGTCGAAAATTAAGTTTTTGTATGAAAAAATATTTGGTTTTTCAAGAAATCTTAACAAAACTCGGAATTTATAAGTTTTACCACACTCCTCATATTTATGCAAAATCCTATTAAGATCCGACCACTATATTAAATAAGATCGGACCACTATATCATATAGCTGCCACAGGAACGATCGGTCGAAAGTTAAGTTTTTGTATAAAAAAGTCATTTTCTTTTTTAAGAAATCTTGACCAAACTCAAAATTTATTAGTTTTACTATACTCCTCATTATATGCAAATTCCTATCAACATCGGACTACTATATCATATAGCTGCCATAGGAACGACCGAACGAAAATTAAGTTTTTGTATGAAAAAACATTTTGTTTTTCAAGATATCTTGACCAAACTCTGTATTTATTAGTTTTACTTTACTCCTCATGTATATGCAAAATCCTATTAAGATCGCACCACTATATCATATAGCTGCCATAGAAACGATCGGTCGAAAATTAAGTTGTTGTATAAAAAACATTTTATTTATCAAGATATCTTGCCCAAACTCGGCATTAACTATTTTCCCTGTGCTTCTTAGATACGGACAAAGCAGAGTTCTCAGTTGAGAGTGATTGACGTGTTTTACTTGTGCTCCAAGATTTTTATATATTTTTGCGCTTTTATCCTGCTTTTTATTTCAAAATTTTGCATTTTTCGGTGCTTTATTTAAAAAGCTTTAATAAACTGTGCAAAGTGTTATCTGTTGTGCAGCGTAAGTCTGTTAATTATTACATTTTATAAAACTCGGCATCAGTTCCGTGTTGTTGTTATTGCCTGTTTTGATTCTTTTGCTTTGGTGCTCCCCTGTGCATACACTTGTTTGTGCGTGTGTTCGCTGCATACTTTCTGCTTGTACATCGCGGTCTCGCAAACTTTTTCTATTGCTTTTCACTCCAAACAATTTGTTTGTGTATTTACTTGCTCTATCTTGTGCACCGTTTTCGTTTTGCTCTGTGCTCTCGCAATTTGCATACGCATTAAATAATTATGTTGTGTTGTAAGAAACCGTGCACGTTCAAGCAGGCTGATGATTCTGCACTGCCGCAATTTGTTAATTGCTGGCTGTGTGAGAATATGATGCATGCTAAATGTGCAGGTCTCACTGGGCGTGATTGCGACAAGATCGCTGCTATTGCCAAGAAGGGCTGTGGTGGCTTGCGTTGGTCGTGCCCAGAATGCATCGACAAGCAAATTGATTTCTCTAGAATGTATAATTCTGTGAAAAGTCAATTCTTAAAATTAAATAATGTGGCTAAGCAGCTCTCGAGTAATTTTGACTCGAGTTTCGAGTTGCTTGGCAAATATAAATTTGAGTCCCCAACCAATCGCCGGTTGGAGCCTCAACTTTTGCAATTGCCCTCTACGTCTGTTCAGACACCTACTACTTTCTTGTCCCTTCCTAGCAATCTTGCCCAGATTGTTAAAAACAATCATTGTGCCTCGTTAGCTCCCCCCACTCCTGTATTACATACAGCCCTACAGCGCCTACTTTAACGGTAGTTGCCCCTCGTAGGCAAGTCTTTGTGTCTCGACTTTCGTCGGACACCACTTCTGAGTCATTGGCAGCCTATATTGCTAGCAAATCTTCTGCTAGCGTGTCAATAACCATATTTAATTTCTCCACCCCTCGTGAAATATCATCATTCAAAATAAATGTTTCACATGATATGTTCCCAATCATTTGTGATCCCAAATTTTGGCCTCCGCACATGATTGTTCACAAGTTCAAGCCTAAAAAGCGTAACCAGCCTGTCACCCTTCCAGTCCCTTCAATACAGGGTACCATTTCTGCCCAAAAAAACTAGCTTCATCTTCTGACCAAATCTTTATTCATTATCAGAATGTTAGAGGTCTTATTTCAAAACTTAAAAATCTTTTCATGGCCAGTACTTCCTTCAATTCGGATATAATAGCATTTTCAGAAACATGGTTGAACTCAACCATATCTGATTTTGAGATTTTATCAAATAACTTTATTTTGTATAGAAATGATCGGCCGACTCGAGGTGGTGGGGTGTTAATTGCCGTTAAAGCCACTCTTCAGTCTGAACTTTTCTGTTTTAGTACGCCTACTGACGCTGAGATTGTCTCAGTTAAGGTGTCTTTTCCTACACGGAATGTCTATGTAACATGCTCTTAGTGCCCTCAGCACAGCACGATTTTTTAGACTGCATGCTTGATCTTTCGTTGTTTCAAATCAATTCAATTTCTAATCATTTGATTAGAACACTTGACCTTGTATTTGTTAACGACTACCTTATTTCTAATGTGTCTAGGTCCCCTCCTTTATCTTTTCCCTAGGATGTCTATCATCCAACTTTAGAGATTGCAATGCTAAATTGTAATCCTTTCATTTCGTGCTCATCAGCCAATAAGCCCCGCTATTGCTTTCGCAAAGGAAATTATTCTTTGCTGAATCAGCTTATTTATTCAACCGATTGGTCTTTCTTATATGACTCAGTTGATATGAATACAGCCATTAATTTTTTTTACATCACCCTAATCTCCCTCTGTGTGTATTCCTAACTCAATTCCTTCGACTACTTTTCAAAACCACCCTGGTTTACTACCAGATTATCACATCTAAAAAATGTAAAATCCAAATATTTTAAAAAGTTTAAAAAGTCTGGTTCGTGTACAGACTTGGCTAAATATTCCATAGCCAAGTCGAACTTCTTTCTTCTTAATTCTCAATGCTATGAGAATTATCTAACACGTTGTAAAAGGCAATTTGCCCGAAATCCGAGACAGTTTTATAATTTTGTAAACTTGAAGCGTAAATCTTCAAGTTTGCCATCTTCTTTTTTTCTTGGCTTGGATAAAGCTAGCAATGACACTGATTCTGCTAACCTCTTTGCTAATTTTTTCCAATTAACTTACTCTTCAGTCTATTTCTATCTATCTATTTCTTCCGCAAGTTATATGCCTCCTCTAATTATTTCACACTCCTCTCTCCTATTAGCTATAAACTCTTTAAAGTCTTCTTACTCTCCTGGGCCGGACAATATTCCTAGTTGTCTACTCAAGGAGTGTAGTTCTTCCCTTCTTTATCCATTGCTAAAGCTTTTTAATCTATCCCTTGAAACTTCTGTCTTTCCATCTCTTTGGAAAGAATCTTATATCATTCCTCTTCACAAGAAAGGTGGGAAGTCTGATATACGAAATTACAGGGGCATTGCAAAACTGTCCGCTATTCCTAAATTATTTGAAAAAATAATCACTTCGAATTTGCAGCATTTCTGCAAATCAGTTGTTTCCCCTGTTCAACATTGATTCGTAAAGAATCGGTCAACTACGACCAATCTGCTTGAGTTTACTTCCTTGGTAAATGATGCTTTCCTTTCGAAAATGCAAACTGATGTCATTTAGACTGACTTCAGTAAGGCGTTTGATTCTGTGCACCATGACATTTTACTTTTTAAACTTGACCGAATAGGTTTCCCCCTGTCTTCTGCTTTGGATTAATTCGTATTTAAAAGATAGGACCCAAAGGGTAATGCTGAGGCTGACTACCTCTAAACGGGTTCACGTTACTTCTGGTGTTCCTCAGGTAGTCATCTTGGACCTTTACTCTTTACTCTTTTTATAAATGATCTCCCCTCTGTTATATCACATGCCCGTATACTCATGTATGCGGACGATGTCAAACTTTTTCTATCATACACTAATCCCCTACATCATTCTCGTCTACAAGACGATTTGAACGCTATGCAACTATGGTGTTCGGCCAATCAATTGCATCTAAACTGTTCAAAGTGTATGTTTATGACTTTTAATCGTACTACACCTTTTCTTCTCAGTTATACAATCGACAATATCCCTTTGCAACGTATACTAACAGTTAAGGATCTAGGCGTAATTTTTGATTCTAAACTCTGTTTCAATCTTCACATAGATACCATCGTTAATGAGCCAAAAGGTGTACTTGGATTCATTAAACGATGGTCTAAAGAGTTTAACGATCCTTTTATAACAAAACTTCTGTACATCTCTCTTGTTCGCCCTATCCTTGAATACTGCTCTTGCATCTGGTCTCCACAGTATAACAACAGCCAGGATCGTATTGAATCTGTTCAGAAGCAATTTCTGCTTTTTGACTTACGAGGTTTAAATTGGGACCCTAATCTTCGGTTGCCGTCCTACTCCAGCAGACTGCTTCTTCTAAACCTTCCGTCGTTAATCAACCGTAGGACAATTCTCGGTGTTGTCCTTCTACATAAGTTAATTATTGGCGACATAGATTCTCCTTTTCTGCTAGGGCGTCTTCAATTCTCTGTTCCGGCTAGACCAACCAGAAATTATCGCCCCTTTTTACTATCTACGTGCACAACAGACTACGCTATGCACAATCCTTTTCGCGTGCTATGTAAAAATTATAATAGTTTGCATCACGTTTTCTCTACCGAACTGTCTCTACCCCTAATAAAATCGTTGCTTTTAGGATACCTTTGGGAAGTCGCTGACCATTCCCAGCTATGAGCAGGGGCATAGCTTGCCGGACAGGCTGAAAAGTTTTCCCCCACCGGGTCGGTGATTTCCCATTACTTTTCTCTCTGTCCTATCTACTTAACACTCTTTATCTAACTTACATTGCTTTACTTTATTAACAATCTTCTTACTTTCATTTTTCGTATTTATTGTATTTTCTTTATTAATACAGCAAATTAAGATTATTTGAATGTTACTTGTGAACACTTTTATCCTACTTACAACCTTCTGCTAAGATGTAGGCAATAATAGCGTCACTGACAAAATTAGCTGTGAAAAGGGGCACAGTTGGCCGGACTGGCAAATAAAACACCTCCATCGGTCGGTGATGCTATTTAGAAAATTGTATCCTTTAACTAGGCTTTTAGCATAAAATTCTATTGTATAATCAATTGAATAATGAGGAAGACACTCGTTTTGTCGACCATTAATAAATAAAAAAAAAAAAAAATAAATAAGCATTACACCACTTTATCGTATAGCTGCCATAGGAATGATCGGTCAAAAATTAAGTTGTTGTATTAAAAATTATTTTTTTTTCAACATATCTTAACCAAACTCGGCATTTATTAGTTTCACTATACTCCTCATATGTAGACAAAAGCCTATTAAGATCGGACTACTATATCATATAGCTGCCATGGGAACAATCGGTCGAAAATTAAGTTTTAGTATTAAAAAATATTTTGTTTGTCAAGACATCTTGACCAAACTCGGCATTTATTAGTTTTACTATGCTCCTCATACATATACATATCCTATTAAGATCGGACCACTATATCATATAGCTGCTATAGGAACGATCGGTCAAAAATTAAGTTGTCGAATAAAAAAACATTTTGTTTATCAAGATATCTTGCCCAAACTCGGCATTAACTATTTTCCCTGTGCTTCTTAGATACGGAGAAAGCACTATAAGCATTATGAAAAGGTTGGGTCTGCAAGGGTATTAGATCTTCGGCGTGCCGACTATCGCCTTTCTTTCTCGTTAGTTTAACTATACTCATTATACATATGCAAAATCCAATTAAGATAGCACCACTATATCGTATAGCTGCCATAGGAACGATCAGTCGAAAATTCAGTTGTTGCATTAAAAATCATTTTGTTTATCAAGATATTTGAACCAAACTCGGCGTCTATAAGTTTTACAATACTCCTCATATATATGCAAATTCCTATCAACATTGGACTACTATATCATGTAGCTGCCATAGACCGAACGAGAATTAAGTTGTTGTATGAAAAAACATTTTGTTTTTCAAGATATCTTGACCAAATCGGCATTTATTAGTTTTACTATACTCCTTATATAAAGGCAAAATCATCTTTAGATCGGACCACTATATCATATATCTGCCATAGGAACGATCGGTCGAAAATTAAGTTGTATAAATAAACTTTTTGTTTTTCAAGATATCTTGAACAAACTCAAAATTTATTAGTTTTACTATGCTCCTCATACATTTGCAAAATCCTATTAATATCTGACCACTATATCATATAGCTGCCATAGGAACGATCGGTCGAAAATTAGGTTTTTGTATGAAAAAATATTTTGTTTTTCAAGACATCTTGACCAACTCGGCATTTATTAGTTTTACTATGCACCTTATACATATACATATCCTTTTAAGATCGGACCACTATATCATATAGCTGCCATAGGAACGATCGGTCGAAAATTAAGTTGTTGTATGAAAAAACATTTTGTTTTTCAAGAAATCTTGACCAAACTCAAAATTTATTAGTT
Source organism: Drosophila americana (assembly GCA_030788265.1). NCBI lineage: Eukaryota > Metazoa > Arthropoda > Insecta > Diptera > Drosophilidae > Drosophila > Drosophila americana. Next base: position 46,391 of record JAURSC010000049.1, on the reverse strand, counting down.
TTACTATGCTCCTCATATATATGCAAAATCCTATTAAGATCGGACCATTTTATCATATAGCTGCCATAGGAAAGATCGGTCGAAAATTAAGTTTTTGTATGAACAAACATTTTGTTTTTCAAGAAATCTTGACCAAACTCAAAATTTATTAGTTTTACTACCCTCCTCATATATATGAAAAAAAATATTAAGATCGGACCAATATATCATATAGCTGCCATAGGAACGATCAGTCGAAAATTAAGTTTTTGTATGAAAAAAAATTTTGTTTTTCAAGATATCTTGAACAATCTCGGCATTTATTAGTTTTACTTTACTCCTCATATAAAAATCCTATTAAGATCGGACTACTATATCATTTAGCTGCCATGGGAACGATCGGTGGAAAATTAAGTTTTTGAAAGATAAAATATTTTGTTTTTCAATACCAAACTCGGCATATATTAGTTTTACTATGCTCCTCATACATATACATATCCTATTAAGATCGGACCACTATATTATATATCGTGCCCAAACTCGGCATTTACTATTTTCCCTGTGATTCTTAGATACGGACAAAACACTATATGCATTATGTTAAGGTTGGGTCTGCAAGGGTATTAGCTCTTCGTCATGCCGACTATTGCCTTTCTTTCTCGTTAGTTTACTATACTCCTTATACATATGCAAATTCCTATCAACATCGGACTACTATATCATATAACTGCCATAGGAACGATCGGTCGAAAATTAAGTTGTTGTATGAAAAAACATTTTGTTTTTCAAAATATCTTGACCAAACTCGACATTTATTAGTTTTACTATACTCTTTATACATATGCAAAATCCAATTAAGATAGCACCACTATATCGTATAGCTGCCATAGGAACGATCAGTCGAAAATTCAGTTGTTGCATTAAAAATCATTTTGTTTATCAAGATATTTGAACCAAACTCGGCGTCTATAAGTTTTACAATACTCCTCATATATATGCAAATTCCTATCAACATTGGACTACTATATCATGTAGCTGCCATAGACCGAACGAGAATTAAGTTGTTGTATGAAAAACATTTTGTTTTTCAAGAAATCTTGACCAAATCGGCATTTATTAGTTTTACTATACTCCTTATATAAAGGCAAAATCATCTTTAGATCGGACCACTATATCATATATCTGCCATAGGAACGATCGGTCGAAAATTAAGTTGTATAAAAAAACTTTTTGTTTTTCAAGATATCTTGAACAAACTCAAAATTGATTAGTTTTACTATGCTCCTCATACATTTGCAAAATCCTATTAATATCTGACCACTATATCATATAGCTGCCATAGGAACGATCGGTCGAAAATTAGGTTTTTGTATGAAAAAATATTTTGTTTTTCAAGACATCTTGACCAAACTCGGCATTTATTAGTTTTACTATGCACCTTATACATATACATATCCTTTTAAGATCGGACCACTATATCATATAGCTGCCATAGGAACGATCGGTCGAAAATTAAGTTGTTGTATGAAAAAACATTTTGTTTTTCAAGAAATCTTGACCAAACTCAAAATTTATTAGTTTTACTATGCTCCTCATACATTTGCAAAATCCTATTAATATCTGACCACTATATCATATAGCTGCCATAGGAACGATCGGTCGAAAATTAGGTTTTGTATGAAAAAATATTTTGTTTTTCAAGACATCTTGACCAAACTCGGCATTTATTAGTTTTACTATGCACCTTATACATATACATATCCTTTTAAGATCGGACCACTATATCATATAGCTGCCATAGGAACGATCGGTCGAAAATTAAGTTGTTGTATGAAAAAACATTTTGTTTTTCAAGATATCTTGAACAATCTCGGCATTTATTAGTTTTACTTTACTCCTCATATATAGGCAAAATCCTATTAAGATCGGACTACTATATCATTTAGCTGCCATGGGAACGATCGGTGGAAAATTAAGTTTTTGAAAGATAAAATATTTTGTTTTTCAATACCAAACTCGGCATATATTAGTTTTACTATGCTCCTCATACATATACATATCCTATTAAGATCGGACCACTATATTATATATCGTGCCCAAACTCGGCATTTACTATTTTCCCTGTGATTCTTAGATACGGACAAAACACTATATGCATTATGTTAAGGTTGAGTCTGCAAGGGTATTAGCTCTTCGGCATGCCGACTATTGCCTTTCTTTCTCGTTAGTTTACTATACTCCTTATACATATGCAAATTCCTATCAACATCGGACTACTATATCATATAACTGCCATAGGAACGATCGGTCGAAAATTAAGTTGTTGTATGAAAAAACATTTTGTTTTTCAAAATATCTTGACCAAACTCGGCATTTATTAGTTTTACTATACTCTTTATACATATGCAAAATCCAATTAAGATAGCACCACTATATCGTATAGCTGCCATAGGAACGATCAGTCGAAAATTCAGTTGTTGCATTAAAAATCATTTTGTTTATCAAGATATTTGAACCAAACTCGGCGTCTATAAGTTTTACAATACTCCTCATATATATGCAAATTCCTATCAACATTGGACTACTATATCATGTAGCTGCCATAGACCGAACGAGAATTAAGTTGTTGTATGAAAAACATTTTGTTTTTCAAGAAATCTTGACCAAATCGGCATTTATTAGTTTTACTATACTCCTTATATAAAGGCAAAATCATCTTTAGATCGGACCACTATATCATATATCTGCCATAGGAACGATCGGTCGAAAATTAAGTTGTATAAAAAAAACTTTTTGTTTTTCAAGATATCTTGAACAAACTCAAAATTTATTAGTTTTACTATGCTCCTCATACATTTGCAAAATCCTATTTATATCTGACCACTATATCATATAGCTGCCATAGGAACGATCGGTCGAAAATTAGGTTTTTGTATGAAAAAATATTTTGTTTTTCAAGACATCTTGACCAAACTCGGCATTTATTAGTTTTACTATGCACCTTATACATATACATATCCTTTTAAGATCGGACCACTATATCATATAGCTGCCATAGGAACGATCGGTCGAAAATTAAGTTGTTGTATGAAAAAACATTTTGTTTTTCAAGAAATCTTGACCAAACTCAAATTTATTAGTTTTACTATGCTCCTCATATATATGCAAAATCCTATTAAGATCGGACCATTTTATCATATAGCTGCCATAGGAAAGATCGGTCGAAAATTAAGTTTTTGTATGAACAAACATTTTGTTTTTCAAGAAATCTTGACCAAACTCAAAATTTATTAGTTTTACTACGCTCCTCATATATATGAAAAAAAAATATTAAGATCGGACCAATATATCATATAGCTGCCATAGGAACGATCAGTCGAAAATTAAGTTTTTGTATGAAAAAAAAATTTTGTTTTTCAAGATATCTTGAACAATCTCGGCATTTATCAGTTTTACTTTACTCCTCATATATAGGCAAAATCCTATTAAGATCGGACTACTATATCATTTAGCTGCCATGGGAACGATCGGTGGAAAATTAAGTTTTTGAAAGATAAAATATTTTGTTTTTCAATACCAAACTCGGCATATATTAGTTTTACTATGCTCCTCATACATATACATATCCTATTAAGATCGGACCACTATATTATATATCGTGCCCAAACTCGGCATTTACTATTTTCCCTGTGATTCTTAGATACGGACAAAACACTATATGCATTATGTTAAGGTTGGGTCTGCAAGGGTATTAGCTCTTCGTCATGCCGACTATTGCCTTTCTTTCTCGTTAGTTTACTATACTCCTTATACATATGCAAAATCCAATTAAGAGAGCACCACTATATCGTGTAGCTGCGATAGGAACGATCGGTCGAAAATTAAGTTGTTGCATGAAAAAACATTTTGTTTATCAAGATATTTGAACCAAATTCGGCGTCTATTAGTTGTACTATACTCCTCATATATATGCAAATTCCTATCAACATCGGACTACTATATCATATAACTGCCATAGGAACGATCGGTCGAAAATTAAGTTGTTGTATGAAAAAACATTTTGTTTTTCAATATATCTTGACCAAACTCGGCATTTATTAGTTTTACTATACTCCTCATATATATGCAAATTACTATCAACATCGGACTACTATATCATATAGCTGCCATAGGAACGACCGAACGAAAATTAGGTTGTTGTATGAAAAAACATTTTATTTTTCAAGATATCTTGACCAAACTCGGCATTTATTAGTTTTACTATACTCCTTATATAAAGGCAAAATCACGTTAAGATCGGACCACTATATCATATATCTGCCATAGGAACAATCGGTCGAAAATTAAGTTGTTGTATGAAAAAACATTTTGTTTTTCAATATATCTTGACCAAACTCAAAATTTATTAGTTTTACTACGCTCCTCATATATATGAAAAAAAATATTAAGATCGGACCAATATATCATATAGCTGCCATAGGAACGATCAGTCGAAAATTAAGTTTTTGTATGAAAAAAAAATTTTGTTTTTCAAGATATCTTGAACAATCTCGGCATTTATTAGTTTTACTTTACTCCACATATATAGGCAAAATCCTATTAAGATCGGACTACTATATCATTTAGCTGCCATGGGAACGATCGGTGGAAAATTAAGTTTTTGAAAGATAAAATATTTTGTTTTTCAATACCAAACTCGGCATATATTAGTTTTACTATGCTCCTCATACATATACATATCCTATTAAGATCGGACCACTATATTATATATCGTGCCCAAACTCGGCATTTACTATTTTCCCTGTGATTCTTAGATACGGACAAAACACTATATGCATTATGTTAAGGTTGGGTCTGCAAGGGTATTAGCTCTTCGGCATGCCGACTATTGCCTTTCTTTCTCGTTAGTTAACTATACTCCTTATACATATGCAAATTCCTATCAACATCGGACTACTATATCATATATCTGCCATAGGAACGATCGGTCGAAAATTAAGTTGTATAAAAAAAACTTTTTGTTTTTCAAGATATCTTGAACAAACTCAAAATTGATTAGTTTTACTATGCTCCCCATACATTTGCAAAATCCTATTAATATCTGACCACTATATCATATAGCTGCCATAGGAACGATCGGTCGAAAATTAAGTTGTTGTATGAAAAAACATTTTGTTTTTCAAGAAATCTTGACCAAACTCAAAATTTATTAGTTTTACTACGCTCCTCATATATATGAAAAAAAATATTAAGATCGGACCCCTATATCATATAGCTGCCATAGGAACGATCAGTCGAAAATTAAGTTTTTGTATGAAAAAACATTTTGTTTTTCAAGATATCTTCAACAAACACGGCATTTATTAGTTTTACTTTACTCCTCATATATAGGCAAAATCCTATTAAGATCGGACTACTATATCATTTAGCTGCCATGGGAACGATCGGTGGAAAATTAAGTTTTTGAATGATAAAATATTTTGTTTTTCAATACCAAGCTCGGCATATATTAGTTTTACTATGCTCCTCATACATATACATATCCTATTAAGATCGGACCACTATATTATATATCGTGCCTAAACTCGGCATTTACTATTTTCCCTGTGATTCTTAGATACGGACAAAACACTATATGCATTATGTTAAGGTTGGGTCTGCAAGGGTATTAGCTCTTCGGCATGCCGACTATTGCCTTTCTTTCTCGTTAGTTTACTATACTCCTTATACATATGCAAATTCCTATCAACATCGGACTACTATATCATATAACGGCCATAGGAACGATCGGTCGAAAATTAAGTTGTTGTATGAAAAAACATTTTGTTTTTCAAAATATCTTGACCAAACTCGGCATTTATTTAAAATCCAATTAAGATAGCACCACTATATCGTATAGCTGCCATAGGAACGATCAGTCGAAAATTCAGTTGTTGCATTAAAAATCATTTTGTTTATCAAGATATTTGAACCAAACTCGGCGTCTATAAGTTTTACAATACTCCTCATATATATGCAAATTCCTATCAACATTGGACTACTATATCATGTAGCTGCCATAGACCGAACGAGAATTAAGTTGTTGTATGAAAAACATTTTGTTTTTCAAGAAATCTTGACCAAATCGGCATTTATTAGTTTTACTATACTCCTTATATAAAGGCAAAATCATCTTTAGATCGGACCACTATATCATATATCTGCCATAGGAACGATCGGTCGAAAATTAAGTTGTATAAAAAAAACTTTTTGTTTTTCAAGATATCTTGAACAAACTCAAAATTGATTAGTTTTACTATGCTCCTCATACATTTGCAAAATCCTATTAATATCTGACCACTATATCATAAAGCTGCCATAGGAACGATCGGTCGAAAATTAGGTTTTTGTATGAAAAAATATTTTGTTTTTCAAGACATCTTGACCAAACTCGGCATTTATTAGTTTTACTATGCACCTTATACATATACATATCCTTTTAAGATCGGACCACTATATCATATAGCTGCCATAGGAACGATCGGTCGAAAATTAAGTTGTTGTATGAAAAAACATTTTGTTTTTCAAGAAATCTTGACCAAACTCAAAATTTATTAGTTTTACTACGCTCCTCATATATATGAAAAAAATATTAAGATCGGACCCCTATATCATATAGCTGCCATAGGAACGATCAGTCGAAAATTAAGTTTTTGTATGAAAAAACATTTTGTTTTTCAAGATATCTTCAACAAACACGGCATTTATTAGTTTTACTTTACTCCTCATATATAGGCAAAATCCTATTAAGATCGGACTACTATATCATTTAGCTGCCATGGGAACGATCGGTGGAAAATTAAGTTTTTGAATGATAAAATATTTTGTTTTTCAATACCAAGCTCGGCATATATTAGTTTTACTATGCTCCTCATACATATACATATCCTATTAAGATCGGACCACTATATTATATATCGTGCCCAAACTCGGCATTTACTATTTTCCCTGTGATTCTTAGATACGGACAAAACACTATATGCATTATGTTAAGGTTGGGTCTGCAAGGGTATTAGCTCTTCGGCATGCCGACTATTGCCTTTCTTTCTCGTTAGTTTACTATACTCCTTATACATATGCAAAATCCAATTAAGAGAGCACCACTATATCGTGTAGCTGCTATAGGAACGATCGGTCGAAAATTAAGTTGTTGCATGAAAAAACATTTTGTTTATCAAGATATTTGAACCAAACTCGGCGTCTATTAGTTTTACTATACTCCTCATATATATGCAAATTCCTATCAACATCGGACTACTATATCATATAACTGCCATAGGAACGATCGGTCGAAAATTAAGTTGTTGTATGAAAAAACATTTTGTTTTTCAATATATCTTGACCAAACTCGGCATTTATTAGTTTTACTATACTCCTCATATATATGCAAATTCCTATCAACATCGGACTACTATATCATATAGCTGCCATAGGAACGACCGAACGAAAATTAGGTTGTTGTATGAAAAAACATTTTATTTTTCAAGATATCTTGACCAAACTCGGCATTTATTAGTTTTACTATACTCCTTATATAAAGGCAAAATCACGTTAAGATCGGACCACTATATCATATATCTGCCATAGGAACAATCGGTCGAAAATTAAGTTGTTGTATGAAAAAACATTTTGTTTTTCAATATATCTTGACCAAACTCGGCATTTATTAGTTTTACTATACTCCTCATATATATGCAAATTACTATTAACATCGGACTACTATACATATAGCTGCCATAGGAACAACCGAACGAAAATTAAGTTGTTGTATGAAAAAACATTTTATTTTTCAAGATATCTTGACCAAACTCGGCATTTATTAGATATACCACACTCCTCGTATATTTGCAAAATCCTATTAAGATCGGACTACTATATCATATAGCTGCCATAGGAACGACCGAACGAAAATTAAGTTGTTGTATGAAAAAACATTTTGTTTTTAAAAATATCTTGACCAAACTCGGCATTTATTAGTTTTACTATGCTCCTTATATAAAGGCAAAATCATATTAAGATCGCACCACTATATCATATATCTACCATGAGAACAATCGGTCGAAAATTAAGTTGTATAAAAAAGCTTTTCGTTTTTCAAGATATCTTGACCAAACTCGGCATATATTAGTTTTACTATATTCCTCATTTATATGCAAAATCATATAAAGATCTGAGCACTATATCATATAGCTGCCATAGGAACGATCGGTCGAAAATTAAGTTGTTGTATATAAAAACACTTTGTTTATCAAGATATCTTGCCCAAACGCGGTCTTACCTTTTTTCCGTGTGCTTCTTAGATACGGACAAAGCATTATAAAAAGGTTGGGACTGCAAGGGTATCAGATCTTCGGCGTGCCGAAGATAGCTTATATTTCTCGTTAGTTTTACTATACTCCTTATACATATGCAAAATCCAATTAAGATAGCACCACTATATATAGTATATCTGCCATAGGAACGATCGGTCGAAAATTAACTTGTTGCATGAAAAAACATTTTGTTTATCAAGATATTTGAACCAAACTCGGCGTCTATTAGTTTTACTATACTCCTCATATATATGCAAATTCCTATCAACATCGGACTACTATATCAAATAGCTGCCATAGGAACGATCGGTCGACAATTAAATTTTTGTATGAAAAACATTTTGTTTTTCAAGAAATCTTGACCAAATTCAATATATATTGGTTTTACTATGCTCCTCATATATATGCAAAATTCTATTAAGATCGGACCACTATATCATATAGATGTCATAGAAACGATCGGTCGAAAATAAGTTGTTGTATGAAAAAACATTTTGGTTTTCAAGATATCTTAACTAAAATCGGCATTTATTAGTTTTACTATACTCCTCATATATATGCAAAATCCTATTAAGATCGGACCACTATATCATATAGCTGCCATAGGAACGATGGGTCAAAAATTACGTTTTTGTATGAAAACACATTTTGTTTTTCAAGATATCTTAACCAAAGTCGGCAATTATTAGTTTTACTATACTCCTCATATATATGCAAAATTTTATTAAGATCGGACGATTATTTCATATAGCTGCCATAGGAACGATCGGTCGAAAATTAAGTTTTTGTATGAAAAAATATTTTGTTTTTCAAAACATCTTGACCAAACTCGGCATTTATTAGTTTTACTATGCTCCTTATACATATACATATCCTATTAAAATCGGACCAATATATCATATAGCTGCCATAGGAACGATCGGTCGAAAATTAGGTTGTTGTATATAAAAACATTTTGTTTATCAAGATATCTTGCCCAAACTCGGTATTAACTATTTTCCGTGAGCTGCTTAGATACGGACAAAGTACTATAAGCATTATAAAAAGTTTGGGTCTGCAAGGGTATTAGATCTTCGGCGTGCCGAAGATTGCTTTTATTTCTCGATAGTTTTACTATGCTCCTTATACATATACAAAATCCAATTAAGATCGGACTACTATATCATACAGCTGCTATAGGAACGATCGGTCGAAAATTAACTTGTTGCATGAAAAAACATTTTGTTTATCAAGATATTTGAACCAAACCCGGCGTCTATTAGTTTTACTATACTCCTCATATATATGCGAATTCCTATCAATATCGGAATGCTATATCATATAGCTGCCATAGGAACGACCGAACGAAAATTAAGTTGTTGTATGAAAGAACATTTTGTTTATCAAGATATCTTGCCCAAACTCGGTATTAACTATTTTCCGTGTGCTTCTTAGATACGGACAAAGCACTATAAGCATTATAAGAAGGTTGGGCCTGCAAGGGTATCAGATCTTCGGCGTGCCGAAGATAGCTTTTATTTCTGGTTGGTTTTACTATACTCCTATACATATGCAAAATCCAATTAAGATAGCACCACTATATCGTATAGCTGTCATAGGAACGATCGGTCGAAAATAAGTTGTATGAAAAAACATTTTGGTTTTCAAGATATGTTGACCAAACTCGGCATTTATTAGTTTTACTATACTCCTCATATATATCCAAAATCCTATTAAGATCGGCCCAGTATATCATATAGCTGCCATAGGAACGATCAGTCGAAAATTAAGTTTTTGTATGAAAAAACATTTTGTTTATCAAGATATCTTGCCCAAACTCGGTATTTACTATTTTCCGTGTGCTTCTTAGATACGGACAAAGCACTATAAGCATTATAAAAAGGTTGGGCCTGCAAGGGTATCAGATCTTCGGCGTGCCGAAGATAGCTTTTATTTTTGGTTAGTTTTACTATACTCCTTATACATATGCAAAATCCAATTAGAATAGCATCACTATATCGTATAGCTGTTATAGGAACGATCGGTCGAAAATAAGTTGTATGAAAAAACATTTTGGTTTTCAAGATATGTTGACCAAACTCGGCATTTATTAGTTTTACTATACTCCTCATATATATGCAAAATCCTATTAAGATCGGACCACTATATCATATAGCTGCCATAAGAACGATCGGTCGAAAATTAAGTTGTTCTATAAAAAACATTTTTTTTATCAAGATATCTTGCCCAAACTCAGTATTAACTATTTTCCGTGTGCTTCTTAGATACGGACAAAGAACAATAAGCATTATGAAAAGGTAGGGTTTTGAAAGGGTATTAGATCTTCGGCGTGCCGAAGATAGCTTTTATTTCTGGTTAGTTTTACTAAACTCCTTATACATACTATTAAGATAGCACCACTATATCGTATAGCTGCCATAGGAACGATCGGTCAAAAATTAAGTTGTTGTATTAAAAAGTATTTTGTTTTACAAGATATCTTAACCAAACTCGGCATTTATTAGTTTTACCACACTCCTCGTATGTAGGCAAAATCCTATCAAGATCGGACCACTGTATCATATAGCTGCCATAGGAACGACCGGTCGAAAATTAAGTTGTTGTATGCACAAATTTTTTGTTTTTCTCGATATATTGAACAAACTCGGCATTTATTAGTTTTTCTTTACTCCTCATATAATCGCAAAATCCTATTAAGATCGGCCCACTATATCATATAGCTGCCATAGGAACGATCGGTCGAAAATTAGGTTTTTGTATGAAAAAATATTTTGTTTTTCAAGACATCTTGACCAAACTCGGCATTTATTAGTTTTACTATGCACCTTATACATATACATATCCTTTTAAGATCGGACCACTATATCATATAGCTGCGATAGGAACGATCGGTCGAAAATTAAGTTGTTGTATGAAAAAACATTTTGTTTTTCAAGAAATCTTGACCAAACTCAAAATTTAGTAGTTTTACTATGCTCCTCATATATATATAAAATACTATTAAGATCGGACCACTATATCATATAGCTGCCATAGGAACGATCGGTCGAAAATTAAGTTTTTGTATGTTATTAGTTTTACTACGCTCCTCATATATATGAAAAAAAATATTAAGATCGGACCCCTATATCATAAAGCTGCCATAGGAACGATCAGTCGAAAATTAAGTTTTTGTATGAAAAAACATTTTGTTTTTCAAGATATCTTGAACAAACTCGGCATTTATTAGTATAACTTTACTCCTCATATATAGGCAAAATCCTATTAAGATCGGACTACTATATTAAAATTAAGAAAAAATAAAATATTTTATTTTTCAAGACCAAACTCGCCATTTATTAGTTTTACTATGCTCCTCATAAATATACATATCCTATTAAGATCGGACCACTATATTATATATCGTGCCGAAACTCGGCATTTACTATTTTCCCTGTGATTCTTAGATACGGACAAAGCACTATAAGCATTATGTTAAGGTTGGGTCTGCAAGGGTATTAGCTCTTCGGCATGCCGACTATTGCCTTTCTTTCTCGTTAGTTTACTATACTCCTTATACATATGCAAAATCCAATTAAGAGAGCACCACTATATCGTATAGCTGCCATATGAACGATCGGTCGAAAATTAAGTTGTTGCATGAAAAAACATTTTGTTTATCAAGATATTTTAACCAAATTCGGCGTCTATTAGTTGTACTATATTCCTCATATATATGCAAATTCCTATCAACATCGGACTACTATATCATATAGCTGCCATAGGAACGATCGGTCGAAAATTAAGTTGTTGTATGAAAAAACATTTTGTTTTTCAAGATATCTTGACCAAACTCGGCATTTATTAGTTTTACTATACTCCTCATATATATGCAAATTCCTATCAACATCGGACTACTATATCATATAGCTGCCATAGGAACAACCGAACGAAAATGAAGTTGTATGAAAAAACATTTTATTTTTCAAGATATCTTGACCAAACTCGGCATTTATTAGATATACCACAGTCCTCGTATATATGCAAAATCCTATTAAGATCGGACTACTATATCATATACCTGCCATAGGAACAATCGGTCGAAAATTAAGTTGTTGTATTAAAAAAAAACATTTTGTTTTTCAATATATCTTGACCAAAGTCGGCATTTATTAGATTTACTATACTCCTCATATATATGCAAATTACTATCAACATCGGACTACTATATCATATAGCTGCCATAGGAACGACCGAACGAAAATTAAGTTGTTGTATGAAAAAACATTTTATTTTTCAAGATATCTTGACCAAACTCGGCATTTATTAGATATACCACACTCCTTGTATATATGCAAAATCCTATTAAGATCGGACTACTATATCATATAGCTGCCATAGGAACGACCGAACGAAAATTAAGTTGTTGTATGAAAAAACATTTTGTTTTTCAAAATATCTTGACCAAACTCGGCATTTATTAGTTTTACTATGCTCCTTATATAAAGGCAAAATCATATTAAGATCGGACCACTATATCATATATCTGCCATAAGAACAATCGGTCGAAAATTAAGTTGTATAAAAAAAGCTTTTTGTTTTTCAAGATATCTTGACCAAACTCGGCATATATTAGTTTTACTATATTCCTCATTTATATGCAAAATCCTATAAAGATCTGAGCACTATATCATATAGCTGCCATAGGAACGATCGGTCGAAAATTAAGTTGTTGTATATAAAAACATTTTGTTTATCAAGATATCTTGCCCAAACTCGGTATTAACTATTTTTCGTGAGCTGCTTAGATACGGACAAAGTACTATAAGCATTATAAAAAGTTTGGGTCTGCAAGGGTATTAGATCTTCGGCGTGCCGAAGATAGCTTTTATTTCTCGAAAGTTTTACTATACTCCTTATACATATACAAAATCCAATTAAGATAGCACCACTATATCGTATAGCTGCCATAGGAACGATCGGTCGAAAATTAACTTGTTGCATGAAAAACATTTTGTTTATCAAGATATTTTAACCAAGCTCGGCGTCTATTAGTTTTACTATACTCCTCATATATATGCAAATTCCTATCAATATCGGAATACTATATCATATAGCTGCCATAGGAACGACCTAACGAAAAATAAGTTGTATGAAAAAACATTTTGTTTATCAAGATATCTTGCCCAAACTCGGTATTAACTATTTTCCGTGTGCTTCTTAGATACGGACAAAGCACTATAAGCATTATAAAAAGGTTGGGCCTGCAAGGGTATCAGATCTTCGGCGTGCCGAAGATAGCTTTTATTTCCGGTTGGTTTTACTATACTCCTTATACATATGCAAAATCCAATTAAGATAGCACCACTATATCGTATAGCTGTCATAGGAACGATCGGTCGAAAATAAGTTGTTGTATGAAAAAACATTTTGTTTTTCAATATATCTTGACCAAACTCGGCATTTATTAGTTTTACTATACTCCTCATATATATGCAAATTCCTTTCAACTTCGGACTACTATATCACATAGCTGCCATAGGAACGACCGAACGAAAATTAAGTTGTTGTATGAAAAAACATATTGTTTTTCAAAATATCTTGACCAAACTCGGCATTTATTAGTTTTACTATGCTCCTTATATAAAGGCAAAATCATATTAAGATCGGACCACTATATCATATATCTGCCATAAGAACAATCGGTCGAAAATTAAGTTGTATAAATAAACTTTTTGTTTTTCAAGATATCTTGACCAAACTCGGCATATATTAGTTTTACTATATTCCTCATTTATATGCAAAATCCTATAAAGATCTGAGCACTATGTCATATAGCTCCCATAGGAATGATCGGTCGAAAATTAAGTTGTTGTATATAAAAACATTTTGTTTATCAAGATATCTTGCCCATACTCGGTATTAACTATTTTCCGTGTGCTTCTTAGATACGGACAAAGCACTATAAGCATTATAAAAAGGTTGGGCCTGCAAGGGTATCAGATCTTCGGCGTGCCGAAGAGAGCTTTTATTTTTGGTTAGTTTTACTATACTCCTTATACCTATGCAAAATCCAATTAAGATAGCACCACTATATCGTATAGCTGTCATAGGAACGACCGATCGAAAATAAATAAGAACGATCGGTCGAAAATTAAGTTGTTCTATAAAAAAACATTTTTTTATCAAGATATCTTGCCCAAACTCGGTATTAACTATTTTCCGTGTGCTTCTTAGATACGGAAAAAGCACTATAAGCATTATGAAAAGGTAGGGTTTGCAAGGGTATTAGATCTTCGGCGTGCCGAAGATAGCTTTTATTTCTGGTTAGTTTTACTATACCCCTTATACATATGCAAAATACTATTAAGATAGCACCACTATATCGTATAGCTTCCATAGGAACGATCGGTCAAAAATTAAGTTGTTGTATTAAAAAGTATTTTGTTTTTCAAGATATCTTAACCAAACTCGGCATTTATTAGTTTTACCACACTCCTCGTATATAGGCAAAATCCTATCAAGATCGGACCACTGTATCATATATCTGCCATAAGAACAATCGGTCGAAAATTAAGTTGTATAAATAAACTTTTGTTTTTCAAGATATCTTGACCAAACTCGGCATATATTAGTTTTACTATATTCCTCATTTATATGCAAAATCCTATAAAGATCTGAGCACTATGTCATATAGCTCCCATAGGAATGATCGGTCGAAAATTAAGTTGTTGTATATAAAAACATTTTGTTTATCAAGATATCTTGCCCATACTCGGTATTAACTATTTTCCGTGTGCTTCTTAGATACGGACAAAGCACTATAAGCATTATAAAAAGGTTGGGCCTGCAAGGGTATCAGATCTTCGGCGTGCCGAAGATAGCTTTTATTTCTGGTTAGTTTTACTATACCCCTTATACATATGCAAAATACTATTAAGATAGCACCACTATATCGTATAGCTTCCATAGGAACGATCGGTCAAAAATTAAGTTGTTGTATTAAAAAGTATTTTGTTTTTCAAGATATCTTAACCAAACTCGGCATTTATTAGTTTTACCACACTCCTCGTATATAGGCAAAATCCTATCAAGATCGGACCACTGTATCATATAGCTGCCATAGGAACGACCGGTCGAAAATTAAGTTGTTGTATGCCCAAATTTTTGTTTTTTACGATATATGGACCAAACTCGGCATTTATTATTTTTCTTTACTCCTCATATAATTGCAAAATCCTATTAAGATCGGACCACTATATCATATAGCTGCTATAGGAACGATCGGTTAAAAATTAAGTTGTTGTATTAAAGAGTATTTTGTTTTAAAAGATATCTTAACCAAACTCGGCATTTATTAGTTTAACCACACTCCTCGTATATAGGCAAAATCCAATCAAGATAGCACCACTATATCGTATAGCTGTCATAGGAACGATCGGTCGAAAACAAGTTGTATGAAAAAACATTTTGGTTTTCAAGATATGTTGACCAAACTCGGCCTTTATTAGTTTTACCATACTCCTCATATATATGCAAAATCCTATCAACATCGGACTACTATATCATATAGCTGCCATAGGAACGACCGAACGAAAATTAGGTTGTTGTATGAAAAAACATTTTATTTTTCAAGATATCTTGACCAAACTAAAAATTTATTAGTTTTACTACGCTCCTCATATATACAAAAAAATATTGAGATCGGACCCCTATATCATATAGCTGCCATAGGAACGATCAGTCGAAAATTAAGTTTTTGTATGAAAAAAATTTTGTTTTTCAAGATATCTTGAACAAACTCGGCATTTATTAGTTTTACTTTACTCCTCATATATAGGCAAAATCCTATTAAGATCGGACTACTATATCATTTAGCTGCCATGGGAACGATCGGTGGAAAATTAAGTTTTTGAATGATAAAATATTTTGTTTTTCAAGACCAAACTCGGCATTTATTAGGTTTACTATGGTCCTCATACATATACATATCCTATTAAGATCGGACCACTATATCATATATCGTGCCCAAACTCGGCATTTACTATTTTCCCTGTGATTCTTAGATACGGACAAAGCACTGTAAGCATTATGTTAAGGTTGGGTCTGCAAGGGTATTAGCTCTTCGGCATGCCGACTAAAGCCTTTCTTTCTCGTTAGCTTACTATACTCCTTATACATATGCAAAATCCAATTAAGAGAGCACCACTATATCGTATAGCTGCCATAGGAACGATCGGTCGAAAATTAAGTTGTTGCATAAAAAAAACATTTTGTTTATCAAGATATTTGAACCAAATTCGGCGTCTATTAGTTTTACTATACTCCTCATATATATGCAAATTCCTATCAACATCGGACTACTATATCATATAGCTGCCATAGGAACGATCGGTCGAAAATTAAGTTGTTGTATGAAAAAACATTTTGTTTTTCAATATATCTTGACCCAACTCGGCATTTATCAGTTTTACTATACTCCTTATATAAAGGCAAAATCATATTAAGATCGGACCACTATATCATATATCTGCCATAGGAACAATCGGTCGAAAATTAAGTTGTTGTATGAAAAAACATTTTGTTTTTCAATATATCTTGACCAAACTCGGCATTTATTAGTTTTACTATACTCCTCATATATATGCAAATTACTATCAACATCGGACCACTATATCATATAGCTGCCATAGGAACGACCGATCGAAAATTACGTTGTTGTATGAAAAAACATTTTATTTTTCAAGATATCTTGACCATACTCGGCATTTATTAGATATACCACACTCCTCGTATATATGCAAAATCCTATTAAGATCGGACTACTATATCATATAGCTGCCATAGGAACGACCGAACGAAAATTAAGTTGTATGAAAAAACATTTTGTTTTTCAAAATATCTTGACCAAACTCGGCATTTATTAGTTTTACTATGCTCCTTATATAAAGGCAAAATCATATTAAGATCGGACCACTATATCATATATCTGCCATAAGAACAATCGGTCGAAAATTAAGTTGTATAAAAAAAGCTTTTTGTTTTTCAAGATATCTTGACCAAACTCGGCATATATTAGTTTTACTATATCCCTCATATATATGCAAAATCCTATAAAGATCTGAGCACTATATCATATATCTGCCATAGGAACGATCGGTCGAAAATTAAGTTGTTGTATATAAAAATAGTTTGTTTGTCAAGATATCTTGCCCAAACGCGGTATTAACTATTTTCCGTGTGCTTCTTAGATACGGACAAAGCACTATAAGCATTATAAAAAGGTTGGGACTGCAAGGGTATCAGATCTTCGGCGTACCGAAGATAGCTTTTATTTCTCGATAGTTTTACTTTACTCCTTATACATATGCAAAATCAAATTAAGATAGCACCACTATATATCGAAAATTAACTTGTTGCATGAAAAAACATTTTGTTTATCAAGATATTTGAACCAAACTCGGCGTCTATTAGTTTCACTATACTCCTCATATATATGCAAATTACTATCAACATCGGACCACTATATCATATAGCTGCCATAGGAACGACCGATCGAAAATTAAGTTGTTGTATGAAAAATCATTTTATTTTTCAAGATATCTTGACCATACTCGGCATTTATTATATATACCACACTCCTCGTATATATGCAAAATCCTATTAAGATCGGACTACTATATCATATAGCTGCCATAGGAACGACCGAACGAAAATTAAGTTGTTTGAAAAAACATTTTGTTTTTCAAAATATCTTGACCAAACTCGGCATTTATTAGTTTTACTATGCTCCTTATATAAAGGCAAAATCATATTAAGATCGGACCACTATATCATATATCTGCCATAAGAACAATCGGTCGAAAATTAAGTTGTATAAAAAAAGCTTTTTGTTTTTCAAGATATCTTGACCAAACTCGGCATATATTAGTTTTACTATATCCCTCATATATATGCAAAATCCTATAAAGATCTGAGCACTATATCATATAGCTGCCATAGGAACGATCGGTCGAAAATTAAGTTGTTGTATATAAAAACAGTTTGCTTATCAAGATATCTTGCCCAAACGCGGTATTAACTATTTTCCGTGTGCTTCTTAGATACGGACAAAGCACTATAAGCATTATAAAAAGGTTGGGACTGCAAGGGTATCAGATCTTCGGCGTACCGAAGATAGCTTTTATTTCTCGATAGTTTTACTTTACTCCTTATACATATGCAAAATCCAATTAAGATAGCACCACTATATATCGAAAATTAACTTGTTGCATGAAAAAACATTTTGTTTATCAAGATATTTGAACCAAACTCGGCGTCTATTAGTTTCACTATACTCCTCATATTTATGCAAATTCATATCAACATCGGACTACTATATCAAATAGCTGCCATAGGAACGATCGGTCGACAATTAAGTTTTTGTATGGAAACCATTTTGTTTTTCAAGAAATCTTGACAAAATTCAATATATATTGGTTTTACTATGCTCCTCATATATATGCAAAATTCTATTAAGATCGGACCACTATATCATATAGATGTCATAAGAACGATCGGTCGAAAATAAGTTGTTGTATGAAAAAACATTTTGGTTTTCAAGATATGTTGACCAAAGTCGGCAATTATTAGTTTTACTATACTCCTCATATATATGCAAAATCCTATTAAGATCGAACGATTATTTCATATAGCTGCCATAGGAACGATCGGTCGAAAATTAAGTTTTTGTATGAAAAAATATTTTGTTTTTCAAAACATCTTGACCAAACTCGGCATTTATTAGTTTTACTTTACTCCTCATATATATGCAAAATCCTATTAAGATCGGACGATTATTTCATATAGCTGCCATAGGAACGATCGGTCGAAAATTAAGTTTTTGTATGAAAAATATTTTGTTTTTCAAAACAATTTGACCAAACTCGGCATTTATTAGTTTTACTATGCTCCTTATACATATACATATCCTATTAAGATCCGACCAATATATCATATAGCTGCCATAGGAACGATCGGTCGAAAATTAGGTTGTTGTATATAAAAACATTTTGTTTATTAAGATATCTTGCCCAAACTCGGTATTAACTATTTTCCGTGAGCTGCTTAGATACGGACAAAGTACTATAAGCATTATAAAAAGTTTGGGTCTGCAAGGGTATTAGATCTTCGGCGTGCCGAAGATAGCTTTTATTTCTCGTTAGTTTTACTATACTCCTTATACATATACAAAATCCAATTAAGATAGCACCAGTATATCGTATAGCTGCCTAAGGAACGATCGATCGAAAATTAACTTGTTGCATGAAAAAACATTTTGTTTATCAAGATATCTTAACCAAACTCAGCATTTATTAGTTTTACCACACTCCTCGTATATAGGCAAAATCCTATCAAGATCGGACCACTGTATCATATAGCTGCCAAAGGAACGACCGGACGAAAATTAAGTTGTTGTATGCACAAATTTTTTGTTTTTCACGATATATTGACCAAACTCGGCATTTATTAGTTTTACTATGCTCCTTATACATATACATATCCTATTAAGATCCGACCAATATATCATATAGCTGCCATAGGAACGATCGGTCGAAAATTAGGTTGTTGTATATAAAAACATTTTGTTTATTAAGATATCTTGCCCAAACTCGGTATTAACTATTTTCCGTGAGCTGCTTAGATACGGACAAAGTACTATAAGCATAATAAAAAGTTTGGGTCTGCAAGGGTATTAGATCTTCGGCGTGCCGAAGATAGCTTTTATTTCTCGTTAGTTTTACTATACTCCTTATACATATACAAAATCCAATTAAGATAGCACCAGTATATCGTATAGCTGCCATAGGACGATCGGTCGAAAATTAACTTGTTGCATGAAAAAACATTTTGTTTATCAAGATATCTTATCCAAACTCAGCATTTATTAGTTTTACCACACTCCTCGTATATAGGCAAAATCCTATCAAGATCGGACCACTGTATCATAAGCTGCCATAGGAACGACCGGACGAAAATTAAGTTGTTGTATGCACAAATTTTTTTTTTTTTCACGATATATTGACCAAACTCGGAATTTATTAGTTTTTCTTTACTCCTCATATAATTGCAAAATCCTATTAAGATCGGACCACTATAACATATAGTTGCTATAGGAACGATCGGTCAAAAATTAAGTTGTTGTATTAAAGAGTATTTTGTTTTAAAAGATATCTTAACCAAACTCGGCATTTATTAGTTTTACCACGCTCCTCATATACATGCAAAACTCATTAAGATCCGACCACTATATCATATAGCTGCCATAGGAACGATCGGTCGAAAATTAAGTTTTTGTATGAAAAATATTTTGTTTTTCAAGAAATCTTGACCAAACTCAATATTTATTAATTTTACCATGCTCCTCATATATATGCAAAATCCTATTAAGATAGCACAACTATATCGTATAGCTGCCATAGGAACGATCGGTCAAAAATTAAGTTGTTTTATTAAAAAGTATTTTGTTTTTCAAGATATCTTAACCAAACTCCGCATTTATTAGTTTTACCACACTCCTCGTATATAGGCAAAATCCTTTTAAGATCGGACCACTGTATCATATAGCTGCCATAGTAACGATCGGTCGAAAATTAGGTTGTTGTATGCACAAATTTTTTGTTTTTCACGATATATTGACCAATCTCAGCATTTACTATTTTCCCCGCACTTCTTAGATACGGGCAAAGCACTATGAGCATTATGAAAAGATTGGGTCTGCAAGGGTATTAGATCTTCGGCGGGCCGAGGATAACTCTTCTTTCTCGTTATTTATACTACACTCCTCATATATTAAATTAAATTAAGTTGTATGAAAAAAATTTTGTTTTTCAAGATGTCTTGACTTAACTCGGAATTTATTAGTTTTACAATACTCCTCATATATATATATGCAAAATCCTATTAAGATAGGACCACTATATCATATAGCTGCTATAAGAACGATCGGTCTAAAATTAAGTTGTTGTATAAAAAGCATTTTGTTTATCAAGATATCTTGCCCAAACTCGGTATTAGTTATTTTCCGTGTGCTTCTTAGATACGGACAAAGCACTATAAGCATTATGAAAAGGTTGGGTCTGCAAGGTATTATATCTTCGGCGTGCCGAAGATGGCTTTTATTTCTGGTTAGTTTCACTATACTCCTTATAGATATGCAAAATCCTATTAAGATAGCACCACTATATCGTATAGCTCCCATAGAAACGATCGGTCAAAAATTAAGTTGTTGTATTAAAAAGTATTTTGTTTTTCAAGATATCTTAACCAAACTCGGCATTTATTAGTTTTACTTTACTCCTCATGTATATGCAAAATCCTATTAAGATCGCACCACTATATCATATAGCTGCCATAGAAACGATCGGTCGAAAATTAAGTTGTATAAAAAACATTTTATTTATCAAGATATCTTGCCCAAACTCGGCATTAACTATTTTCCCTGTGCTTCTTAGATACGGACAAAGCAGAGTTCTCAGTTGAGAGTGATTGACGTGTTTTACTTGTGCTCCATGATTTTTATATATTTTTGCGCTTTTATCCTGCTTTTTATTTCAAAATTTTGCATTTTTCGGTGCTTTATTTAAAAAGCTTTAATAAACTGTGCAAAGTGTTATCTGTTGTGCAGCGTAAGTCTGTTAATTATTACATTTTATAAAACGCGGCATCAGTTCCGTGTTGTTGTTATTGCCTGTTTTGATTCTTTTGCTTTGGTGCTCCCCTGTGCAAGTTATTTAGGTGTCGTAGCAGGTAGCCTTGGGGATCCCGCGTAGCTGCTGATTGTGAATTCCAGGTCCAGCTTCGCTTCCGTGAGGAAGTCGATCCAAGGTGAACACTGATACGATTTTTATGATGATTACGTTGAAGGACTTGACTTCGTCCCCTTTGGTGATTATTGCCCTTGTGGTGCAATAATGTGATCAATAAGAACAAATGTTACGGTTATGAGCCGGAGTACGAAATAGACAACTTGTGTCTTCTTTATTAAAAAGCGAACTAAAGCTAAAGACAAATGCAAAACATAATTCTACTTAGCAAAGTCAATGCGTCGCGCCATCGGACCACAGTCGGCATGCCGACTCAGCATTCTCAACGTCGCAGCACACCAGCAAAGAAGTGTCATGCGATCGCTGCCGATTGCTGCCAGTGCAGAGCACTGAACTCACAACTTGGCGTGTCAGCATCATTCATGTGTTGTTGCTTAGTTGCTATAGTATTTATGTGTTAACTGTGTTAACGATGTCTTCCTTCACCTCTTGGATGGAGCGTAAGTTTTCGTTGCTCATTCGGTGTAGTAGTGGGATACTCAGAGTCGAGTCATGCCCGATGATCCTTAGAAGTGGAGACCTTACGATGCCGGGAATTTTATCCATTGCTTTCCGCTCGTTTATAAACTCGGTTCCGTTGACGATAGCTACTCGTTCAAATGTTATTAAGTGTGTTCCTTTTGCGATTACTTCAGGGCTATCATCTGTGCGGACGCGGGCAGTCGCCTCGTTGATGATGATCACGCCATGATCGACGGGCATTACTTCTTTTAGGTGACTGGGTTGAGTATGGCATTGAGCCATGCTTCCCGCGTAGAGTAACGTCGCGCAGGACTCGCGTCGAGATCGCTCGCAAAAGCTGATGTGTGTGGTCTGGATGCACTCAGTGACTGCAAAGGTATCCTTTTCGCATTCGGCCAGTGAGTTCTCGTCGAGACGTATTATGGTGTGATTGTGAGACACGGGATAGATGGTGATCTTTTTGCATCTGGCTTCGACCCTTGGGAAGGCTATTAGTATATGAATTATATCGTCGGACTGAAGGACCCTAATCTTTGAGGCTTCTATTAAACTAACTATTGGAGTGTCCTGTTTGACAAGTGAATTCAAATCTGCGTGATTTAATATTGTAGGGTTTACTATACCAGATTTTGCCAAGGTTATTGTGAGAATTAAATTTTGAATTTCGATGGTTAGCATTCTGTTTCTAGCCAAAAGCGTCTCATACAAGTGTGGAGTGTCAGTTAATTTATTTTTTGAGCTTTTATTATCTGGTTTACGGTATCATTTAGTTTGTTTATTTGTTTCTGTGTCTCGGAATTTATGGCTATTTGTCTGGAATTTGATTCGATTAATTGGGCTTCTGTTACCCTGATTTTTAAGAAATCAGAGGCATCTTGGGTACCTGCTACTACCTTCAGGGCTGTGCCTAGGAAGTCTAAACTTCTAGCCATTCTATGGTGTATCTTGAGTACGGACAGTAGTGTTTTTAAGTGGTCGGAATCAACATCAAGCAGTTTGCGCATATGTGATTGTGGGAACAAATCGGACAATTTTTCTGTTTCTTCTATTATGTTAACGAATTCGGAAAGGTTACTAGTGTGTCTTAAGTAGTCACGGTGTTCGAACACCAATACTTCACCGTCTATTACAGGGATGTAGTTGGCATGCGAGAAGTCGGTGATTCGAGCATTTGCTATTGCAAGGATGGTAAGCGCTATGAAGGTGAACCTGTAATTGGATTAAGCGGTGAAATTGTGGTGCTTTGTCTTGGGGAACTTATTTCCTAACTAAATATAAGGTACATTTTCAATGAAGATGGGGGGTGGCTTCCTGGATCTGGGTACTCTGGCTTCTTTTTCCGCATTCAGCTCTATTTCCATCTCTTCTGCCAGTGCCTCGGCATGGGCTATTTCCTCCTCTGTAGGATCATCGTTTTCTTCATTATCCAGTATTGCAAATTGGTTTTTTGAGTTTATTGGGATCTCCTTTAGACGTCTGTCCATCGATATCTGAGATGCAATTAACCTCCCTTTTTTACCATTTGCTTTTGGAAAGCTTGAAGGCAGCTTACGTTTTATTTTGGTCGTCATCCAGCTGAGTGATTTCACTGTCTTGGGGAACTTATTTCCTAACTAAATATAAGGTAAAACTATTTTAGGTTGTCCTTGTGGGCCACCCTCCCCTTAATTAAGACAGACGTTCCTAGGTCTGCTTGTATTTCCTGTCTGGTGCAGAGAGGAGTTAGCTTGTTTCCTAACCTCTTGTTGTTTTGAGGAATACTTCCTCTCCTACCTTAAATACGCGGTTTTTCCTATTTACGTTACACCTTTCTATGGTGTTTTGTTGGGCTTTTGCCAGTTTGGAGGTAATACCTGAACTGCGCTTTTCGGTTCCCTCATGAAGAATTTCAACTGGTTTTTCGCAAATGACCGAGTGTAGCGATTTATTGTATTCTACTGTTGCTCTCAGTATTAGTTCGATCGTGTCCTCGATTTTTTTGTCAATCTTTAGGCACCTAGCGATCTCAACTAACGTACTGTGGAATCGTTCCACTTGGCCATTTGATGAACTGTGTAAGGGCGGAGCGTTTACAATATCGATGTTATATTGGTTTTTCAACATGGACGTAATGGTCTCTGAGTTGAATGAAGGTTCATTATCGCAATATATTGTTTTAATGTTAGGAAACATATTCACAATTTGCAACAAGGGACCCTTAATGTCGACAATTGTTCTTGATGGTACTGGTTGTACTAAGGCGAATTTGGAAAACTTGTCGATGCAAGTCAATAATTGTTTTTTGGTGGTTGAGAATATGTCTATGTGCAACATTTCGCCGGTGTATTGTGGGATCGGAGTTTCGCCAAGCTGCTGTTTCTTGGGATGTCTGTCATATTTTGGTTGCGTGCAAACTTTGCAGTTTGAGACTACTTCTTGGGCTAATCTGCTCATGTTCGGAAAGTAGTAGTCACGCAAGATTTGTTTGACATTTTCTTGGGCTGCTCTGTGCGCCCTGTTGTGCTCGCTATTTATTATTTCCAACTTATCGCTTTTACCCGTTATGTCTTGTACGAGATTTTTACAAAACCGGAATTTTGTAGAAGGGAAATGGGCAATCAGTTCGTGTTGGAAACTTGCTAATGTGGGAAGGTTGCAATGGATCGCGTTCACAACCTCCGTATTTACAACTTCATTGAGGGTTTCTAAAATGCTGCTCTTAGCAGTAAAATTGATCAAGTGGCGAGTTTTGTTGCGGAATAAAACTATGGTGCGTTTCAATGGGAAACGAGCTTCTTCCAGAACGATCTGGTTTCTGAAGCAGTTTAACGGTTTGTCCGTGGCCTCGACCGTGTAGGCCAGTGAAATTTCGCTGTGAACGGTTGCAGCGTCCGATTGGGGCTCATTTTGTAGGGCATTGAGATTTTGTCTAGAGAATGCATCTGCTACAGAATTTTCTTTGCCAGGCTTGTAGCAAACTTTGGCGTTGATTGGTCGATGTAGGCTTTCCATCTTTTATTTTGGCATTGGTATTTTTGTCTGCTACTGCAAAGGTGAGAGGCTGGTGGTCAGTGAAAATGTTAATTTCTCTGGAGCCGTATAGGTAGTTTTGCAATTTACCTAAAGCCCACACGATAGCTAGCAACTCCCTTTCGTTTGTTGCGTAGTTCAGTTCTGGACTTTTTAGGGTACGAGAAATCATGGTAATGGGTCTGCCTTCTTGGGATAGGACTGCGCCGATTCCGTTTGCTGAGGCAACAGTGGTTAGGTCAAAAGCTTTTTTGAAATCTGGGTACATCAAAATTACGTCTTCTGACGCCAAGATGTTGCGCAGGCGTTGAAACGCGTTGCGCTGGGTTTCGTTGAACTCGACTGCTATTTTCTTTGACCTATGCTTACTCACCGAACCATTTTCTCCTTTTAGAATGTCGCTTATTGGGCGAGCTATGGATGCAAAGTCTTTTATGAAGACTCTGTAATAGCTTGCCAGACCCAGGAAAGATCTGACACTGTAGACGCTTTTGGGTTCGGGGTACTCTTGAATGGCCTTGACCTTCTTTGGGTCGGATTTGGTGCCGTCTTTGCTTACGATGAAACCAAGATACTCTACGCTTTCTTTAAAAAAGTTGGTTTTCTCCTGGCTCACCCTCATATTGGCTTCAATCAGGCACTTGAGTACTGTGTCAATGTGCCTGACATGGTCTACTTCGTTTTTTGAGAAAACTATGACATCGTCTACGTAGACGTAACAAATTTTCCCAATATGTTCCCTTAGAACATCATCGATTGCCCTTTGGAAGATGCTGCCCGCATTCTTAAGACCAAATGGCAGTCGGCAGAATTCATATTTGCCACCGCAAACAGAGAATGCTGTTTTTTCGCGGTCATGTTCTGCAAGGTATACTTGGTGATACCCTGACTTTGGATCAAGGGTAGTGAAGTATTTAGCGTTTCCCAGGTTCGCTAGAATCATGGGAATGCTGGGCATCGGGTAACGGTCAGGTATAGTCTTCTCGTTCAGTTTCCTGAAGTCGATGACTAATCTTTTGTTTCCGTTGCCATAGGCGTCTGTGCCTTTTTTGTCAACAACCCACGTTGGGCTGTTGTAGGGCGACCTTGATGGTCTAATGATGCCGTCTTTTAGTAGTTGCTTGACCTCATTATTTATGAAGTCGGACACGCCCATTAGACTTGGGTAACTTCTGGCATATATTGGCTCGTTGTCAATTGTACGGATTGTGGCGGTGACAGAGGTGTTGAAAGGGAGTGCTTCTTCCGTTGTTGAAAAGGCCTTTTTCCTCTTAAGTATCATGTTCCTGAACTCTTTTTGATAGAGATAGGAACTACGATGTCGTTTACATCGGTGAAATTTACATCAGTGCACTTCTGGTATTGAATTTCTTCAGAAATGCCCTGATACTCTAGTAGACTCTTTGCAAGGTTCAACTGTACCCGGCTTGTGTTAACAAGTCGAATCCAATAATGGCATCGAACAAACTAAGTGTGTCTAATAGAAAAAAGGGGGAAGTGTGATTAAAAATGTTTATCAGGCAATTTTCCTTTATTTCAGTGGACCCGTGGATCGAATTCACCGAGAATGGTTTGGCGACCGGCAATATGGTTTTCAGCTCCTTTACGGGCTTAACATAGTTTTTTGCCGCGCCAGTATCGATTAGCATTTTTAATGTTCTCCAGCCAACCGTCGTTCGATGAACGGTAACCGGGAGTGTTCCCTAAAAAATGGACAGAGTCGGCTTGATCGTACTCTTCCTCGCTGTCAATTTCTTCGACAGCAGCCTTTGCGGCTTTTTCGTATGCTACCTTTTGTTCTTCGGAATCCGTTTGAACAATGTTGTTAAGACGTTGCCGTCTTGGACCTGTTTGTCGCTCTGAGGAGTTCCTCCTCTTAGTAGCGTTTGACTCATTTGGTTGGTTCTGGTTGTATTCAGTACGCTGCCTAAATTTGGAAGAAGAATCTACCTCCATCGGTTGTGGAGCTGGCTCTTGGCTTTCTTTATTAGGTTGCTCCTTTGGAGCATTTTTCTTGTGTTTGTAATGGGGGTTTCTATCTTGACCGTGGTCTTCCTTGTAGTTTTTATTCTGTTTACCATATGGTTTGTGTTTGCCGTTTTCAGCTGTTTGGGATCGTTCCTCAACTACTTTAGCATAGGAGTTTGCAAACATGCTTCTCTCAATGCTGGCTTCTGTTTCTATGGCGAGGGCTAGCGCAGAGGGTAAGTCTTTGGGTTGCGCTGGGAATACGACAGCTCTGAGCTGTTTCCTCAAGCCTGATATGAAGGAGTGCAAGGCATCGGCTCTAACTTCAGCGTTAAGCAAATCAGCGCCTTCTTGTTCGTGTGACATAACAATTTTATTAGTTACCAGAGTTAGTCTCTTTTCGACCTCATCATAGTACTGCATAAGTGTCATTTCACCCTGTCTGACCATGTCTAAATGTTGCCTCAGTAGGCGCAAGGACGTTCGGTCGGCATAGGTGCAATCTAGTCTAGCCAGGATGGCGTCGAAATTTAGCACCGTGTTGTAGGAGATAAGTAAGGCTCCAGCAGGCCCTGTGACCTTGTTCCTAAGAATGGCTACTGCTTGGTAGTGTTCGCTACTACCGTCGAAGGGCTTAAAAAGTTCATACGCATCGATTGCTGCTTGTCTCCAAGCAACATATTGGTCTTGTGCATCAGAGAAGTCTGGTACTGATTTTATTATGTCGAGTTTTATGTCACATTTTACCCCAGGAACAACAGTTATCTTTTGGTAAGAGACGACTGCTGGCGTTTTCACTTGCAACCTTTGTATTTCCTGAGTTATTGAATTTATCTGGGACTGTAGTTGCGACAGTGCCGATCTAACGGCATTGTCAATGAGAGCTTGAATCTGTGAAGGGTCCATTGTGTTAGCTACCTGATATTCTGGGCACCAACCAACTTGTTCTTCGCCTATACTATCGTCACTGTTGTACTCGGTCTTTATTTCCCTATAGGTGTTCCAGCTCATTTGTTAACCTCGATACTTGTATGAAAACTTTTTCGCATTGGGCATATAATTATTTTAGTAGCTTTTTATTATTATTATTAAGTTTAGCTTTATTTTAATTTTTCTGTTATTATCTGGAACAACTTAAATTAAATTTGTATGAATATTTACAATATACTTATTCTACTGGTAAGTCTTATATACAAATTTACAGTGTCAACTATATAAATCGATCTGAGAGATCTATTGGGTGAGACCTTCGTAGTCTCCTCCGCGTTCGGAGTCCTCCAATTCTGCGCCTATTCAGAAGACGCCTAGCCAGTCGATTAGGGTGACTTCTCAGTCGCGCTATATAGTTTGCGGCCTGTGTATTTATTATGTCCCCGACTTTGGGCACTCCTAAGTCTTTTTCCAAGTCGGAGGTTCTCATATAGCAGGGGGCACCAGACAGATATCGGAGCGTTTTTGCTTGGAGCACCCTGATTTTTGAAAGACTGGACTTTGCAGCAACGCCAGATACCTGGATACCATAACGCCAGGCGGGAGCTATGCAGGATTTATAAATGGTGACTTTATTTTTCAAAGATAGCGCATTTCTACTGTTCAGAAGCCATCTTAGTTTTCCTAATCTGTTCTTAAGGGTTACTGAAACACTTGTGATGTGCTTGTTAAAGTTCAAACGTCTGTCTAGGTGCACACCTAAGTATTTGTGGCTGTTGAGGTGCGTCACCAATTGGCCACGCAAGAAAACTCCCGGACACATGTCCCTCCGTAGCGCATAGGTCACATTGGCGCATTTATTTAAATTAATGCCAATATTCCAGCGCTTGGCCCACATTTCAAATTGGTGGAGATATTGCTGCAGGACGTCGGTAGCTTCGTAGATACATTCGTTTCTTGACAAGATGGCTGTGTCATCTGCAAAAGTGGCGATTGTAAGGTCGTGGGGGTCTTCGACTTCAATTGTAGAGCCAGTGGGCATATCGTAGGTAAAGAGGGTGTAGAGCGTGGGCCCTAGCACACTCCCTTGAGGAACGCCAGCCCCGATGGCCTTCATGTTGGACTCAACTCCATCGAGTACTACCGAAAATGACCGGTTTGTCAAATAACTCTGCACAATTGAATATAGTTGAGGTGGCAGTAAGGGCTTAATTTTGCAGAGTAGCCCATCATGCCAGACTCTGTCGAAGGCTTGTTTTATGTCTAAGTACGCTGCCACTACGTACTCTTTGGCTTCGAAACCCTCGAGAATAAAATTCACCACCCTATTTAGCTGTTCCGGTGTGCCATGAGATTTTCGGAACCCAAACTGAAAGGGGGGAATTTTTTCTTTAATTCTGTCCAAAGACAGCAGTCTCGTAAGCAGACAACGTTCGAATAGTTTTCCGATCGTGGGCAACAAACTAATAGGCATGTATGAGTCTAGGGACGAGGGGCTCATTCCAGCCTTATAGATCATGCATATTCTCGCCTTTTTCCATTGGCTTGGAACATGCCCCAATCTCAATACCGCATTAAAGATTAACACTAAAAATAGGACTGCTCTGACCGGCAATGCTTTTAGTGTTATGTTGTCGATGCCATCATCGCCAGGAGCTTTTCTTGTCTTAAGTGCTGCTATGTGGTCTGATACTTCAGTGACAGTGATTGGAGCAACTGGGAGGCTTAGCTGGCCTGGGCTCTCCAGTGTGAGTTGAACCCTTCTGTTCATGCTTGCCGAACTTGTATTAAAAGGCTTGAAGCGATCCTCCAAGTCTTCGGCAAATGCATCAGCCCGTTCCTTTGGGGATCTGGCCCAAGATCCATCAGGCTTTCTGATCGGAAATTTGGGGGACACTTGCTGTTTGTGCCTTCTCGTCAGTCTCCATAGGGAGTGACTTGAGGATTCATCTGGAGAAACATTTTCCAAAAAACGGTCGGTTTCCCTTTGTCTATTCAGCTGCAGCAGCTTTTTGACACGGTTTGACACTCTACGGTAGATCCTGCCCACAATTGGATCTCCGGTTCGACAGTAATGCCTTCTAATCCTTCTCTTAATCAGCAGTAGTGTATGGATTGCTGGCGGAAGTCTCACTTGTGGTCGTGAGCTTTCTGATCGGCTTACTGGCGCAGAAATGAGGGATGCCGAGTGAACCTTGTTCAGGAATAGCGCATATACATCTTCGATGTCTTCTGGTGCAAGTATTTCCAAGTTTAGGTCTAGAGTTTCCTCTAGATCTCGTCGAAAAGCAGCAATGTTGGCTCCAGGAGGCAGCAGACGACCTTTAATTGTTTTGCCCTTTGGAATACAGTCGTAACCAACTACTAGTGGGATATGATCAGAGGATAGCTGAAACTCAGGCCTTATACTTAAGCCATCTGGGTGAAGTCCGTTATAAATAAAGAAGTCAATGGCACTCGGCGTGTAACTTTGGGCAAACGGGAAATGAGTGGCTTGCCCAGTCGCTAGTATTTCAGATGATGAGTTTTGCACCGCGTCCAGTAAGCAGGTGCCTCTTGCGTTAACTCTAAAGCAACCCCAGCATCTGTTTTTGGCGTTAAAATCGCCTCCTATAAGGAACATTCTTCCTAGTCCGCTAAAAAGTTGCTGGAATTCCATTGCTGACCACGACAGTTGCGGCGGGAGATATGCCGAAGCAATGGTTAATTCACCCCTGCTAGTTGCAATCTGGATGCTGGCCATTTGCAATTTCTCCATCCTTACCGGTTCATTTTGGAAATATTCGATCTCCTGCTTAATAAGCACCGCCGCTCCTCCTCTTGCTCTATCGCTAGGATGATCCGCTTTGTGAATTTTGTAGCCTGGAATAAAGATGGATACACCGGTCTGAAGCCAGGTCTCTGTAATTAGCATCACGTCAATATTATGTTCAGTTAGGAAGTGCTTAAGCTCCTCCACATGCCCAGAGATACCACGGGCATTCCACAATCCGAGGCTTAGTGAACTGTGCATCATTTTTTGGCGTTCAATAGACTCAGACACATTTGTTTTAGGAACTGATTCGTCTCCTGAAGTTCCTTAAACATAGCTTGTAGAGTGTCGACTTTCACAGTGAGTGCTTCTATTGCAGCCTCCAGCCTTGAACTATTGTGGGGTGGGGTATCTTGGTGCTTGGGGGTAGGGTTCCTAATTGACGTCTCTTTATTGAACTTTTCCAGCCCAGTACGCAGAGTATCGGCGTACGAAATATTTCCTCGCACTAAGGTTGCTGGAATGTGTTGCTGACGGTCTTTTTGCCACTGACATTACTTTTAAATCCAAGACTTACTTTTGGTCTTCTTTCTTGCGTTCTAGCTTTGAACACATTGCATCCCTTATGCCAAGCCTCATGGTTTCCACCGCAGTTGATACAGCAAAGATTCTCAACCAAGGTTTCTTTGCATTGAGCTGTTGGATGATTTTGAGCACACTTTCCACAGGTATAAGGCCTCATACAGTAGTTTTTTGTATGTCCAAAACCTTGGCATCTGTGGCACAGGATGGCATTCAAATTTTTCTTTGGTATTTCAACCAAGACTCTTTGTCGCCCTATTTGCTTGATTTTCAGCGCATCCTTATTATTAGGCTCGCGAGCCAAATCAATGAAAAAGAAATTATTTTGTATTAGTTCCTCAGTAGCTTCACCGTTTTCCTGTTGTTGGGCCTTACGAGGACGAGGATTGTGGATACGAAGGACATTGTGTCCATATCGCATAAACTCCTCTTTAATGCTATCTTCAGGGGTGGTGCTAGCCAAATTGCGGACGATAAGCCTGAAGGCCTTGTCTTCCTTCAGTTGGTATGTAAAGTGATGTGCATTATTTTCTTTGAGAAACTGCACTAGGCTTCGATATGAATTCGAGTTTTCAACGTGAACTCTTACTTTTCCTTGTGTTCCAACGTGGAGGGTATAACTATCTGACCCAATGACTGTATCAAGCTCTGTTTCCATCTGGGTCACATTGTTTACATTTTCAATGAAGATGGGGGGTGGCTTCCTGGATCTGGGTACTCTGGCTTCTTTTTCCGCATTCAGCTCTATTTCCATCTCTTCTGCCAGTGCCTCGGCATGGGCTATTTCCTCCTCTGTAGGATCATCGTTTTCTTCATTATCCAGTATTGCAAATTGGTTTTTTGAGTTTATTGGGATCTCCTTTAGACGTCTGTCCATCGATATCTGAGATGCAATAACCTCCCTTTTTTACCATTTGCTTTTGGAAAGCTTGAAGGCAGCTTACGTTTTATTTTGGTCGTCATCCAGCTGAGTGATTTCACTGATGACTTTCCTAGTTCATTGATATTATTTTCTGATGCGCCTGCAACTACACTTTTGTAGTTAATATTTGGGATGGTGCACACTCCTCCACTTGAAGTTGTGACAGTGTAGGTAGACGCGTAGATGGAGTTTGTCGACGTCAATGTGCATGTCGTTGCTGCAAAATTGCTACTACTGCACTTAATTGCAGTATTTGAAGCACTTACAGTATTTAGGGAAATCATTTCACGAATTTCCGCAGGTGTAGTGCCAGCAATTCTCATCATTTTAGCGAATTCTGGTCGCAGCTCTCTCGGTTGAGAGGGCGTGGATGCACTAACATCCATGCCCAATGTTGTTGGCTCAATGTTGTTTTTTTCTTATTAATTTTTCACGAAAATTATAAATTTAATGGTACACAATTTTTATTTTTTTTTTTGATGAAATGGTGATCTTTTTGCATCTGGCTTCGGCCCTTGGGAAGGCTATTAGTATGTGAATTATATCGTCGGACTGAAGGACCCTAATCTTTGAGGCTTCTATTAAACTAACTATTGGAGTGTCCTGTTTGACAAGTGAATTCAAATCTGCGTGATTTAATATTGTAGGGTTTACTATACCAGATTTTGCCAAGGTTATTGTGAGAATTAAATTTTGAATTTCGATGGTTAGCATTCTGTTTCTAGCCAAAAGCGTCTCATACAAGTGTGGAGTGTCAGTTAATTTATTTTTTGAGCTTTTATTATCTGGTTTACGGTATCATTTAGTTTGTTTATTTGTTTCTGTGTCTCGGAATTTATGGCTATTTGTCTGGAATTTGATTCGATTAATTGGGCTTCTGTTACCCTGATTTTTAAGAAATCAGAGGCATCTTGGGTACCTGCTACTACCTTCAGGGCTGTGCCTAGGAAGTCTAAACTTCTAGCCATTCTATGGTGTATCTTGAGTACGGACAGTAGTGTTTTTAAGTGGTCGGAATCAACATCAAGCAGTTTGCGCATATGTGATTGTGGGAACAAATCGGACAATTTTTCTGTTTCTTCTATTATGTTAACGAATTCGGAAAGGTTACTAGTGTGTCTTAAGTAGTCACGGTGTTCGAACACCAATACTTCACCGTCTATTACAGGGATGTAGTTGGCATGCGAGAAGTCGGTGATTCGAGCATTTGCTATTGCAAGGATGGTAAGCGCTATGAAGGTGAACCTGTAATTGGATTAAGCGGTGAAATTGTGGTGCTTTGTCTTGGGGAACTTATTTCCTAACTAAATATAAGGTAAAACTATTTTAGGTTGTCCTTGTGGACCACCCTCCCCTTAATTAAGACAGACGTTCCTAGGTCTACTTGTATTTCCTGTCTGGTGCAGAGAGGAGTTAGCTTGTTTCCTAACCTCTTGTTGTTTTTGAGGAATACTTCCTCTCCTACCTTAAATACGCGGTTTTTCCTATTTACGTTACACCTTTCTATGGTGTTTTGTTGGGCTTTTGCCATACCTGAACTGCGCTTTTCGGTTCCCTCATGAAGAATTTCAACTGGTTTTTCGCAAATGACCGAGTGTAGCGATTTATTGTATTCTACTGTTGCTCTCAGTATTAGTTCGATCGTGTCCTCGATTTTTTTGTCAATCTTTAGGCACCTAGCGATCTCAACTAACGTACTGTGGAATCGTTCCACTTGGCCATTTGATGAACTGTGTAAAGGCGGAGCGTTTACAATATCGATGTTATATTGGTTTTTCAACATGGACGTAATGGTCTCTGAGTTGAATGAAGGTTCATTATCGCAACTGGTACTGGTTGTACTAAGGCGAATTTGGAAAACTTTTCGATGCAAGTCAAAAATTGTTTTTTGTCGGTTGAGAATATGTCTATGTGCAACATTTCGCCGGTGTATTGTGGGATCGGAGTTCGCCAAGCTGCTGTTTCTTGGGATGTCTGTCATATTTTGCTTGCGTGCAAACTTTGCAGTTTGAGACTACTTCTTGGGCTAATCTGCTCATGTTCGGAAAGTAGTAGTCACGCAAGATTTGTTTGACATTTTCTTGGGCTGCTCTGTGCGCCCTGTTGTGCTCACTATTTATTATTTCCAACTGATCGCTTGGATCGCTTACCCGTTATGTCTTGTACGAGATTTTTACAAAACCGGAATTTGTAGAAGGAAAATGGGCAATCAGTTCGTGTTGGAAACTTGCTAATGTGGGAAGGTTGCAATGGATCGCGTTCACAACCTCCGTATTTACAACTTCCTTGAGGGTTTCTAAAATGCTGCTCTTAGCAGTAAAATTGATCAAGTGGCGAGTTTTGTTGCGGAATAAAACTATGATGCGTTTCAATGGGAAACGCACTTCTTCGATCTGGTTTCTGAAGCAGTTTAACGGTTTGTCCGTGGCCTCGACCGTGTAGGCCAGTGAAATTTCGCTGTGAACGGTTGCAGCGTCCGATTGGGGCTCATTTTGTAGGGCATTGAGATTTTGTCTAGAGAATGCATCTGCTACAGAATTTTCTTTGCCAGGCTTGTAGCAAACTTTGGCGTTGATTGGTCGATGTAGGCTTTCCATCTTTTTATTTTGGCATTGGTATTTTTGTCTGCTACTGCAAAGGTGAGAGGCTGGTGGTCAGTGAAAATGTTAATTTCTCTGGAGCCGTATAGGTAGTTTTGCAATTTACCTAAAGCCCACACGATAGCTAGCAACTCCCTTCGTTTGTTGCGTAGTTCAGTTCTGGACTTTTTAGGGTACGAGAAATCATGGTAATGGGTCTGCCTTCTTGGGATAGGACTGCGCCGATTCCGTTTGCTGAGGCAACAGTGGTTAGGTCAAAAGCTTTTTTGAAATCTGGGTACATCAAAATTACGTCTTCTGACGCCAAGATGTTGCGCAGGCGTTGAAAACGCGTTGCGCTGGGTTTCGTTGAACTCGACTGCTATTTTCTTGACCTATGCTTACTCACCGAACCATTTTCTCCTTTTAGAATGTCGCTTATTGGGCGAGCTATGGATGCAAAGTCTTTTATGAAGACTCTGTAATAGCTTGCCAGACCCAGGAAAGATCTGACACTGTAGACGCTTTTGGGTTCGGGGTACTCTTGAATGGCCTTGACCTTCTTTGGGTCGGATTTGGTGCCGTCTTTGCTTACGATGAAACCAAGATACTCTACGCTTTCTTTAAAAAAGTTGGTTTTCTCCTGGCTCACCCTCATATTGGCTTCAATCAGGCACTTGAGTACTGTGTCAATGTGCCTGACATGGTCTACTTCGTTTTTTGAGAAAACTATGACATCGTCTACGTAGACGTAACAAATTTTCCCAATATGTTCCCTTAGAACATCATCGATTGCCCTTTGGAAGATGCTGCCCGCATTCTTAAGACCAAATGGCAGTCGGCAGAATTCATATTGCCACCGCAAACAGAGAATGCTGTTTTTCGCGGTCATGTTCTGCAAGGTATACTTGGTGATACCCTGACTTTGGATCAAGGGTAGTGAAGTATTTAGCGTTTCCCAGGTTCGCTAGAATCATGGGAATGCTGGGCATCGGGTAACGGTCAGGTATAGTCTTCTCGTTCAGTTTCCTGAAGTCGATGACTAATCTTTTGTTTCCGTTGCCATAGGCGTCTGTGCCTTTTTGTCAACAACCCACGTTGGGCTGTTGTAGGGCGACCTTGATGGTCTAATGATGCCGTCTTTTAGTAGTTGCTTGACCTCATTATTTATGAAGTCGGACACGCCCATTAGACTTGGGTAACTTCTGGCATATATTGGCTCGTTGTCAATCGTACGGATTGTGGCGGTGACAGAGGTGTTGAAAGGGAGTGCTTCTTCCGTTGTTGAAAAGGCCTTTTTCCTCTTAAGTATCATGTTCCTGAACTCTTTTTTGATAGAGATAGGAACTACGATGTCGTTTACATCGGTAAAATTTACATCAGTGCACTTCTGGTATTGAATTTCTTCAGAAATGCCCTGATACTCTAGTAGACTCTTTGCAAGGTTCAACTGTACCCCGGCTTGTGTTAACAAATCGAATCCAATAATGGCATCGAACGAACTAAGTGTGTCTAATAGAAAAAAGGGGGAAGTGTGATTAAAAATGTTTAACAGGCATTTTTCGTTCAGTGGACCCGTGGATCGAATTCACCGAGAAGGGTTTGGCGACTGGCAATATGGTTTTTAGCTCCTTTACGGGCTTAACATAGTTTTTTGCCGCGCCAGTATCGATTAGCATTTTTAATGTTCTCCCAGCCAACCGTCGTTCGATGAACGGTAACCGGGAGTGTTCCCTAAAAAATGGACAGAGTCGGCTTGATCGTACTCTTCCTCGCTGTCAATTTCTTCGACAGCAGCCTTTGCGACTTTTTCGTATGCTACCTTTTGTTCTTCGGAATCCGTTTGAACAATGTTGTTAAGACGTTGCCGTCACGGACCTGTTTGTCGCTCTGAGGAGTTCCTCCTCTTAGTAGCGTTTGACTCATTTTGTTGGTTCTGGTTGTATTCAGTAGGCTGCCTAAATTTGGAAGAAGAATCTACCTTCATCGGTTGTGGAGCTGGCTCTTGGCTTTCTTTATTAGGTTGCTCCTTTGGAGCATTTTTCTTGTGTTTGTAATGGGGGTTTCTATCTTGACCGTGGTCTTCCTTGTGGTTTTTATTCTGTTTACCATATGCTTTGTGTTTGCCGTTTTCAGCTGTTTGGGATCGTTCCTCAACAACTTAGCATAGGAGTTTGCAAACATGCTTCTCTCAATGCTGGCTTCTGTTTCTATGGCGAGGGCTAGCGCAGAGGGTAAGTCTTTGGGTTGCGCTGGGAATACGACAGCTCTGAGCTGTTTCCTCAAGCCTGATATGAAGGAGTGCAAGGCATCGGCTCTAACTTCAGCGTTAAGCAAATCAGCGCCTTCTTGTTCGTGTGACATAACAATTTTATTAGTTACCGGAGTTAGTCTCTTTTCGACCTCATCATAGTACTGCATAAGTGTCATTTCACCCTGTCTGACCATGTCTAAGTTTTGCCTCAGTAGGCGTAAGGATGTTCGGTCGGCATAGGAGCAATCTAGTCTAGCCAGGATGGCGTCGAAATTTAGCACCGTGTTGTAGGAGATAAGTAAGGCTCCAGCAGGCCCTGTGACCTTGTTCCTAAGAATGGCTACTGCTTGGTAGGGCTCGCTCGTCGAAGGGCTTAAAAAGTTCATACGCATCGATTGCTGCTTGTCTCCAAGCAACATATTGGTCTTGTGCACCAGAGAAGTCTGGTACTGATTTTACCCCAGGTACAACAGTTATCTTTTGGTAAGAGACGACTGCTGGCGCTTTCACTTGCAACCTTTGTATTTCCTGAGTTATTGAATTTATCTGGGACTGTTGTTGCGACAGTGCCGATCTAACGGCATGTCAATGAGAGCTTGAATCTGTGAAGGGTCGATTGTGTTAGCTACCTGATATTCTGGGCACCAACCAACTTGTTCTTCGCCTATACTATCGTCACTGTTGTACTCGGTCTTTATTTCCCTATAGGTGTTCCAGCTCATTTGTTAACCTCGATACTTGTATGAAAACTTTTTCGCTTTGAGCTTATAATTGTTTTAGTAGCAGTTGTTTCTTTATAATAAAAACCTGCAATGGTTTTTATTTTTTATTTTTGGTAAAAGTATGCAATTGTTTTTTTTTGGCAAAATGTGTATTTCTTTTCGCAACTTCTATTCTTGTGTGTTTTTTTCTTTGCTATTTGAATTCACTTGACAAACTTACATGATTTTGTGTTATTGCCTATGAACTTGGTGGGTGTAAGGACGTTTGGGCGCCAGTTATTTAGGTGTCGTAGCAGGTAGCCTTGGGGATCCCGCGTAGCTGCTGATTGTGAATTCCAGGTCCAGCGTCGCTTCCATGAGAAAGTCGATCCAAGGTGAACACTGATACGATTTTTATGATGATTACGTTGGAGGACTTGACTTCGTCCCTTGGTGATTATTGCCCTTGTGGTGCAATAATGTGATCAATAAGAACAAATGTTACGGTTATGAGCCGGAGTACGAAATAGACAACTTGTGTCTTCTTTATTAAAAAACGAATTGAAGCTAAAGACAAATGCAAAACATAATTCTACTTAGCAAAGTCAATGCGTCGCGCCATCGGACCACAGTCGGCATGCCGACTCAGCATTCTCAGCGTTGCAGCTCACCAGCAAAGAAGTGTCATGCGATCGCTGCCGATTGCTGCCAGTGCAGAGCACTGAACTCACAACTTGGCGTGTCAGCATCATTCATGTGTTGTTGCTTAGTTGCTATAGTATTTATGTGTTAACTTGCATACACTTGTTTGTGCGTGTGTTCGCTGCATAATTTCTGCTTGTGCATCGCGCTCTCGCAAACTTTTTCTATTGCTTTTCGCTCCAAACAATTTGTTTGTGTATTTACTTGCTTTATCTTGTGCACCGTTTTCGTTTTGCTCTGTGCTCTCGCAATTTGCATACGCATTAAATAATTATGCTGTGTTGTAAGAAACCGTGCACGTTCAAGCAGGCTGATGATTCTGCACTGCCGCAATTTGTTAATTGCTGGCTGTGTAAAAATATGATGCATGCTAAATGTGCAGGTCTCACTGAGCGTGATTGCGACAAGATCGCTGCTATTGCCAAGAAGGGCTGTGGTGGCTTGCGTTGGTCGTGCCCAGAATGCATCGACAAGCAAATTGATTTCTCTAGAATGTATAATTCTGTGAGAAGTCAATTCTTAAAATTAAATAATGTGGCTAAGCAGCTCTCGAGTAATTTTGACTCGAGTTTCGAGTTGCTTGGCAAATATAAATTTGAGTCCCCAACCAATCGCCGGTTGGAGCCTCAACTTTGCAATTGCCCTCTACGTCTGTTCAGACACCTACGACTTTCTTGTCCCTTCCTAGCAACTTGGAGGTATCTCCAATGTTGTCTTTATCGCCTTCTCCAAGCGACTGTCCAATTACCCCTGTTTCAACCCCTGTACTAGTCCCAGTAGAACCCGTACCTGATCCCGTCCCAATTAATCAAACTGCCTCAGCCCCATCAGCTCCTGGCCGCAAAGGTAGACCTGCGCGCAATCTTGCCCAGATTGTTAAAAACAATCATTGTGCCTCGTTAGCTCCCCCACTCCTGTATTACATACAGCCCTACAGCGCCTACTTTAACGGTAGTTGCCCCTCGTAGGCAAGTCTTTGTGTCTCGACTTTCGTCGGACACCACTTCTGAGTCATTGGCAGCCTATATTGCTAGCAAATCTTCTGCTAGCGTGTCAATAACCATATTTAATTTCTCCACCCCTCGTGAAATATCATCATTCAAAATAAATGTTTCATATGATATGTTCCAATCATTTGTGATCCCAAATTTGGCCTCCACACATGATTGTTCACGAGTTCAAGCCTAAAAAGCGTAACCAGCCTGTCACCCTTCCAGTCCCTTCAATACAGGGTACCAGTTCTGCCCCAAAAAACTAGCTTCATCTTCTGACCAAATCTTTATTCATTATCAGAATGTTAGAGGTCTCATTTCAAAACTTACAAATCTTTTCATGGCCAGCGATTCCTTCAATTCGGATATAATAGCATTTTCAGAAACATGGTTGAACTCAACCATATCTGATTTTGAGATTTTATCAAATAACTTTATTTTGTATAGAAATGATCGGCCGACTCGAGGTGGTGGGGTGTTAATTGCCGTTAAAGCCACTCTCCAGTCTGAACTTTTCTGTTTTAGTACGCCTACTGACGCTGAGATTATCTCAGTTAAGGTGTCTTTTCCTACACGGAATGTCTATGTAACATGCTCTTATGTCCCACCTTCTTCTGATATTCAAGTTTATATGAAACATATTACTTGTATTAAAGAAGTTTCTTCACACGTGCGTGATAATGACCTATTTATGGTGTTGGGTGATTTTAATTTGCCCAACATCTCTTGGTCATTATTTACTGCCAAAAATTATCTAGTGCCCTCAGCACAGCACGATTTTATAGACTGCATGCTTGATCTTTCGTTTTTCTAATCAATTCAATTTCTAATCATTTGATTAGAACACTTGACCTTGTATTGTTAACAACTACCTTATTTCTAATGTGTCTAGGTCCCCTCCTTTATCTTCTCCTGAGGATGTCTATCATCTAACTTTAGAGATTGCAATGCTAAATTGTAATCCTTTCATTTCGTGCTCATTAGCCAATAAGCCCCGCTATTGCTTTCACAAAGGAAATTATTCTTGCTGAATCAGCTTATTTATTCAACCGATTGGTCTTTCTTATATGACCCAGTTGATATGAATACAGCCATTAATTTTTTTTACATCACCTAACCTCCCTCTTAGATGTGTGTATTCCTAAGTCAATTCCTTCGATACTTTTTCCAAACCACCCTGGTTTACTCCAGATTATCACATCTAAAAAATGTAAAATCTAAATATTTTAAGAAGTTTAAAAAGTCTGGTTCGTGTACAGACTTGGCTAAATATTCCATAGCCAAGTCGAACTTCTTTCTTAATTCTCAATGCTATGAGAATTATCTAACTCGTTTGAAAAGGCAATTGCCCGAAATCCGAGACAGTTTTATAATTTAGTAAACTTGAAGCGTAAATCTTCAAGTTTGCCATCTTCTTTTTTCTTGGCTTGGATAAAGCTAGCAATGACACTGATTCTGCTAACCTCTTTGCTAATTTTTTCCAATTAACTTACTCTTCAGTCTGTCCTAATACTAATTCTTACCCTTATACTATTTCTTCCGCAAGTTATATGCCTCCTCTAATTATTTCACACTCCTCTCTCCTATTAGCTATAAACTCTTTAAAGTCTTCTACTCTCCTGGGCCGGACAATATTCCTAGTTGTCTACTCAAGGAGTGTAGTTCTTCCCTTCTTTATCCATTGCTAAAGCTTTTTAATCTATCCCTTGAAACTTCTGTCTTTCCATCTCTTTGGAAAGAATCTTATATCATTCCTCTTCACAAGAAAGGTGGGAAGTCTGATATACGAAATTACAGGGGCATTGCAAAACTGTCCGCTATTCCTAAATTATTTAAAAAAATAATCACTTCGAATTTGCAGCATTTCTGCAAATCAGTTGTTTCCCTGTTCAACATTGATTCGTAAAAAATCGGTCAACTACGACCAATCTGCTTGAGTTTACTTCCTTGGTAAACGATGCTTTCCTTTCGAAAATGCAAATTGATGTCATTTACACTGACTTCAGTTAGGCGTTTGACTCTGTGTACCATGACATTTTACTTTTTAAACTTGACCGAATAGGTTTCCCCCTGTCTCTTCTGCTTTGGATTAATTCGTATTTAAAAGATAGGACCCAAAGGGTAATGCTGAGGCTGACTACCTCTAAACGGGTTCACGTTACTTCTGGTGTTCCTCAAGGTAGTCATCTTGGACCTTTACTCTTTACTCTTTTTATAAATGATCTTCCCTCTGTTATATTACATGCCCGTGTACTCATGTATGCGGACGATGTCAAACTTTTTCTATCATACACTAATCCCCTACATCATTCTCGTCTACAAGACGATTTGAACGCTATGCAACTATGGTGTTCGGCCAATCAATTGCATCTAAACTGTTCAAAGTGTATGTTTATGACTTTAAATCGTACTACGCCTTATCTTGTCAGTTATACAATCAACAATATCCCTTTGCAACGTATACTAACAGTTAAGGATCTAGGCGTAATTTTGATTCTAAGCTCTGTTTCAATCTTGACATAGATACTATCGTTAATGAGCCAAAAGGTGTACTTGGATTCATTAAACGATGGTC
This sequence comes from Drosophila americana, assembly GCA_030788265.1. Classification (NCBI taxonomy): domain Eukaryota; kingdom Metazoa; phylum Arthropoda; class Insecta; order Diptera; family Drosophilidae; genus Drosophila; species Drosophila americana. Next base: position 3,789 of record JAURSC010000049.1, on the reverse strand, counting down.
TAAAGAGTTTAACGATCCTTTTATAACAAAACTTCTGTACATCTCTCTTGTTCGCCCTATCCTTGAATACTGCTCTTGCATCTGGTCTCCACAGTATAACAACAGCCAGGATCGTATTGAATCTGTTCAGAAGCAATTTCTGCTTTTTGACTTACGAGGTTTAAATTGGGACCCTAATCTTCGGTTGCCGTCCTACTCCAGCACACTGCTTCTTCTAAACCTTCCGTCGTTAACCAACCGTAGGACAATTCTCGGGTTGTCCTTCTACATAAGTTGATTATTGGCGACATAGATTCTCCTTTTCTGCTAGAGCGTCTTCAATTCTCTGTTCCGGCTAGACCAACCAGAATTATCGCCCCTTTTACTATCTACGTGCACACAGACAACGCTATGCACAATCCTTTCGCGTGCTATGTAAAAATGATAATAGTTTGCATCACGTTTTCTCTACCGAACTGTCTCTACCCTAATAAAATCGTTGCTTTCAGGATACCTTCGGGAAGTCGCTGACCATTCCCAGCTATGAGCAGGGGCATAGCTTGCGGACAGGCTGAAAAATTTTCCCCTATTTTTTTTTCTCTGTCCTATCTACTTAACACTCTTTATTAACTTACATTGCTTTACTTTATAACAATCTTCTTACTTTCATTTTTCCTATTTATTGTATTTCTTTATTAATATAGCAAATTAAGAATACTTTAATGTTACTTGAGAACACTTTTTCCTACTTACAACCTTCTGCTTAGATGTAGGCTCTAATAGCGTCACTGACAAAATTAGCTGTGAAAAGAGGCACAGCTGGCCGGACTGGCAAATAAACCACCTCCATCGGTCGGTGATGCTATTTAGCATAAAATTCTATTGTATAATCTATTGAATAATGAGGAAGACACTCGTTTTGTCGACCATTAATAAATAAATAAATAAATAATAAATATATCTACATAGGAACGATCGGTCGAATATTAGTGTATTAAAAAAAAAATGTTTTTCAAGCATCTTGACAAACTCGGCATTTATAGTTTAATATGCTCCTCATACATTTCATATCCTATTAAGATTGGATCCCTATATCATATAGCTGCCCATAGAAAACGATCGGTCGAAAATTAGGTTGTTGTATAAAAAACGGCTGGTTTCTCAAGATATCTTGACCAAACTCGGCATTTCTATTTCCCGGTAATTCTTCGATCCGGGTAAGCACTATGAGCATTATGAAAGATTGGGTCTGCAAGGGTATTAGATCTTCGGCGGGCCGAGGATAGCCCTTCTTTCTGGTTATTTTTACTACACTCCTCATATATAGGCATAATTTTATTAAGATCGGACCACTGTATCATATAGCTGCCATAGGAACGACCGATCGAAAATTAAGTGTATTAAAACAGCATTTGGTTTTTCAAGACATTTTGACAAAACTTAGCATTTATTAGTTTTACTATGCCCTCATACATATACATATCTATTAAGATCGGACCACTTTATCATATAGCTGCTATTGGAACGATCGGTTGAAAATTAAGTTTTGTATGAAAAACATTTTTTTTTTCAAGATATCTGACCAAACTCGGCATTTTTTAGTTTTACTATACTCTCATATAAAGGCAAATTCAATTAAGATCGGACTACTATATCATATAGCTGCCATGGGAACGATCGGTCGAAAATTAGGTTGTTGTATAAAAAACATTTTGTTTCTCAAGATATCTAGACCAAACTCGACATTTACTATTTTCCCTGTACTTCTTAGATACGGGCAAAAAACTATGAGCATTATGGAAAGATTGGGTCTGCGAGGGTATTAGATCTTCGGCGGGCCGAGAACAGCCCTTCTTTCTCGTTACTTTTACTTTACTCCTCAAATATAGGCACAATTTTATTAAGATCGGACACTATTTCATGTAGCTGCCATAGGAACAATCGGTCGTAAATTAAGTTGTATGAACAAAATTTTGTTTTTCAAGATATCTTAACCAAATCGGCATTATTAGTTTACCACACTCCTCGTATATAGGCAAAATCTATTAAGATCGGACCACTGTATCATATATGCCATCGGAACGATCGGTCAAAATTAAGTTGTTGTTTTAAAAAGAATTGGTTTTTCAGATATCTTAACCAAACTCGGCATTTATTAGTTTACTATGCTTTCATATATATTAAAAATCCTATTAAGATCAGACCACAATATCATAAAGTTGTTATAGGAACGTATGAATGAAAAAACACTTTGTTTCTCAAGATATCTTGACCAAACTCGGCATTTATTAATTTTCCCTGTACTTCTTAGATACGGGAAAAGAACTATAAGCATTATGAAAAGATTGGGTCTGCAAGGGTATATGAGATCTTCGGCGGGCGAGGACAGCACTTCTTTCTCGTTACTTTTACTACACTCCTCATATATAGGCATTATTTATTAAAATCGGACCACGTTATCATATAGGTGCCATAGGATCGACCGATCGAAAATTAAGTTGTTGTATGCACAAATTTTTTGTTTTTCACGATATATGGGCCAAACTCGACATTATTAGTTTACACACTCCTCATATATATGCAAAATCCTATTAAGATCGGACCACTATATCATAGAGCTGCCATAGGAACGATCGGTCGAAAATAAAGTTGTATGAAAAAATATTTTGTTTATTAAGATATTTGAACCAAACTCGGCATTTGTTAGTTTCACTATACTCCTCATATATATGCAAAATCATATTAAGATCGCCACTATGTCATATAGCTGTATGAAAAAACATTATGTTTATGAAGATATCTGAACAAATTCGGCATTTAGTAGTTTTACTTACTCCTATATATATGAAAATCCAATAAGATCGGACCACTATATCATATAGCTGCTATAGGAACAATCGGTCAAAATAAGTGTTTTGTATTGAATTTTGTTTTTCAAGATATCTTATCCATACTTGACATTTATTATTTTTACCACACTCCTCGTATGTAGGCAAAATCCTTTTAAGATCGGACCACTGTATCACATAGATGCCATAGGAACGACCGGTCGAAAATTAAATTGTTGTATGCACAAATTTTTTGTTTTTCAACGATATATTGACAAAAACTCGGCATTTATTAGTTTTACTATACTCCGCATATATATGCAAAATCAACTAAGATCGGATAACTATATCATATATCTGATATAGGAACGATCGGTCAAAATTAAGTTGTTGTTTTAAAAAGAATTTGGTTTTTCAAGAATATTATTCAAACTCGGCATTATAGTTTTACTATACTCTTCATATATATGCAAAATCCAATTAAAATCGGGACCATATCATATAGCTGCCATAGAAACGACCGGTCGAAATTAAGTTAATGTATGCACAAATTTTTTGTTTTTCAAGATATCTTTACCAAATTCGGCATTTATTAGTTTAACCACACTCCTCGTATATAGGCAAATCCTATTAAGATCGGACCACTGTAGCATATATCTGCCATAGGATCGATTGGTCGAATATTAAGTTGTAAAAAAAAAAATTTGTTTCAAGACATTTTGACCAAACTCGGCATTTATTGGTTTAACTATGCTCCTCATATATATGCAAATCCAATTAAGATCGGACCACTATGTCCTATAGCTTCTATAGGAACAACGGTCGAAAATTAAGTTGTATGAAAAAAATTTGGTTTCTCAAGATATCTTGACCAACTCGGCATTTACTATTAGCCCGGTACTTCTTAGGTACGGGCAAAGCACTATGAGCATTATGAAAAGATTGGGTCTGCAAGGGTATTAGATCTTCGGCGAGCCGAAGA